>VXBA01004883.1:2232328-2308178 GCA_013399895.1 Serilophus lunatus
ACCGCACCGGCACCGCAGCGCCACACTACTGCCATCCGTACTGCCACTGCCACTGCCACCGCACCGCCACACCACTGCCATCCACCACTGCCACCGCACCGCCACACCACTGCCATCCTCACCGCCCCGCCACTGCCCCGCCACGGCAGTGCTGTCCGCACCGCACCCGCACCGTCACTGCCCCGGATCCCAGGGCACCGAGCGGAACCAGCCCTGCCCGCGGAACGGAGTGCGACCCGCAGTTTTCGGGGGAAAAAAAAAAGGCTGCAATTTGGGTGTTTTAAGGCTTGGATGTAACGAGGATGGATAACGTGGGATGGATAACGAGGATGATTTGCGGGGCTGGAACATCTCAAGCGGAAAGGATGAGGGAGTCGGGCCTGTTCAGCCTTGAGAAGAGTGCAAAGGGTGAGGCCAAGAGGATGGATCAGGCTCTGCCCGGTCCATCCACAAGGACAAGAGACAACGGGCAGGAACTGATGCACAGGAAGTTCCATCTGAACATGAAGAACAACTTCTTTCCTGTGCAGTGACCCAGCCCTGGAACAGATTGCCCAGACGTGTGCTGTGAGGAGCAGACCATGGGAGAAATACAACAAGGTTTATACCCAGAGTAGTTCTCCAAACAGGTTACACAAAGTTCTGCAACAACTGCTGCATGACAGCAAAACTGCCCCAGAGTAGGGGATTCCAGTGTTACAACTTCATAGGCACAGGGATTTCCTACTCACTTCCATTAGAGACATGTTTAAAACTTAAGGAAACTCATAAAGGCAAACCAGAAAAAAACCTGAGATTAAGATCGTCCTTGAAATGTCACCTCACATGGAATTTTAAGTAGAGGATTTAAAATCACTTTAGTTTAATATCCCTGGGCCCAATGGGGCCAATGAGTAAGGCTTACTCATTCTTCCAAGTTACAGAAATACCCAGAACTGGTAAAGCTAGGAAAGGAATTGGCAGCCCCTAAAAAGGCACTTGGAGACAATTGCTGTTTAACTGCCTCTTTTCAAAAACATTCTCCAATACTCAGCCATAGAAGCAGATTTTATGAGCAGAAAGAGACTGTTCTGCTATTACAATGCTGCTTACTTGGCACTGTTCACACTAAGGTACCTAAGGAGGAAAACCCCTGCTCTGTTCCTTCCACTCCCTACTCCCCAGAAACAATGGAAAACAAACTAAATCCCAAACCTCCTGACAGTCTTTGTAAAAATAAAGCCCTGTTAAAATGTCATGTTCCTTACCTCTCCACAGCAGCATTAGCAGCCATCATTAGAATAAGCTCTATCATCCATCCACCAAATACGGATACTGTTTCTGATACTGTCTACAAAGACATCAGGATAACTCACTGTGGGTATTTAAAACTTGGGAGATGTTAGTTTAGCTGTAGAGATTCTTCAGCTGCAGCACAGAACCCACTGCCTTCCTCCAACCCGACACTGCACTCTGTGTTTTTACCTTCTGTCTAATGGTATTAATTTCACTCAAACTTACTGGTGAAACCACTGGTGTCTGATCCAAAAGTATCTTAACTCTTCTTCCCTTTAAAATATAATCTTTGTTTAAAAATACACAAACACTGCCCAGGTAAACGTACTAAGTTTTCACATTACTTTGTCTTGTAAGATTTGAGCTGTGCAGTTCAATTTGTAAGCAAGATCTAACATAAAAGACAGTCTGGTTTGATTTCCTCCTCTGGACTGCTGGGGTTTGAGCCACATCTACTGAACCTCCCTGTTACGTTTGTGCTGCCTTTAGAGATGCTAAGAGGTCTCTCCTACTCCACTGACATGCTGGTTCTGAACTTCAGGCAACTCCCACAAGTGACAAGTTGAGCCTGTGTTTGAGGGCACAGGATAAACTTTCAAAATTATGAACAAAGCAACACTGTGAGTATAATTAGAGTAAAACCAATGTGAATATAATAAAAGTGGCATCAATTAAGATGTTTTTCCTTTTGGGAAAAAAAGTATTTTAATGGTTTTAAAAACATTCTGTACAAAAACTTCTCAATGACCGGTATTTGCCTCCTCATGGTGGCAACACTTCTGACTATTGTTTCCTCCAGCAGCAACTCCCACAGGTTCAGTAACAAGGATTATCTCTTTGGCCAGTGGTGTGTTGAACCCCTGCAAAATAGTTATACAAACACTTTAACTCATGCTCTACAAAGTCACTCAAGATTGAAAACTGACTATGTTACAATGATTTTATCAAGGGTCCTGATACAGACAGAGCCCTTCTCTCTCCCATGCTGCCCTTACCTAGTGTTGCTCTTTCATGGATAAATAACACACAAGAATCAACTCTTGTAAACTAAAGATTAAGTATCCATTCAGAAAAACAATGTTCATATTTGGCAGTACTGCTATTTGTCTTCCTTCCAGGGTAAGTAGATGCTCTCCCCACCTCCTCTGTCGTCAAAGAAAGCAACTCCCACATCCATTAACACAAACTTTTACCACAGCATTTCAAACCTTCCACCCAGATTGTCTTTGATTGCATTAATCCTAAGATTTTTTTTCCCCCTTTTTTCTTTTAAACTGACGTCAAGCTGTGATGCAACCTCTTCCCATTAAATAAGTGCTTAAGCTCCCACAGGAATAGAGGACAATAGCTGTGCTCTGCCCATGGCTCTGGGGCATGGTGTCAAACACTCCAGCTGGATCAGAGCAGGATGACAACACACCTTTCAGCTTTCCCCGCCAGGTAGGACATGCTCCGGTTTCCAGACTGTTGAAGTTTGTTAGGTCCAGCAAATTTCTGCACAGAGAAGAAAACAAAACACCACAGTGATGTCCCTGCCAAATACAGTACAGTCCATGAGATTCATGTGCTGCCAGATTGCTCCAACCCCATGGAACTCTGCTGTGAGCTTCATGTTTCAGGGCTGCACTGAGGGCACCTGAGGAAGGGCTGTTCTACTGCTCTGACCTGGACATGTGAAGCACAATACCCCAAAGACAACTGATCTTACCCATCTAGGCAGAAAGACCTGTACAGGTTGTCAAAAACTGACTGAGTAGTTTCATTTTTTCTTCTGAAACAAGTTTAAACTGATATGGCTGAGGGATTGCATAGAAAAGCCATTTCCTGCATTACCAAGAACAAACTTGTTCAGCTTCTAAAATATGATTTTTTTGAATCTCTAAGATGCTCCCTGGTAACATTTTCCCTTGGCATTAGTAATGGGAATTTGTAATTCGTGGTGGTGTCCTGAGGTCCAAGTATCACACCTGTGACAGTGTGGAGGTGTAGGTGTGAACAGTGTATGAAGAGGTGGGAAACAACAAAAGGGCCAGAGGGGCCCTAAGGAAGCTCCTCTTGAGCGGGAAGAGGCGATAATGAAAAGCATGAACTTGTGATTGGAAGTTGCATCTCAATACCAGGTGCTATTAGGGAACATTTTGCACATCTAGAAAAAGTCATCTGCCCTCCCCAGCAAGTCTCCAGCTGGGCACACGCTGTCACTCACATTTCCGTTCCTCCTTCCATGACAATCCCGTACCTTGCCAGTGCGAGCTTGCTTGGCAGGATCAAACTGTGGCGACTGCTTTGCTTTGCTGCTTCCTAAAGGAGAGAGAAGCTGTCACTAAAATTTTCCATGAAGAACAATACATTCCACAGTGTTCCTCTGATGTTATGGAGGTTTTGCTACAGTCTCCCACACAGTACAATCCAGAACAGTCTTTTAAGGGCAGGAGATGCTTTTGAATAGATGCTTCTTACAAAGGAGTCAAATCTCCTTTGCCTTCCAGTTCCCGAGTCCAATTAAACAGATGACTTTCTCTGTAAAGAAACAAAATCCAAATCCATAACCCACTTGGGCCAATCGTTTCAGATTTTGTTTCCAAATCAGAGAAGGGATGCTAAAGTGTACCTTCATCAAGTTAATTTCTTCAAGTATTCCCCCACTGTAAGGTAAGTGTATTGTAGCAGTCTGTACTGCTTCAGCACTCACATTCACACAGCTTCCTCCGTGCTCAACTGGCAATGTTTTCCACAGCTTGCAGCACTGTAGCAAGGGATCAGATCTTACCTGCAAACACTTTGAAGTTGGACTTGCTGTAATCAAAGGGGGTGAACTGCTTTGGTGCTTCCGGCTCCTCTGGTTGCTGGGGGGGTTTTGGACGTTTCTTCTCTTGTGTCTGCAACTCTGCTCCTGTTTCACTTATGTCTCTCTCCCTCTTCCTATTAGCTTGTTCCTGCTGTGAAAGCAACCCACAGAACAGAAACAAGGAAAAGTTCAGGAGAGGAGACTGGAACATCTCTGTGTAGGCACCAGAGTGGAGATAACTGCCCAATGGAGCCAGGCCCCAGCTCTTGCCTGTGGCAATAACAGCATGAGAAGAAAGCTCTGTGCTCTTCCTGGGATTTTTTTTTTCTCCTCACAGCAAGGACTTTTGAGATAAAAAGCCTAGTTGTCATTTCACAGGACATTAGAGGCTGAGATCAGCTGTGGCCCTACTGGCAGATTTGGGGGAACCTGAGTGCAGCAAGTGAGGAACCCCGGGGAACAAGCTGAGAGCAGAGAGGTGCAGCAATGGAAAACATTCTCCACCTATTCAATAGGGAGATGTGACAATGTGCACAGCACAGTTAGTAGGGGCTCTCTTTTTACACACAGGGCAGCACCACTGTCATTCAGGTATTTCAGAGTTATAGGGCTCAGGGTTTAACTCTGAACTGTTGTAATGGTCAAGATGGGCAAAGGTTGGAAGGAGGAAATTCCATGACATACCATGGCTTGCTGACGAATAGACACAACGTTTTGTGCTGCGCTTTTATGCAACTTCTGTGCCTGGACACGGGCAGCTATGGAGACAAACAAGCATTACTGTAAAAAGCAGGAGTAAGTTAGCCAGGAGCTTAGACAAAGCAAGGAAAGCAGCTTCTAGCAAGTCTCAAACTAAACTGAGCACAAACATTACCAAGCTATGTCATTTATCAGGAAATCCATCATCTATAGGGAACCACCTATGTGTGCATTGGGAAAAGCATGCTGGCACACACATTGAGGCAAGGAGGAATGGCTGTACCTGGCTGCTGGGCTGCTTTCTTACTGGTTTCATTCTTGGACTTCTTCTGTCCTGGTGCCTGACTCACCAACTTCCATCGATTGCTGATCTGCAATGACAAAGTATTACCTGGAAACACTTTCTTTGAAGCTTTGTGTCATTAGGGTGCTTATAAACTTGCTTCCACATGCTGGTCTTCATTAAGAGTACAAAAGTTTAGACTGGATGGTAGAAGAGAATAAGATCTGCTGCACCAGGTGAAGTAAAACTGAGTGCTTTAAAAGTTCTGAGCTACAAACAAGCCACAAGAACCAAGGCAGGTACTTCAGTAGTAGTTTGCAGCTTTGACAAATGGGCTATCCAGTAGAGTGTCTCCAATCCCTGGTTCTTTGAAGGATGCAAATGCCACAGAAACATGTCAAGATACACAAGGAGTATCCCAGGAAAAAGAAAAAAAATCTGTATTGCTGAGATTCCCAATTAACTACTTCTTTCTTTCTTTTGTACTACTTGGGAGGAAATTTTAGCATGAGCCTTACTTCATAAATTTTTGATGATGGGTCAAACTTTGCAGATTGTGAGACATAGGCAGAATTCTCCTCTGGAGGTAGGTACTGTAGAGAGGAAAAAACCATTTTGCTTTAAACAGAGCACATGACATTTATTGCTAAAACGCTACTGGTTGTTAACCAGAGTTCACATTCAAGAAGCATTCTACAGATAAAATACCTTGTGGAAAAAGAGAAGTTACTTCAGCTATGGGCAAGAGAAATATTAAAGGAAAACAACTAAAAAAAAAACCCTGACAAAACCAAAAAACCCCAAACAAATCATTCCTCAACCACATACCAGAAAATATCATACCATGTTTTGATATTATTTCCTAGTAATTTTCCACTCCAACATTCTATTGTTCTTCTGCTCCATTACAAGAGTAAAATCAGCTCAATAACTTGTGCCATAGAGATGAAAATGTGATGCAAATTTCAAAAACCTCAAGCTTGATTAAAAAAACCAGTGAGAGGTTTGTTTACTGCATAGAAAGACTTGTATCCAAGAAGCATTTAAATGTGTTATGAAAACAAGTCTACACACGTGTCTTTGCAAGAATGGCAACCCCTTGATTCCAGTAAGAGAGCAGCAGCTACTTGTCTATCAAGCTCTTTCTGATATGCCTGTAAAACCAGCTCAGCATCCTCTGCACTGGGTAGTTTATTAGCCCCATACAAATATGTATTGGGAGCTGTTACCATTTTAAATGGATTTTCAAAGGACTCCATTATTAGCCGAGATTTCCGCTGTGCAGTGGTTAAAGTCCTCTTATTTCCTTCATCTTCATCAGATTCCTTAAAAGAAAGACCAAAAAAAAAAAGGAAAAAATATTAACATGAATATTCTTTTGTTTTGGCTACTGCTGTTTCACACAAGCTGTTTCTCACTCTGAAACCCCACTGAGAGCAGTGACCCTCCAGTAACACGGAATTAACTTGCTGGCCTCCTAACCTGAATACCTTAGTGATGCCACACACCTGACAGAAGTCAGTGCTATTGCCATGCATGTCCCACCTTACTAATTCTTGCAACACTTCCTCAGTTTTATCAGATTAAGTCTGTTTTGTAACATGTCAATACTGACACCGTCACAAACATGTTGCTTACACTGAATATGCTGACAGTGGCAGTAGCAACGAGACACGATGGCTCTGGCTGATTATTTTGAATATTCATTGTCCTCTCGCTGTCTGAAAAGAGACAAGTATCTTCCAAAACTGGTGCAGGCTCTGCAAGAAAAGGAGACAAAATCTTTATTAGATTCTTGTCTATTTTACTGCTCTTTCATGTAATGAGATTTCCCTAAAAGTTTTTTAAGGGTTGCTACTTTTTCCCATGTCAAAAACTCATCATTGCATTATTAGTACAGTTTTTGGATTAACTCCGAATTACCCAAGGCAGAGTTGTTCTGAAAATCATTCACAGGAATCCGGGAACTGTCATGTGGTCCAAAGAGGGCATTCTCCAGCTTCTGCAGAGAGTTTCAAATCACAAAAACAGTTATTACACTATAAATCTATTCTTTTCACATATTGCAGATAGACTTTGATGAAAATTCAAATAAAAGGATGAAATTCAGAAATAGAATATTGTTAATGTAGCTCACCTGCCAGAGCACATTACAATTGGCATCAAAAGGCTATGTGTGCAAACATCCACTGGCTAATGGACATGATTTACTTCATGCACACAAGGAGAATGAAGGAGTCAGCCTTGGAAACCCATCTGAAGCCTCTCTCGTTACAGCTCAGTCAATATATTATAACACATATCAAACTGTCCAGCAGCCAGAGTGTTTGCTGATGAACCCTGAAGTGCTGCTTTACAGTGTGTTTGTAAAATACCAGTTTACAACTGGTAATGTTATGAACCCAACACAGAAAAGTAACATTAAGCTAAAACAGAGAGACTTGTAAAACGGATGAGATAAGCAATTTACTAGAAGTTTGTACAGTTGTTTCAAAATTTAAGGCTTGCCATTAGATAAAAATATCATGCAAACAGTACCTCGGGGTTGGGTAGAGGTGCTCTCTTCTTGACAGTCAAAGTAATCTCTGACTAGAATGGGAGAGAAAACTAATGTTACTTAAATGCATTTCCGTGGTTTTTTCTAGGCTGGCCTCCTTATCAGTGTTTCCAACACATTTATTAAAAGCTAGCAGGCTAATAAAATTTCTTTCTTCTCCTGCAGTGTTTGCACTTGGATATATATTTAAACACCTTGCACAGAAAGGACATATTCTTGCTCACTAATGTTTTTGTTTCACTACAGGAGGAAAACTTTAATAATATCAACATGCTGATGCTATATTTTAACTAATGAACCATTTACACCTGGGGTTGGGTTTTTTTTTTGCCTCTCCATAGCTGTAAAAGATTTATGAATCCATTTAACACAGCCAACAAATTCCACAGGGTGCAGTTCTTCCTCATGCAGGCAAACGTGATGTGCAACACAAGACAGACAATTGCACCTTTCTCGAGCAGTGTCTCTGTTCATTTACTGCTTTAGTTCTCTGAAAAAATACACTGTGTGTAAACTAACAGCAGACAGGCAAGGAGTTGCAACTTCTTTCTGTGTATATTTCTGTTTTAATATAGAACACCACATTCAGTGTTCAAAAAGCCAACTTCAGCATACACAACATCTCAGCTTCAGTCCCTGGCTTAGGGAAAGCCAGTGATGAGTCTCCTGTGTGGCACAAGCTACTCCTACCTTGACAAGAGGCATCTCCCGGGCCTGCTGAATGAGCAGATGCAATTCATTAATCTGCTGGCGAACGACTGGTGGGACAGGATTACAGCAGGCAATGATGCCCTGGGGTTCTCTAAAGAGAGAGGAGGAAAATTCAGTGTGCTGTATTTATGGCCAATATGGCAGGCATTTACATTCCAAGGATGTAGAACTAGATAGAACCATGGTCCTGACTGTGACAGAGTAAGACAAGTCAGATTATTCTGTCAAAGTTTATTCTGTGTGATAAAATTCTTCTGTGCCAGGTTTGTGCAGATAAGGAGAAGCCATTAAGTCAGCTCTCCTCTCACTTAGCTTTTCTGTGCTCTGTCTGTTTGTTCTCATCATCATTTCATTCAGTGTTTGCCTACGAAAGCTGAACCCAACAGTGGACCTGCCTTTAAAGAAGCATTTTTATTATTCTCAAGTATGGATGTTACTTGATGAGTGCCAAGTGTTTGAAGAAAATGTTGTGTAAATTGGGTGTTCTAAGGGATCTGCCCCTTACCCTCCCCACCTCTTTAGGAAGTATAAAATCCCCCAAAATAAATGCTATAGGGGAACTCATCCCTCCCTTGCTCTGTAACAGCATAGGAATCTCAGGTGGAACGTGTGATACAGCAATGCAAAGGAATGTGGTTTATTAGTGAAATAAAATCAGAGAGATGTATCCCAGAAGAAATTTGGAGTCTTCTGAAGGAGTACTGCTATTTCTCTTCCAAATTGAATGACTACAGAAAAAAGCAGTACTGACAACTGGAAAGAAAGGACCAGCTGTAGAAGTAATTACACACTAAGATGTGACTTTTAGGATATTAAAATCAAGTGAGATTTATAAAATTAAGAGTGAACAAAACTTACTTGGGCAGCTCCTCTGCAATCTTCAACAGCATATGATTTGGTAGCACATATCTACAACACAAAGAGGCAGTGTGAATATAACAGAACGTTAAAAACACTTAAAAATACCTTCAAAGTGCACAACTGCCCCAATTACAAGGTCTGAGAAGACAAAATCAGTTAAAAAAGAGAAGAAATTAAGTAGGGCTGATCTAGATACCTTTAAGAATTTACTGCTAATGTAACAGGACTTCTGTATAACAAGCACCCTGAGGTGGTACAATGATTTCTACAGGTAAAAGTGCTTCCACCTCAGGGGTGGAAAGGGCACAATCCAAGAGATTGACTGAAGTATTAAGCCAGTGTCCATAACAAAAGACTTCCTACCCCGTGCTCTCGTCTTCTTGACGTGCTATCTTGTCTCTCCATGCAAACAGCAACCTGAATGCTGCCAGCTGCTGGGTGTCCAGGTGTTTTTTCTGCCTTCTGTAGAGGTCAAGGTAGGATTCATCTGTGAAGAGGGGCTTGATGTATTTCTGGACAGAAAAAAAAGAAATACTCATGATCAGTATCAGATTTGTGCTTTCTAGTTTGCCTTCAGACAGAGAATCTCAGTTTCAGGGGACTGAATACAATCTGGTACAACGTGTCTTGGAGCTTTTATCCTGCACTATCTGTAGGAGCCTATTCCTGAAAAACATGTATCTTATCCATTTTTAGGGGGAAACCACCCTCGCCAACTCCAGAAGCAGCTTTAGTATCTTCAAGCTTCGCTACATTACAAAAGGCCCACTTTCATAGACAGTATTTTCCACAGGCACAATACAATTGTCTCGTAATGCAGCTCCAGTGAGGCTTTGAACTTCTAGGAACATCCAGTAGAACTGGAAATGTAACATCTCTCTTGGAAAAGACACACCATGAGAATGCACCATGAGGCCAGGGAATACTAGCATTCAGAAAACAGCAGGAAGGCATTTCAATCCAAGGACTTTAGCTAGTGAAACAAGTGAATGCACATGACTGAATCTGTCTGTTTTTAGACAGACAAAGAGGAGAAAACCCTGTGTTTATGTAAGAGACGTAGAATAGGCAAAGAATCTTCTGTCCTGAGCCCACATTCTGACCCAGGTAATCCAGCCAGTTTTACCTTCAGGCAGATGTCCCTGCTGCGCTGCCACACAACCTGCAGCTGAGTGGGCTGCTCGTTCCCTCTCTCCCACAGCAACTCCCTCATCTTATCATAGATGTAGAGCAAGTAGTGAGTGTCCTCACGGGCATACTGGATCATTTCTTCTGGCAGAGGGCTAGAAAAAGAGCCAGCATCACATTAACATGTTTCAGTTGTTTCACCAAACTGTCACTTTCCTCTTGCAAGGCTTATCAGGGCAAACTGCATGAGACATGCCAAGAACTAACATGGGAATTCTTATGTTTCCTTACTGAAGGATTTGTGGGGCAGTAACATGCTCTGCCCTCTCCAATTCATATGGCATCTTGTTCACATGCCAGAGAGCAGGACTGCCCTGTAGCTAAGTTAAATGGCAGAACTGCTTGCTGTGGTATTTGCCACAATTCTCCTCTCTGTGCAGAGCTACAAACGTAAATTTAGGATCTCTGTAGTGTGCAGGGTGCATCTGCACAGCCAAAGCCCACTGCTCCAACAGCATCTGCTCTACCTTGTACAGGTGACAATGTTTTTGTGGGAGCTCCAGAGGAGCAAATATTGACTGTCTCCATAACACTGCAGTGGTAAAGCACTGTTTCTAAGTGAGCTTCCAGGAGATTTTCATTACTTCCCAAAATAACTAATTTTCTATAAAAACATGGGAAAATGTAACACTCGAAAACTTTAGGCACAGCCAGGTAAATGCTGTGCTCATTCACTCAGACTAACCTATAACTATAGACCTTGCAACTAGAAGTTCTACCAATGCAAACAAGGAGAAAGAGCTACCTTGCAGCTCCAGCCCATTTAGGGGTCAGTTTTTACCGTATCCTCCAGTCAGCCAGCTGGTACTTCTTGTCAGCATCTACATTGCAATACAGCTTTAGCAAGTGTTCCAAAGAATGTCTGCCAAGATTGAGGAGACGAGCAGCTTGGTGGGTATCAAACATGTTCACCAAGTATAGACCAAAGTCTCTTTGCAGCCATTCCACGTCTGAATCAGCACCATGAAGGACCTTGAAAGGCAAAACAAGTTGCGAATGATACAAAGAACATTTCTGCTCCAGGCTGGTGGTCCTGTTCTATCATATTCATGTGTCTAGGAACAGATTTCTTTGTCTTTTACTGTTAAATATGGAACTATTAAATGAATGTATCTGGCAAGTAACTCACCACTTACATCAAGGAAACAGGCTCATGAACAAACCACAGTGAAAGTCGAGCCAAGGGACCAAGACAGAGTACACAGTGTGATTTTAACTATAATAAAGCTTAAACCAAAACAATTAAAAAAAGGAATTCTGGTGAATTTGGCAGCTGACCTTGACAATTGCAGGGTCTGTGAAGGTTTCATTGAGGATGTTCATGTCACTGTGCAGTTCCAGGGTATCAATAATGAAGTCTTCTGTGCGCGTGGAAATCTGCATCAGACACGTCAAGCCCAGGAAGCTCCTGTAGGAATGGTGCTGAAAACAGAGAAGAGAGATGTAAGCTAGGATTTATTACAGAAGTAATACAGTTTAATTCAACCTTATAGATAATATCTGAAAGGTCAGGGTCATGAACTGTCTTTTCATGTCAGCAAGTATATAAGTGAGGAGAAAACCAAAAACAGAGTAGAAGGCTATAATGGCCTCCTAGGTCCTGAAAGTACACGTGTAAGTTTTAAACAGAAAAGGCAATTTGATTACCTCTAAGTCCAGGGCAAATTCTTTACACTTCATAAGCTTCTCATTGAGTTCTACCAGCTCATCCAGTGTGGTGATAAAATGACAGGGTGTTTCCTCCATAGGCCTGTACATCTGGCAGAGCAAATGAATTAGGCATGGTATGTTCTCTGTTAGCTCCCATATTGACCTCCAACCTCAAATCTGAAGTTTGTCAAGTATGGCTGTACATGTACTGCATATGCAGTTCAAAATTAAAGTGGACACCAACCTGGAGTTCTGGTTTCTTGAGAACTCCATCTGGTGGAGAAAAATGCTCCAGTTCATATTGGTAAGGGTGAGCAAACCTGTGGAAATTAGGAAGACAAACATACACTAAATTCCAGTCACCTTTATGAGGCCAAAGCACAGAGACTTTAAGAGCCATGGCAGTTTCCCTCTTCATTAGAAATGTTGCCTCTTACTAAGCACACGTTTAAGGTAACTGCAGAGGTCTAAAGCAAATCACACACAATGTAGTGTGGGCACAAACACATGCAGAGCTGCTACACATGATGAGCATCGGCACAATCGGAGCACACAGGTGCATGTTCACCTGTGGGACTTCAAGCACCTTGCTGTCAGGGTAATTTCTTACATGTCTTGCTCAGTTTTCTGTGTCCTCTGCTGATGTATGAAGTCTGCCAAAGCAGCTGGCACATCCAAGTCCTCAGGGCGCTCCTTTCGCTGCCGTCCACTTTTTGTGAGGGCTGAACAACCAATATGGAATAACTGGACTAGGTCCCCACATCACATGCTCTCAGCCTACTACTCTTTCCCCTCCACCCACCATGTGATCCTATTAAAATCATAAAGTATAAAAAATCTTAACAATTTCAAGCAGCTTTGGCATCAGTACCTCAAATGCTACTCGGTTACCATGTTCTACCAGGCTGTTGTTGAGCAAGACACAAGGTGGTTCTGCTCAAAAGCTTGGAAAGACATTGAAAAATCTTCAGAAAGATGTTTCAATCATTCCCAGGTATTAAAAGCACAACTGCATCAATTCAGATTACAGAGAATCAGCAGCAGAACAACATGTTACCAAGACAGGGTGTTACAGAGCAGTTCTGATAAATCACCCAAAGCAAAGGTAGGTCTCCTCACACACCTGGTGCTCCTCACTCATTTAAAAGAAGTGTCTATAAAGCCAACTAAATTAGTCAAGACTTCTGATGCAGAAGTGACTCTCTTGTATGTTCAGTCGTGGTAAAGAGCAGGAATATCTGCTTGGGACAGGTTATTGGCTGTATGCATACAAGAAGATGCTCTATGCTGACTTACCCTTCCAGTAAATATGTAAACAAAGTCACAAAGCTCACTACACCTAAATGTTCAACATCTCATGTTATCTGTTTTTATAGTCAATGATTTCTCCTCTAGACTGTGAGGACAAGTTTGTGCTACATACTTTCAACAGGTTACCCAACAAAAATAAATCCCTTACCTTCAGGCAAAGGCTTCAAAGCATTTGGCTTGATAAAAAGTTTAGGGACAAAGGGAGTGTTGGAATTGTCAATCTTTTCCCGAAACTTCAGCTGTGGTCGAGAGATATTTTTGGCATGAAGCAGTCGGAAAGTTTCAGACCGAGTTCTCTTCTGGAATTCTCCTGCCTGTTTAAAAAAAAACACAGGTAAAACTCACATGACTTAAGTGAGTCACGTTTTTTCAGCGAGTCCAGCACCAAGGAATGAGAGTTCTCTGAATCAGGGTCCTGAATTCACAGGAATAAGCGCAAGAAAGGCAGTTGTGTTTGTGACAGAGAAATGGCAATTGAAAGCACACAGAATCCAGAATCAAGTTTGAATAAACGGGAAAAGGAAAAACAGAGGGAGGGACTTCAAATGTGTGAAAAAACATGAGAGAGCTTTTAACTACTCAACTCCATTGGAGAATCAGTAGTGCCAAGGCTGGGAGAACAGCAGAGCTAACACAGCAAACTGAGCACAGGGGCCTCACCTTACGGTTCCAGCTGGAAACGATCATCTGTGGGGGCTGTAACCCAGCTGGCAGGACTGGCTGCTGGTTTCTGTTCACTCCTGATGCTTCATCCAATAAAATACTCTAAATACAGAAAACCAATGTGAAACACTTGTTAAATTACCACTCTAGTCAGAATGAGTAAAGAAAGTCAGGTAGGTAGGTACCTCCACAGCCATTTCCCCCAATTTCTGTGCAACGTGAGACAGACAAACGTGGGAGTAGTATGTTGAACATCAAGGGTGAGAAGAATTTACTTAGAGAAGCAGCTCTAAAACATACAGAGCTGTTCTCAGGTTGTTTTATGTCACATTGTATTTAGTTTCCTTGAAAGTCACATATTGCAGCCCCTCCCCTTGGCCCATAACCCACGTGCCTCAGCTGCTGGGATCTCTGGCCCGGCACATGGAGAGATTTTGAAAATAAGGGAAAAGACCAGATTGAAGAAACATGAATTGTAAGTGTGAAAGCACTACCACTGAAATTTTTAGAAAGAAAAAAGAACTTGTAGCAACTGAACAGTTTGTAAGAACCACATCCAGAAATAATCTGCTTACCACTCTTTCAAGAATGACATCGTTGGATTCAACCAGCATATCAAATTTATCTTCCAGCCCTGTCACTTTGCTGGAATCTTTCAGGAGGCTCCGGCAGCCATGGTACTGCATCACCTGGCTCATGCTTGCAAGACAACAGCAGAGCAGTCAGCAATCTGAAAGCAGGCAACCTAAACACTTAAACATCCAGTTCTCTTGAACTTTCTACACTTCAAAGCTTAAAAATAAACCTGATTGTATATATCATCACGTCAGTAGTGAATAGAAAAGGCACCTACAAAGCGTTAGAACTAATTTCTCACAAATCACGTGACATTTAAAAGGGGCAGCCTAATGTGTTTGGCATCAGCAGCTCCACTCTGCACAGCCATTGTTAAGAAAGGCTCTCTTTAAACTTGTCCCTTCAACTACCAGCTCCCAGAGAAGCAGCTGAAAGAATAAAACACCCTTTTACCTACGGCAAGTGTGGAGCTCCCCAGGAAAGGGGCAGCCTCCTGGCTGGGACTGGGCTAGGGTCAGGGGGTGGGGTCAGGGTGAGGCACAGCCCAGAGGTGCCAGGCCCTTACCAGCGGAGCAGGCGGTCGCCCTGCGTGTCGCAGTACGCGCGGAACCCGGGGAAGCTGCGGTAGAAATCGTACTCGTCGCCGGGCTGGGGGAGCCCATTAGATGCCTTTGTTGCAGCCACCACGGTGCCAAGGGCGTGCTGTGCAAGAACAACCACGTTATCAGCACTCTGACAGCCTTTCATTCCCGTTTGCACAGCACACACTTCGGTAGAAAAGCGTTTTGGCCTTGGCTGGTTCGAGCTGTGTCGTTCTAATGTGTGGTATCGTGGGGATTTTCAAGAGGAGAAAGTTCATGTGGTCTGTTTAGAGACCTTTAAAATGGCAAAGGGCTAAGAAAGAAGACTTGTAAGTCAGTCTAGGATTACGGATCTGACTTGAAACTGTGTCAGGGGAGGTTTGGGTGTGGTATCAGGCAAAGGTTCTTCCCTCAGAGGGTGGTCGGGCCCTGAACAGGCTCCCCAGGCTTGACAGAGCTCAGGGAGTGTTTGGACAACGCTCAGGGACAGTGTGGGATTGTCGGGGTGTCTGTGCAGGGCCAGGAGTTGGACTGATGATCTTCGTGGGTCCCTTCCATTTCAGAATATTCTATGTTTCTAAATCAGCAGGAACGCAGGTAATCACTTTATTATTTTAACAAAATACTCCCAAATCCTGCAGTGTTGCCTATTTGGGATCGGGTAGCCATTCCCTCTCTGGAAGCAGCATCGTGCACCCATGAAACACGCTGGGGCTGGCGCTGCGATCTGTAACGCCAGGGGCAATTCCCATCGCCACAGGCCCTCGCCAGGGTCCCGACTCTCGGCATTCCCAGGAATTCCCGGTGGCTGACAAGACCGGGGCCCGAGCCAGCGTGGCAACAGACCCCGACACACCGCTCCGATCCCCGCGTCCGCGGCCCCGGCCCGCACCCTCCCTCCCGCTCTGGAGGACTCCCCGCAGGTGTCCCCCGCTCCCTCAGGGGTCTCCGCGTAGCCCCCGCGGGGCCGAACTACAGCTCCCGGCATGGCCCGAGCGCACCCGCACGCCGAGAGCGGCACTGCCCGCCCCGCTCCCCCCCATATCCTCCGAGCGCACCTTGACGAAGGCGTCGGGGCTGTCGAAGCCGGGCAGGGCCGACATGGCGCTGGTTGCCGCGGTGCCCGCGGGTGTCCCGGCGCCGCCCGCCCGCCCCGCCGGGCTCCCCTCACGGACGGCGGCCGCCATGCNNGCCCTGAGGGGGACACCCGGCCCTTTTTCCCCCCATAAGCACCCACAGAAGCACAGATTAGTGAATGGGAAGGACCCACAAGGATCATCACGGGCCAACTCGTGTCCCCGCACAGACACTCCAGCAATCCCCCTCTGTCCCTGAGCGTTGTCCAAGCGCTTCTGGAGCTCTGGCAGCCCTGGGGCCGTGACCAAACCCTGGGGAGCCTGGGCGCTGCCCGACCACCCTCTGGGGGAAGAGCCTTTTCCTGACAATCCAACCTAAACCCGCCCTGACACAACTTCAAGCCATTCCCTGAGGTCCCGTCCCTGGTCACAGAGTGAAGAGCTCAGTGCCTGCCCCTCTTCCCCTCATGAGGTTGTTGAAGACCACAACGAGGTCTCGCCTCAGTCCCCTCCAGGCTGAACAGACCAAGTAACCTCAGCCCCTTCCCCTCAAGGCCCTTCCCCATCCTCACTGCCCTCCTTTGGACGCTTTCTAATAGCTTAATAACTATTATATTGTGGTGCCCAGTCCCCCTGTCAGCCATATGGTACCTGGAAAGAAGCCAGGGCATTGCTGCCCAAATTCCTGACTACCAGCTCCCTGTTTCCCATTTTTGGGGTACAGCACTTGGGACAGACTGTCTGACATCCCACGCTGTCCCTCGAGCTGTGGCTGTGACCCTGAGGCCAAGCAAGCTGATGTTCTTACCCACAGATGGCATGGTATCTCCTGGAAACAAAAACTAACAGGTTGTACAGTCCTGTTTCTTTGATACAAGTGACAAATATCATTCAATCTTGATGATTTTGCCTCCAGCTGCTATCACCAGGGAAATAAAGCCAACCACCTGAACTGATGCACAAAAAGACAAGTCAATGGCATCAGGAACCTTAAAAGACAAAAAGAATCTTAATCTGCTTCCCTGTCTCTGCCTAAGACATACTTAGGAATAAACAGGAATACAGCCAAAGTTGTTACATTTCGGTGTAATTTATTGGCACAAAAATATTCAAATACAACATGGCATCTAAACATGGCTACTCTGTTGTATTTTGTGCATTGTTTTTAATGTTTAATTCATAAATCATAACTTTATCTTCACCCTCACATTTAATAACCATTATTTTCTGTTTCAAGTTATGACCAGTTCTCCCCCCCCGTCTGCCTCCTATGCCAAGCCCTAACTTTCCCTAGTTATTTCCCAACACTATTTTTTTACCCCAGACACTGTGGGAAGCTCCCAAGTGGTATTTATTTGTACCCTGCATCCAGTTTGCCACCGATCACTCTGCACAGAGGCACCGACTTCGCTCAGCTCAAGATCTTCAAACCTTGGATGTGCTCTGGTACCCTGATCTAGTTGGAAACACGACTCCTGCACTGTCATGAGCAAATAGACAATATCCGATCTGGGGGCAAGAATCAAATTTGAAAACAAGGTACAGGATGAAACAATGGTAAAACTCTGCTTCTCTTTCCAGTTATCCGGCTCACCTCCAAACATAAATGAAACCTCCTGCAAAGCGAATTGAGCTCATTGCAGCCACATCAACAGGAATGACCAGGGCAATAATTAATCTGCAAGTGACTTAGTTACATTGCAAAGTAAGTCAAAACCCGTATATAACTTATTTTCAATGGATCACCAGTTCCCCAAAGACCAAGTGGAACCATAGACATCTGTGGTACAATCAGTCTTCACTGTCCTGGAAACCCAAATCAAGTGTTGTGTTTCAGACAGCTTGTGTTTTTCCAACAGCAGCTATACATTGGCTTACACCAACTTTTAATATACAATAACTCTTTTCATTTACATTTAAAAATATTTGACAAAGGCTGTATTTCAGTCCAATATTCAGTTTGTGTTTGTAGAAGAACAAGTTCGGAGTGCAAAACCCTCCAGAATAAAAGGCTGTGGATACTTTGGAATCTTCTGTTACCAGAAAGGACACCTAAAGAAAATAAAGATATTGCAGTAATGCCGACTTGCATATAGTTTCACAAAGGGAACGCTGATGACTGAGATTCCATACTAACAGCACCATTTTAGCTTAGGAAAGGTTGCCAGGTGACACCCTCAATGCTTCTTTCCTGCTAATGTTTAAAATTACAGAGATCTATTTTGCTAAGCATAGTTCAAAGTTAGCCAGCCCTCAAAATGACAGTAAAAATAAATAACATAAATAAAATAACACTTCTTTACTGCAACTGAAACCAGTGACCACCACAGTCCTTATATCTAACACTTAAAATCTTCTAAAATCCCTGTCACTATTTATAACAAGTTTCCTACGGGACTGTCCATGGCATCACTGTCAGGGGCTTGCTAAATCTATCAGTGGAGATACAGCATGTGATAAGGCTCCTACAAATAACTAACCCCACAGACTATCCCAGAGGAGTTCTACCAGCTTAGCTGAGTGACAAACTCACCATCCAATGTAGCACTGGCACAGGTTCTCATGAGAAGTCGCTTGTTTAATGAGCAATTCCACTTGTGTGGGTACATCGAGGGTTTCGTCATGAGAGAAATCCCGACCTTTGAAATTAAAGGATAAAAAACCACACAAATGGAGTCACAGATCCTGGTTCTAATCCCTTCAAGTACATTATTTGGCGGAGTGGGGGTGGGGTAGTTTCTTATAAACTTTAATACTGTAAAATTTTGCAACTAAGTGCTGCAAACTATAAAGCCAAGACAGTAGAAGTTCAACTCCCACTAACAAGCTGAGACATGCAAAATATGAAGTCTTGTGTAGTTACAAACAGCTCTGTACTTTTCAAATCAGGCTCATTTGTATCTAAATGCAAGCACCAGTACTTGGGTGTTAAGACAAGAACAGGACACACAAACATAAAAACATGCTCACCAGTGAGCTTATCTCGAACTCTGTTGATGATTTGAATTGCCTTCTTATTTAGAGCTTCTGGTTTGACCAGACCATCTCCTACTGAAAGACAGAAATAGGAAGGAGAGTTAGGACTTCATCTGAACAATAAGAGCACTTGTACTGCTGTTGGACATACCCTTCCCAAATACCATTTTGAGAACAAGCTAGATACATTTTCTATCACTTTTCTGTTGGAGTTGAGAACACGGGTAATTATATTCCTCATTTATGTTGACAAGGAACTGTATCTGTCCCATCTCATATAATTGTATCTGGATCATGATGAAGTCTTCTGATCCAAGAACAATTTCTGCATTAGTATAGAAACAACAATGAAACTTACTGAAGGAATGGATGGATTCAGGCACTGTGGTCCCAGTTTTTTTATGGGCTGTCTCACCCAATTCCACACTGTCCAGCATTTCTATTGGAAAAACAATGAAAACACAAAAGCATAAATGTGAAGCTGAAGAGAAGCTCAACTGCTCTTCTGGAAACTAACAAAACTTTTAATCTGCTCATTTGAAAAGCACATTTGTGACATCCACCATCTTTTCTACTCACCTACTGACTGACTGGCTGAGTAGGAGTCTGTTCTTGTTCGTGAGCGCTTATTACCCTTTGTATTTGCTGCAAGAAAACAAGGAGTTTAAAAGCAAGAACTGGAGTTTCAGAGCAAATTTGTCAACAAAACATAGAGATTTGGCTGCTTTTCTCCTTCCCCAGATTTGATGACTTGAAAATAACTCCAGTCTCCTGATCACTGCTGTAATTTCATATTAAAATCCCTAAAGCCATGTGCACCCAGAAATAGCACATAAAAGCTAATAATTTCATTAGATTGTCTTCAAACAGACACTGGATTTCAGGCTTCTGGATTTCTTGTCTGAATACTCCCTTGCTGTGAGTGTTTTATCAGAATCACTTACTGTCCATCAGCCTCCAGTTCAGTAAGGGATCATACACAAAGGCTTCCAGCACAGCCATGACACTGTCCTTGTGTTCCCTCAGCACTTCCATCACTGTGTGACAGGTGATTCTGTAGTTGCCATCGAGGCCTGTCACCTTTGGGAGAGAAAGAGGTGAATCCACCACACTGCTTCATTCACCATGCATCCAACCCCAGCATTCAGGGAGCAGGAAATGGCTTTGAACTGGAGTTCACTATATTTTTTCATTAGGAGAGCAAGAGAGACATTAATTACGAACTAATCAGCTGTCTTCTGCCATTAAGATGAGCTTAGTGAAACACCATGAGATGACTGTGTCTGGTTGATGCAAACAGCTGTTTGAAATGAGGAAACTAAGGAAGGCCTAAGAAATTGGAGGAATTTCAGTCTCATTTTTTCCCAACTAAAAAGTTGCTTTCCACTCTAAAGATCACAGGAAGTACTTTAACTTACTGAAAATGTCGCTGAAATATTAACACCTAATATTAAACAGAGGAAAAACTGAGAGACGGGTGCCATTTTCCCTAGGACTGATCCCCTCATATGAAAGAGGGAGTGCTTACCTCCATAGCATTTGTCAGCATCCTTGTTAACCTAAATGGAATCTTCTCAGGGAACTTCTCTCTTGTCATTGCAACCTAAACACATGATGATGGAGAATTAGCAAATTAATAGCTAACTTAGTCTTTAAGACTGAATGGGTATTGGGATTTTTTTTCTTTTAAATCTTGAAGACTTTATTCCAAATAGGAAATAAAGGCACAGCTTTATATTCCTCAGTTTCCACAAATTTTTGGGAGAAGCTAGATAAGTAACATGATAGTAAAAGGAAAACTTAGCAGATGCCCAGCTGCTACTGTCAAGTAACAAAGATTGCCTATCAGCAGCTTAAATTGCTCCAAGAAATTTCATGGAAGTGATGCCAGCACTTCTTTTCTCGTTCCAGTGGTCAGCTAATCCCCAGGACCTGCCTCTGAGATAAAGTGTCTATTATTTTCATCTTGCCTGTAGTAAAGTCAAGCTCAAAAGAACCAAAGGGCTTGCCCAGGATCAGACTTCAGGGTCAGTTTGTCCTGGCTTATAGATTGATTTCTGTTCTACCAGAAAACCTCAAATGTTATAGAGAATGTAATGTCCAAGTATCAAGATTTACCTCAAAACAGTCCCCAAAGTCGATATGCAGGATCTTTCCACTCAGCCTGTCTAACATCAGATTGGAGGGGTGTCTTTGATGAAGGAGTGGGAGAAAAAACAGGGTGACAGACCATTACAAAAACCCAAGTAAATCACAGCAGCTCCAGTCTGAAATTATATTTATCTTCATGAACAAGAACAGCCAGTGACAGTTTTCTTATCTGAGATCTTCAATCTCAGGATGAACAGAAAAGCTTCCTGACAGTGCATCTATCACATTATTTTTGTAATTACCTCTCAGGAGTTAGAGATCTTCTCACCTTGGAAGATAAACAACCTCTTGGACCAGAACAATCAGTACATTTCTTGGATAGAAACATTTATTTTTCAGTTAAAATAAATTGTTTCACTTGTTTTTATACTTTTTCAAGTTTTTCAGTGTGGAAAAATGTAATGCATTATGCTACAGGTGAAATAATTCAAACCTAGTTTATGATCAGAAGAGAAGACAATAAATTCAGACTAGGAAAACCACAGGGCTGTATTCATGCTGTCTTCTTCCAATTTTGTTTTAATTCAACTGTCAAAGGTTTATAATTTCATTATAAGGACATTTAAGTTCAGGAATAAGAGGTTTTGTTATGAAAACATTTGAGGATTTGGCTGATTTTGCATTACATACTTTAAATTTTAAATACATTGTCTTCAAACGTTATAGAATGGATGTAGAAAGATTCCCCATTCAGTGAGTGAAAGGAAAGGACAAAATTAGGACTTGTGGTCCTTGATGTAGTTATGTGTATTCCTCTCGAAAAGGAAGGAAGTCTTATTTGTACTCAAGATAAACAAACCCTGCCTCTCATGCCTGCAGTGCTGAAAATAACATGAGCATAAGTAAGACCTGAAAGATGGTATCATTACAGCTCAGCAGTAACCACAATGGGAGATGTTATCACAAGAACAGATCCCAGGAATGAATTGATAAGCTTTTACAGCCTGTGCTTTTAAATAAAAGAAACCTTTACACTTCACTTACCTGTCCCCAAGGCCCAAAATGTACCCAACCATTGACATCACAGCAAGTGAACGAGTGTAATTTGTTCTTCTGTCAAACCACACCTAAAAGCAGACACAAAACAGAAGTTAGGCAGGCATATTGCAGGTTTCAGATTATATTTTAATTTATACATTAACCACTTGCCTTCTGCACAAAGCAGAACTGAGACATGCTTAGGTTCAGCATGATCCATAAGCCTGAGGGGGTTCAAACGCCCTGTGCCTTTGAATTAGATGTCATGTGCTGAACTCACCTCTGAGCTTGGACTTTTCAACCACAACAGTTTGGCAAGGTCATCCCCAGCTGTGTTATTGACAGCATGTTCAAATACTTCTACCTTCTGCATCAGAGTCAGGTGGTCATAATCTGGAGCCATCTATAATTGAGAAGTGACACTCAGCAATTTTAAAAAGCTACCTCCAGGAGAAACAGTAATTAGAAGTAATTTCCTGTCAAGTTTATGTTGAAATTATTTGTATACTGAGATGACCACTCAGCAGTGAAGAATTAATTTTAAAGGGGATAGTAAATGATTTAGCATCCACAAAGTAGCCCATAGTCATATTTAATTAAAATGCTGCCAAGGTAAGTATGTTTCAAAAACCATTATCCAAGTAAGTCTTTCGGGCTGGGACATGCTTTCCTTTTTGGCAGAGAATTCAAATTTCCTAGCAATGTTCAGTTTCTCCAGTCTGTCTAATTTTGTCCCTGCTGCTTATACACAATGTTTGTAATACCAGCAGCAGGCACCTTGTGTGAGGCACATCCTAATCATGCAAAATTCCAAACACATTTCAGTCACCAGATGGCAACAACTTGTGGCCACTGCTAAAAACGGAAAGGAAAAACAAATAAACATATGGCAAACCTTATCTCTTGGGAGCACTTTAGATCTCTTATCTGGTATTTTTGTATTAATTAATGATACCAACAACAATCAGAAAAGAGGCAGAGGAAGAAGCTGTGTGCCATATTCCTTCTAAGACACTGGAGTCCTAAAAGAATGTAAGAAGAACTGTTCCAGCCTTGCCCCTCACCCTCAGCATGATGCGATGCTCGATGTTGAGCAGGATCTTTTTCTTCTCTCGGTAGTCTCGGATGAGTGCATGCAGAGTGTCACAGTGGGGGACCCAGCCAATCAAGCCTGAATTTGTAGATAGTGGGATAACAGCATATCTCTGGATGCTATGGGGGAAAAAATGGACAATCAGAGCTCAAATCATTTTATTTTGTCAATTATTACATTTTGAGATGTTCAAAACAACTACCACTAAATCCAATTCTGATCAGATTGCCTCTTCTTTAGTTGCTCTGTTTGTCTTCTTTTCAAACAGACCTCAAACATCCAGACTCCTACCAGGTGATCTATAGACATGCTCAAAGCCTACGTGGTTTTCACTGTAGGGCTGCTTCCAGAAGGCACATGTTCACCCACAATGATTTGTTATTTGCAGGTGATATTTGATATGTTCATGCTTGAAAGACACTGCAGAACTGCACTCAGTGAGTACTATTTATGACAATAATAAGCTATCCTTGACAAAAACCCATTCTCAGGCTCCTAAGGCAGCGCTTAAGGTGCCTCAAAGACCCTAACAATTTACAGTTACTATTATTTCAATTAAATAAAACATGCATGTTTGAATTCTATGAATGCTGGGCTTTTTTGTTTTTTAATTAACTTAGTTCCTCACAAACTAGCTGCTTGTGCCAAGGGTTACTTGGGAACTGCATCTATGTAGGGTTTCACTTGTGCACGCATTCAATGATTACCCACAGCAATATACCTGAGGTTTTTACGAAGAGAAGTTGGGTCATTTGCTAGCAGAGTGTTGACCAACCCAAAAAGCTGCATCACTCTTTCATCTTGGCGAAGGTCTTCATGACCTTTCAGAAGGAACACAAACTCATGCCCATTGCTGCCTGCGAAAGAATTAATAAAGAGAAGTTTACTCTTGTTGAACAAACAGACAAGAGCAAATACACTCAGGAACTTAAAAGTGTGGCACCGTCAGACCAACCAGCCTTCTAAAAAAAACGCTCACCTGAAAGGAGAGGTTAGACAGGTTTTATGAGGTCAAACTGCATATTTACCTAAGAGCAACAGCTGTTTAAATACTGGAATAGCCAAGTGAAAAGTGCTCTCTCTTACCCATTAATGTCAACTTCCTGGGCCGCTGCTTGGAGGTGATGACCTGCAGTGAGGGTGCGATGGACTGGATCCGTATGATGGGCTGGTTGGGATCATACGTTCCTGGCACTGCCAGTTCCAGGTCCCGGCACATCAAGAGTTTTGGTGACACATACTGTAGTTCCAAAGAAGTGAGCTACCAAAACCAAAAGGAAAGCAACCCCTTAGACTGGTATTGACAATTTTCACTGTAAGACCTGCAACAGAATTGAATCTCTCCCCTCACCTGAGGCAGCTGCTTTGAGATACGTCGGAACACGTGGTAATAGAGATCCCAGGCCTGGGTCAGGTCTTTGACATTTCCTGACTTCATGTACTTCCTGCACCACTCCTGAGCTTCCATGAGATCTCTGCCATAGGCCTGGGGAGGAAGTAAAAAACACAGGTAAAACATTTCAACAGTAGTGGAACAGATGGAGACCACTTAACACCTACAGAGAGCATTACAGGTGTCTCTCCTGTGGAATGTTGTGCTCTTGGCCATTTGTTGATACCTGATTGAAGGATGTCTCCTTTAAAGTCTGAGGCCCACGCTCCATCATTGCATGAAGTGGTTCCAGCACCTCAAACATTCCCTTCACGTTTCTTTCTCCAAAATACAGACGAGATGCTTCTTCTAGCCCTTCATGCCACATCTCATGCCATAGAATGGCCACACGGATTAGCTCTTCACTCACCTGTTTCAGACAGGAAAAAAGATTAAACACCTAATGAAAAATCCTGTAACTGTATCCTTACTTAGAAATGCACAACTCTTTCTTCTCTAATGTTATGAAATAGCAGCTAGAGGGAGCCACAGGAACTACCGCAGTGACGTTACATTTTATTCTGCAAGAATCTGACCAGGCTTTTCTTAAATTATTTGTTGCCTTTCAAATCTTCCCTATGCTTGTGTAGCCTGGCCTGAAAGCATTACTTTTCATTTATTCATAAAAATATTTATCAAATTAATTAAACTACTTTTTCCACGCTATGCTTGCTAAATTTTGTTTCCACTTTTCATTAAGCAGAAATATCTCTTTATGGAACAATTATTTTTCACTTATTTCTTCTCTAAATTTATTCATAAGGAAACACAAAAACTCTGTGTGTGAATTGTTTTTAATTCAAAGCATTCTCTTAAAATTACATTAAAACTGTACCTTCTACCAGTTACATATACCCCAAATTAATTGTACTTAATAATGAATAATCATTTTGTGTTATTATACCTGTGGTACTTCCAGTCCTGAAACAGCACAGACTTTATAGTACCCTGAGTACTCACCATCATTGCCTGCTGCACCAGAGTGTTGCTGTGCTCACACATGTTTTTCAGGATCTTATTGGCAGCGTTGTGCCGAGCAGTGGTTGTAGATTTAGAGGCCACAGTCAAAGGATAGATCAAAGCCTGCAAGGCACAGCAACCAGTAATGCTTTAGAACCACAAGAAGAGCTACATAAATTGAAGTATTAGCAAAGCATTAACAAACATTAGCCTATGGCCTGGACAAAGGAAAACAAGCTTCCTTCTGGAGAGAGGTGATAGGAATTTGCTATTCAAGGTCTTCCAGTCTGAAAGGCTTACAAGACTTAAATTCACTGAGTAGCAGAACGATTTTGAGAGACTGTATCAAACTGGAAGGACAAATATAGGTTTTAGGATTTTGTGATGTTCCACACTGTGGGAAGAAATTCAGAAAAAATGCCCGTGGGAGAGGCTCTGAGTAGTCACTGAATGAGATTTAAGATGATTTGCATTACCCAGTGTCCTATCAGACAGAGAGAACCTGCCCTGCTGCAAGGCTCAACCACCTCTCTGTTTTTATGTGAACAGTGCTGAGGTGAAAGCAGCAGAAATAGTCCCCACCCTCACTGTCACACTTCCCAAGCAGGCATCTGGACTAGATGGAATGGAAACACAGGAAATGCCTTAACTGGCATCAGTTTATGGAAGATCCTGCTGCTCTAAGGCAATGCTTACCTGGGGATGGTACCGACCGATGTCTGTGAGGAGCTGGTGAATGAGACGTCCTACCAACGGCCGAGGGGTGTCAATTCTGGCAATGAGCTGAGGGATAACCTGGAGTAAAGAGAAGTGAAATAAACATCTCTGTCATCTCACGTGCTCACTGCACAAGCTGTTCTGTCCTCAGCTAGAGGCCACACACCCTCTACAGGGGACAGAGAAACTCATCACTCATTTTTGAGATGGTCAGAGGATAACAAGGTTCCAAATAGTGTCAGAAATGTGCAACAGCTCAGTGAGATCACAAGTGTTCTGCGCAAAACTGTTGTAGGATCCTCTATGGAAAGAGCAAGATATGTCTTGAAGTATAATGCTTAAATAAGAAATAAAGTAATTTTTTTATTTATTTAAATACAAGAGCCATTCTACAAGCCAATCCTGAGCAGCTCAGTGGTGTTTTATACTTGACCCCCACTGAATGCATATAATCTTTAACAATTTTCATTCTTTCTCAATCATATACACTAATCTCCATATAATTACAGAAATATATGCAAGAATGTTTCTCATGTCTCTGTTCAAGATTCTTGTTAACTCAATTACAGACTGTGCTGCACACTGCTCTCAGCACCTACCTACATTGCTTGAGGATTGTTTAGTAAAGGATGTTCATGGATATCATGCAGCCAATCCCCAAGTTCTCACCAGAACTGGGATTTGTCTTAGCCCTTTGTGTTCCTTACCTGCAGCCAAGTGTCAATTTGGATTGCCTTGACTCCTTCTACCAAAGCCTCATTCACATCAGGCCAGTGACCATAGTCAAACCACAGAGTGAGGACTCTAAAAAGGAGAAATATTTCTGTTCATAATGAAACAGAAACCCCCTAAAACATTCCAATCAAATGTTTTCAGATTCATTTAGCAATGACTTTACTTCCCAGTACCCACAGACAGCAGTGATAATCCATCTCATAAAAATTAGCTTGGACTGAAGCAGTCACTTAATTAGACCATAACAAAACAAACATGTTCTACCTAATATTAAGCCATGTGCCCTGATCAGCTGGATTTCATTTTCTAGGTGCTTCATTATGTACCTTAGAGTGTCTTGCAGGTTGTTTCCTCGAGACAGAGAGATGGATCGGAAGAAACCCTGGACAGCAGGGACTGTGTACATCAAGAGGGTCTTGGATAAATCCTTTAGGAATAAAAATTGCTGCATTAGTTCTATGCAAGCACTTCAGCCCACATGAATCCTAAAGTCAGGAAAGAGGAAGAAATATCTGGAAATACAGATCTAATCCACATTGTAGCTGACTTCTGCTCATGTTCCTCATAGGACATGTTGGTCCTGGAACTGACCACACAGAGGTCTTTCAGCTGGCAGGAATCATGCAGTGAAGTGTTTTTACACTTCAGATTGTTGGCAAAACTATGGACAGCAAAGCAGTCTAAAATCTACAACCCTACTATAACTAGTAAGTAAAAGAGACTCCTCACAGTCTTCCATGAAGGGTCTAAGCAGCAGAACTTGTTCATGCACTGTTCATGCTGCTTTAGGTCACAGCTGATGATCATTTGATTAGTCCACAACATGTCTAAGCACTAAGTACCAATCTCTCAACACAGGCAGGGTACCTCAGTGACTTTTTTCTGCACTGGAGATGGGATGGGGCTGTTCTCTGTGCTCTCTGCATCACTCTCACTGTTGCTGCCCTCAGTGTTGGCACTGGTGACACTGGCTCCGCTGGCGTGACGGAGCTTCTTCTTCTCATCTCTGGCCTGGTTCTGATGTTTGTAGTGAAGCACTGCTTCAAAGTTCATCACTGCCCAGGCATGCCAGGCCTGCCAAGAGAGAACAAAAGTCAGAAGGGAAGATGAATCCTTTCTGCAACCTGCACTTTGTTAAAGATAATCCAAGTTTTCCATGTCCACAAACAACTGTGGTAAGTAATACCCTGCAGACAACACAATGCTTTGCTTTCTCTAATTGCTTGTAATTTTAATTGTCTTATTATCTTAAATAACATCACGGTATGTTCTTGACCTGGAGCTCCCTGTTGAATGTTAAGGCAAAGAAGTTCTGTAGCAAAAATTAAATGATGTTTTCACACACTTTCATTTTTCAAAGGCTAAAATGAAGATTAATATGTTAGGACTGAGAAAGATGTAATGGGAAGAAATAAAGGAGATAGCTGCCCCAGAGAAAATCTGGCACCAAATATTAATTGAAATTTCACAACCCTGAAATCAAGGGCACTTTAGAGAATTAACAAGGCTACTTTCCTTGTTCAAGTATACCAACTGAGAACAAGTTAATTTTTTTCCATTTGTATTATCCTTTCTCCTTCACTGTTACCTGTGGGGGAAAAAAGTCCCAAAAGCAAGAACAGAAATTGAATTGTGACCTAGTTTTACCAGCCAGATAAAATTTAAACAAGAATCTCATCGTTGCCTTGGGCCACTTTCACTTGTTTTTTTTTAATCCTATCAGCAGTAACAGGGCAGAGAGCTATAGGAGATCTTCCTATGTACATCTTCCTTTCCTGTAGCGTGGGATGGGATCAGATTTAGTGATCTCTCTGCTGTGGAAGCCTTCCCTCACTGACCTTGTACCAGTTGCGATCGTGCTCCGTTGCAGCGCTGTAGTACTGTAAGACTTTGGGGATGGTGCTCTCATTGATGCCTTGCAGGTTCAGCTGCCACTCACCCAGCTTCAGGAAACACCTGGTTAAGCAAAGGAATTATTGACTCAGAACCCAGGATGAAAACAAAGCCTGTGGATTAATAGGCAGGATTCTTATCTGGAGTCTGAAAGACATTCCACGTGGTGAACTCAGTAGAGAAGCCTCTCCTGCAGGCTGGGAGTGTATGTGTTAATATGGGAGGCTCAAAACACCTCCATCCTGCTTCCAGTGTGGAACTAACTATTTAGAGGTCTAATTTAGGGGGAAAAGTGGGGGTCAAACTTTGGTCCTCGTTTACATGAGTTATAAAATAAACATAAGAAATAGATAACAGCAACATCAGTATGGATAAAACACACACAGCACATGTGAATCACCACATGAATGAGCCTTCTTGGGAGAACACTGACAGACAGGCAGTGGAAACACAGAGGAACTGTTCTTCCTCCCCCAGCCAGAACCCCATTAAGTCATTCCTTCTCAGAGGAAAGGAAAAACAACATATTTTTACTGCAGCAGGGTGGGGTTGTGAAGGTTTGTGCAAAACTTAATACTTTGCTCCCTCAGCAGGCTTTAAATGCCACAGTTCCACAGCTCTCATTTCTGTATTTTGAGTTTTCCAGAAAGCATTGTGCAAGACAAATACTGTGTGCAACTTATTACTAATTTGTCTTCCATGCTAGTCAATGAAAAAAGACAACTGTGTTATCAAGTTCCCATCCTCATTAAAGCAAATCACGTGCAGGTCTCCCTTTCAAAAAAACCAAAACTTCAATAGAAAACATGCTGAGATTTTTTCTTTAAATTGAAAAAAACAGATCTGGCATCTCCAGATCCACAGAGGAAAATGGAGATTAAGGTGTGTTTTTAATGCAGTAATATTTTAAGAGACCATCACATGCTGGGCACCTACTGCCCAAAGCACTGCTGTTGTGCTTGGCAGTGTATGCCCTTAATACAGATGTGCCAGGTGTGTGGGAAGTGTTTCTTTCCTAGTGGCTGGATCTCCTGAAAACCAAAGAAACAGCCATGCTGAGAGCTCTGCCTTCTGCCAGCGAGCCACAGTCCTGGAAAAGTGCAACCAGGTACCAGCAACAAACACAAGCTTGTTTAGGCTGATGTGTCAGAATAACATTTACTGAACTTTTTATGACAGATAAGAATGTAATACCAAACGAGCTAAATGAGAAATTAAATGTTCTTTTAATCAGGGTATGAGCCTTGTCTGAAATGTGCCATCAGCAGGGCCCCTGCCCCTCAGGAACGCCATGAGCTGCAGGAAGGAGCTAAAGGGTGTCCCAGGCCCTGGTACTGACCGTGCCATGAGCTTGTGGAGCTCCTGCTTGTGCTGCTGGTCCTCAGTGGCAATGGCATGCTGGGCCTGCTGCTGCATGGTCTGCACAAAGTGCTGCATGTGCTGGAATGCATCGATCTGCAAAGGGATGAGGTTTCCAGTCAGGGCCACAGGCCTTAAAGACAACTTCACAAGGGAGGAGGATAATGTGGAAGTAGATTTTCATTGAAATAAAAGTATATGGTTTTGTTTTCTTTCAAAGCTTTTCAGCTGTTTAGATCCCTCTAAAGTCAGTTTATGCTTTAAATATGTAGCACCAAATAAATGAAGAGGTTAGGGATTCTTGATGTCTCTGAAATTGCTACACTAATGAACAAATTCCTGCACCCTTCTTGTGCCAGGCCCACCTCCAGTGCCATACAAAGGTGTGACTGACCATAACACAACCTAACACTGTGCTCTGGTGTACAAGAAGCCAACCCTGGCAAAGCAACAAGGTCACCTGTACAGGGAGAAAACTCCAACAGTAGAGAAAGTCCTAATACTGCCAACACAGAGTGAGATTCTGGTACTGATACAGAGGTTTCTCATTTGCAGCTAAGCACTGCAAAGACAGTCTGGCAATTCCAACAACCAAATGTTAATAGCTTACAAACTGTATCTGAGCAGGAAAATATCATAACAGACAGGATGACAGATCCAGAGAAGCCTGGAAGAGAAGCCTTATGATATGGCCTGAAAAAGATGATTTGAGAAAAATAATGCCTGAAGAAAAACTTGCAGCTTCTTGATCTTCCCTCCTAACCCTTCAGCTTTGGCTAGGCTTAAAGTACACACCATGGGACATTAACTTTGAGTTGTTTCAACAAATTAAAGCCTAGATTTCTCCTAAGGTTATTTAAGAAGTACAAATGTGCATTGCTCCTTCTCCAGAAGATTACATAAGGCAATAGCACTAAAGAACTTGCACTACCAAATTCTGAAGAAAAAAATCTTTATAAAATTCCTTGGAAAGAATTCTGTGGTAAGAAAACCCAAAATTAAAGGTTTAAGAAGAAAGTATGCACGCTTCACTGGAAAGAATTAGAGTAAAGCTCCTGCAATCTGCAAGGTCATTTCAGGTCAGAAACTGCAGAATGTGCTGTTAGAAGCCCAATTTGCTTCTGTTCATCTTCAGGAATGAGCCACGTTGGAGCGAGGCAAGAATCACCTGAGCTGAAATGCCTCATCTACCCCACTCAAATGTCAGCGTGCACAAGTCAGTGGTGAGGAAAAAGGGTATTAGCTCAGGGTGAAATAAAAGAAGGTATCACTCTATTAACATTAACTGGAGGCATTCCACAGCTGGTAACGCAGATAGAAGGGGATGGGGGGAAATAACAGTCTTATAAATAGTTATGATAGCTATTCATTAAAAACAGACAAAAAAATATTGCCTGTTAAGTGCCCCTCTCATATCTAGACACACCTAATCTGCCCTTCAGTTTCCATTAAAATTGAAAACTGATTACCATAAACTGACAGGCAGAGCACTTAAGACTGAAAGCAGTAAGTTTTCTGTAACTGAATTCCTAAGTTTGTATGCAGCCTTTTTATGGGATATGGCTTTAGAATGCAGCTGCTGGCACAGGTCCTTTTTAGAAGAAATATAACAGGTTTATTTACCCATTTTTTATCTATTTTGTAAGAAAAGATTGTTGTGCAGCTCTGCAAGAGCTGTGTGGCTGGTTTCCATCTAGATGCCAGGGTTTTTTGCCTGATGGATTTGGCAACTGCTAAAATGGCAGTAGGGAAAACATTTTAGGTCAACAAAGCAGCCTTGAACTGCTCAGCTACAAAGATTGGCCATTTCCTACCATACCAGCCTTCCTCAGTAGCTGATTACTTAGGATATCAAATCAAGTGAACACACAGAGTTATATAAAACTACACACAGTACTAGGTGTAACTATGTATTATTTATCCTTTCTCTGGTCTCATTTTTCCCCCCATCTTCAGTAGCTCCATATATTCTTGCATCATTTAATTTTAGATACATTCTCTTCTCCCACCCCCTAAGTCTCTGTGCCTTCTCTCATGCTGCTTTCTACCACTGCATTGGTTTCCTGCATCTTGTCCATCTATTTCTTTACCACAGTTCAAACACAGCAAAGCCCACTTTCACTCACAGAAGGAGGCAGAGAGGACCCACACGCTTCTGGGGTCATTTGCTGAATAAAGTAAGAGACCATTACACTGTATTATGGGGCCTCATCAGCAGCTCCTTCTGCTTCTTAAATTCAAATAAAGAATAGTTAGGTCATGGCAATGTTCCCATAGCAATGGCTCTGCTCCAGTGCTGGCAATCCCAAAGGCAAGAAAAATAAAAAAGATGTGGCAGAATATGAGGATAAATGGAGGCTTTAATGTATATTAAAAAAAAAGATAACTTATCCAGTCTGGAGCTTATTGGATTTGATTATGTAAATTCTTCCTGTGTTGCAATGTTAAAAACATTCACTCTGGGCTCTCTGAAGCCAAATTATTCCCATGACAAAATCCTATGTACTTTTCAGCTGCCTTTCAGTTAGAAATTTTCAATAATGTCCTTAATAAAAGTCAGCTCTGCTCAGCAACTAAGTACAGACTGTTCAGGATACTTTCCTAAAACTCATAATAAAACCTCTTACATCTCTCTTTCAGTATGCAACCCTGACCACAGGTACAGTGTGGAGACCTGGCAATCAGAAAAGTGGATGAAAAGTCAGGTACCACGGACAGAAGAGCTACTATTGGCCATTAATCTTGGGGCTGCATCCCTTGGGCACCAGCCAGTGGTTTAACAAAAATAATCTTTCCATGTATGAAATAAAATTAAGACAAAGCTTTCTTTGCCATTACAGAGTTTGAATGGAAAAAAAAATGTTCGTCATCTGAGTAATAAGGAAAGAGATTAGTTCCTCTCCTTTTGCTGAGCAAAACTAAAACCTTCAGCCTTGCCTTTGTTCTTTGGGGACCACAAAGAGCTGTACAGAACCTGAGCAACGACCAGAGAGCACTGTGTTGTCCTGTACCTTACGGGCGCTCTTCCACATGTGCTTCATGTATGCATAAGTCACTTGGGGATGAACTGTTGGCAGTGGGTGATCCAGCTGTCGGGATGGATCTACTCCCAAGAGCAGGACAAGAGTCTTATGGGCCAAAGCCTGGAGAAAGTTGCAGAGAGAAAAAGCAGGTTAAAACTCGTTCTTGCCTCCATCTCATATTGCTGAAAAATGCCTCTGACCCTCCAGATAAAACACAGACACAGCAGCCTTAGTACCACTTCCTGCACTCATGATAAAACATATGTCTTCGTTTGGATCAGATTCTCATTTCAGAAGCCAGTAGAGAGTGTGAAGTCTCTGTTTCAAGTATTTTTTGGTGATAAATCTTGTGGTGGATGTTAAAATAGGACCGAAATGTTCAATGACAACATCATATTCTAGATGTGACTCTCTGCTTTAGCAGAGAGAGACATTATTAATAATTACCAGTGCTGCATAAGAACTTCCAGTTATAGCATGCAATAAAAAGTTGGCTCTGGGGCTCTCAGGTATAATACCAATCCCACAAAAATAACCTTGGCTACAAGCATGAACTCTGTATGCCAGTTACAGCTTTAGCCTTTTAACAATTCCTGACTAGTTTCTCCCTCAGAGGAGAGCCTATCCCACTTGGTCAATGAAAGCATTTGGAGATGCTCAAGGTTGGAGCAGAATGGCGAAGCCAGTGGCCTAAAAAAGAGGACAGAGCCTGACAATGCTCACCAGCCTCCCACTCTTGCCACACAGGCTGGCATACTTGAGCCAAGTCCTCATGTCCTCATGAGGATTCACAACAAGAGATCGGACCATCAATATCCTCTGCCAGTCTTCCACGATTCGCTGACAGCCCTGAGGGGAAAAGGGAGAACTTGTTAGGGTTTGATCTCCAGTGAGTCTGAATCCAAAATCTGAAGGGACTTTTACCAAAATGAAGAATTCTGTACCCATAGTTCACAGCAGGCTGACACTAGGAACTACCAGCTACTTCTCCAACACTGCAATGTGTGGAGAAGGCTCAGTCCTGGACTCTTACCTTCTGCACCAGCTCAGTATTTGCAGTCTAACAATATCCTCTAATGGAAAAAGGAGAAAAGCTCCCAAAGCAGAAATGCATCCAAAAATCAGGAAAGCTCTTTGAACAATTTCAAAGTGAGTCAAGAATTTTATAACCCTTCTCAACCCAGTTTTAAAGCCTATTTTTGGTTTAAATGGTGAAAACCAAATGGTAGAAAATCAAATGGTTGCAAAGATATTTTTGTTATTGTCTTTTTTCTTCTCCTTTCATGTGTTGCTTTTGGAGGTTGGCACCACTGAACTGATATTCTGCCAGAGACTGGAGCTCCAACTGCTGTGCTGCTTGTGCAAGCATTGTCTGGTTCTTGTCTGTGTGATGGAAGAGGCTCAACAACATTGTCAGAGCAGGATGAGTCTGTATTTCAAACATCCAAGGATGCTACAGATAAATAGAATTGTGGAAGGGACTGTAACAACCATGGTGCTTGTTACAGTGGCCAAGTACAGGGTATCAGTGTTGCTCCTAAGTTTGTATTCATCCAGAGACTACTTAGTTTTGAGGTAAACAAAAGATTTTCCAATGGCAGCAAGCTCCTTGGCCCTTTTTCTTTTGCCCCCAAATTGAGGACTGGGAAGTTGGGCAAGGCTTGTTCCCTAACAACTAAATAAACCTCATCCAAGAGACATTTAAAAATTATTAAAAAGCAGCTATAAAATGTGCAAGAACTGCATGTACTGCTTTCAGGACTATAAAAAGCTGCATTCAGACATTACATTTCCCGTCACTCTCAGTTTCTCCACCCCACTGGAATGGTCCTGAGCTTTTCCAGACAGGAATGCAGATGGGAGACTAGAAGCCTTGTCACAGTTTCCCAAACAGCTAAAAAATATGCAGCAGCAACAGCCTTTCATAGGGTGACAGATCACAGCAGTTCCAGTGAAGAACTCTGCATGGGGAAAAATTCTTCCTTCAGGCAGCATTTTACTCTAATTATGCCTTTTTCCTTCTTCTTAATCAGGAATTACCTTTTTTAACAGTATTCCTGTACATACACTTCATCTGAGGATATTCACTTTCACTACAAAGATGCCTCTTGTAAGGAAATAGTCTCAAAATATTTGGCTGATTCAAATCTTCAGAGGTGCTTTAGATTTTTGCTGTTTAGAGTAAGAAAGGTGCAAACTTCTCTTTAAAGACAGGAAAAACAGCATTGCTAAAGGTCTCTTCTAAAAGGTCAAGGCTAATCATAGAATAATTTAGGTTGGAAAAGACCTTTAAGATCATTGAATCAAACCATAAACCTAACACTGCCAATTCTACCACTAAGCCATGTGTACCACCAATCAAATAGAAACGTTCCTGTAAGAGATCCAAAAGGAACAGGACAATCTTTTATTTTACAACTATGTGAATTCTCTGTCCAGTTTTCTAGCATTTGGAGAGAACTCACTTCTTAAAATGCAGCCAACCAGGTAAAAAGTTCAAACTAGCCTGATCCAAACCAGTATTTCCAGATGTAATCCAATAGGTGAGATAAGCAGCCTTGGGGATGTTATGGGTGTCTGTCTTCCACACATCTATTTCAAGGCTTAAATTACCCTTTAAAGTGTCATATCAGCAGAGATCACAGGAACATTAATCAAAAAAAAACCCCAAAACCCCACGTGACCAGGACAAACACAAAGGAAACAGCATACAGCCATGTGAGCATGTGTTGGGATAAAAGGAGACATGGAAAGATTTGCTGAGCCACCACACTGACTCAAAAGGCAGCTGTTCACACCAGCACAACAGCATCTCCATCCCTGGTCTTTACACAGATGTACCTGCAGTCTTTCCCACCAGATCTGGCGGATGATCTCACGGCGCTCTGGTACGAGTTTGTACTGGATAACCTCTTCCAGCTCTGACAGCATCTGGCAGGATACCATAGCCTGGAGGAAACAATCACATTCCATCCCAATCACTACAGAACAGATCTATAATTAAGGAACAGCATTTTGGCATCAAGATCTTAAATGCACATGTTGCCCAACAGGTAAAGGACAGACTGCCATATATTTGTGTCTAGTATTCAAACTTCCTAAATGTCAATTCTAATTTCTTTTGAAGGCGTGGAGCTCGCTTCATTGTTTAGTTTGTCCCAAAGCTGCTCCTTTGCAAAGTTCTGTTTCTTACCTGACAAAAGTCATTTAGCTTGTGGGCATGCATAGCTCTCATGTTTGATACAAGCACTATTCAGAAGTTTTATGCAACTTCTAGACAGTCTGAGGCAGCAATGAGGGGAATGAGGGCTGAGTTACACTTACCCCGTAGGCTCGACTGTAGCTCTCTCCTGCCATGGCAGTCAGCTCAGCATCCAGCAGGTCTCTGGCTTTGTCAATGCACTGGAAGAGAACAAGATATTGGGGCAAAGGTGGTGGGTTTTATCAAGTGCCAACTATTGAAACTGCTGTTCGTGTGTTCCATCTCAAGGGTAAAGCTGGCGTTGTTCCCACTCTCCAAGGAGAACAAGGAAAGGGTCTTATCAGTAGAACAAACTGACAGGAAAACAGTGTCCAGGGCAGGTAAAGGGAAAGTCAAGGAGACTTCATTCATCACCTGCACAGTTTCAAGTTTTCCTCCCTACTAAATCAGAGTTTACAGTACTTCTAATTCTACTGTCATTGTAGTAATCATCATTAACAACATTTGTGGAGAAAAAGAAAACTTCACATTTTAGTACAAGACAGTTGGTTACAAAAAAGCCTCAAGAAATGTCTCTTGACAATATACAATGACAGAAAATAGCTTTCACTGTTTTATGTAACCCAACAGGATTTTATGAATTTTACAGGACAGCAAATTCCATTTCTTATCCTCCAACTAAGACAGGCTCCTCAAGCATGAAATAAATCCTGCTCTGGTTCTAGTCATTATATAATCTCTCACCTATAGCTTTTCTTGTTGAAAATGTTAAAGGTTAATCACAAGCTCTACCCTTCTGAATGCCTGGTTAATTTTACTGTGCACATCACTCAAAAATCTATGGGTTTTGACAGCACAGACTGAATTATTCCTTTATCTAAGTTGGCAAGCCAGCACAGAATTCTGAGAAATGGGACTTGAGCTTCCTTGGAAAGTAAATAACATACTTCACATCTAGAGAGAGCAAAATGTCACTCTGCAAATCTCCTGTGTGACAGACAAGCGTTACCACTACAGCTGTTTAACAGATTCATTCCTTGCCTTGATATCTCAATCTGAGATTTGAGATTTATCAATGCTTCCAGAAAAATTGAAGTTATTTTACATGATCTATATGAGCACTTCACTGAAAAGCTGCAACAGATAGAAGAGCACAGAACATCCATGAAGAATCTTGCAGGTGTCTCAGGCATTCATGGCACTTTACAATCAGTGCCTTGCAGAATGGAACCTCTGCTGAGATAATCCTTGTGCCCTGTTATGCCTGTTCTCTAGACAGAAAGTAAAAAAAAAAGCCATAAAATGACTACAGCTCCACAGCACTGGACCACTACTCTCTGTGCATCCATTCATTGTTGGTAAGGGTCTAATACATTAATGGAAAAAAAGTAATTGGGCAATTCACAGGTTATAACCAACTGTTTTAAACCAGCATATCTTTCCATGCAGCTATACACCCTAGTTCATCTTAAACTAGGTTTTGGGAAGTCAACAAGAAGGATAATTACTTGCTGAGCCAGTGAGAAAAGGTCCTGATGAAGTGCCAGTACAGCCCTGTAGAAAGCCCCATCATGGGTGTCCCTGGGGATCATGCAGGTGTATTCTTCCATGCTGTCCCACTGACCTGCAGAGACACAGATATCCTCAGTGATACAACAGCCTCCTCTGCAAGGTAAGAGAGAACAGAACTGTGCTACAGTGCTCAGACATCAGCGACCAGGCCTGAGTGCTGTGTGGTACTTCAGCATTTCAGTCAGCTCTCCAACAGCCTCTCTTTGGCAGGGACTCTCTGTTATAAACCTAAACCATATATAAACATACACAAGTCTACAGACAAGCAAAACATAGGCATTTTTCTTCTAGGCAAATTGTTATCCTTGTGGAAAAGGTTCTTTCATGCCTTGTGATGAAAAAGTTGAAATTCTGACATTTCCAGAAGACTTGAATGAATTAGTGCCCTACAAAGCAAAAGATGAATTTTTCTCAGGGAAGGCTGGCAGACAGCAAGTGATTTATAACCTTCTCTAGGAAATATCTGGTTATCAGCACAATGAACATTTGGACCACTATAGATTTATTCCACTTAAGATTGTCTACTCAGTAGATATGACTTATTCAAATGCTCAATACATATTGTTCTTGTTTGTAAATAGGAGTCTGCCACAAATCTGAAAAAGTCTATTAATCTCATTTCATGCCTGAGCTCTGTTCACTGTAAAGCCAAGCAAAGGGGAGCATTTAAGCAACTGATTATCTGCTCAGACCAGTAAGGCTCTGTTACTGGAGACCACACTGGGAGACCTTGTGTAAATGCAGGTTTTCTGAAGAGCTTCAGTATGGAATGACGCTTACTTTGTTTCTCAATGTAAATAATTTGGTTCTTTGATATTGCTGCTCCTTATATTCTGTAGTTGGGCAGTCAGTTAAAACGATCTGTGCTTCTGCACTGTGGGCTGTCACATGTCCCCACAGGTGGACACCTTACCTAGACCCCAGGCAGCAGCTGCAGCCATCCTGGCCATCTTAGCTTGAGTTTCATCATTCACCTGTGTCCACTTCTCACAGCATTGCTGGTGGAGCTGCCCCCTAAGAAGAAATCATAGTTTCCAATCAGCAAAAAGCCTTTTCTAAGAATTCTGCCTCGTTTCCACTGATAAGAAGACAACCAGCCCCATCACTCATTTTATGCTGAGTGGAGAACAGGATTTGACTCCTTTGGCCAACTCAGCCATGCTCATCTGATGACAAATATCAAGAGAAAATAATTTTAAGGCACACTGTTTTGAAAGCACAGATCCAACAGAAATTTGTATCCATTAATGCCTATTTTACAAACACGACTATCAGTGCCAGTCTACAAATACAGAAAAAAAATCACCACCAAACAAAGGATGCTGAAAATTTTGTAAGTACAAGAAAAACATGATGTGAATAGCTTGGGCATGGCTCCTGCTGTCAAACATTTTGAATTAAAACATCACCAAGTCTAAAGACAGAGACTGGAGAATCAATGTTGCTGTAACCTCGTATGAAGACTTGTCATGGCAAGATCTCAGAGGGGATCTGAGTCTTTCATCTCCAGCAGAGAGGAAGCATCAGGATTTTTATATAATTTCTTTTAAATCAACTGTGAATGCTCCACTAATCAAACCAATTACTGTGGGTGTTGCAGTTCCAGAATTTCTCAGGCTGGATACTCTGTAGCAGTGGAACAGCTGCCAACTGCGAGGGAGAACAACTTCCCTTCCCTACTGTCATCCCCTCCCAAAAAGGAAGATGAATTAGTCAAACAGAACCGATGGGCTGCCACGGGCAAGACAGTCATTCTGACAGCTTAATGGCCCAGGAGGAAAAAAAAACCCAAAGCAAATGAAAAACCAAGCCAAACCTTGCACCAGCAGTAAATCAGGACCTCACAGATGCTGATCAAGCACTATGGGAATTGCAGGAATAACTTTGTCAGGAGAAAAATGGCTAAGAATATTCTGGCTCTACTCTTAAAACATCACTGCACAGAGCACTGAAATAATGATGCTGCATAATATAGTTCTACATTAACTGCCTTATCCTGCCAAGCAGATTCCAGCAGCACAAACAGTCAAGTTGGAAATTACTGAAGAGTATCAGCAGCCAAACCATGGAATCCTCAGACTCAGGATGATGTCCCTAGAGTCAGGTAGCAGACAGAACTTTGCAAAGGCACTTCTGATTTGTAAAAAACATCTGCACAGAGTTGGAGTGCAGTTCCACAACAGAGCTTAGAGACTGTGCTCCTTTTCAGCACTACAGACTGTCAATACAGCCATCTCTCTCTAACAAAAGAAAACTGTCCTTTAGTAATGTATTTGTCACTGATACATGAATAAGCAGGAGGTTCAGAAAGGACCCTTTACACAAATGCATGTCCTGCAAGAGGGACAAGTTCTTTAAATCACTGGTGAGAGCTCCTAGAAAAGCTGACTGAGGAATGCTCAGTAAGAGGATCTATTTTCCCTGCTTGAAAAAGCTACACCCCATGTGTCTTGCACTCCTCTAGAACCAAAAAGGGCAGATAAACACTGTCAGAATTAGGTTTCTCAGGTAGCCCTGTTTCTGCAGCAGTAAAATGACTTTAGTGGAGAGGAATCTCCTTGCTGTGCCATCCCATGGGTTCACCTCAGGACCCATCAGGAGGGAGCTCATGACACGCAAAGTTTAGCAGAGAGGCGGAACCTGGACCAAACCTCACCTGCCCCTGGGTAGGACTGCATGCTACACTGCACCCCGTGCCTGCTCCAATTATCCTCTTGGAACTCAACAGGAGAAAAAACAGGAGCCCCCAGTTAAGCAGCAAGCTGTAAGTCACTGCCAGCTCACCCTCTCACAAACACTAACTCCAGTCAGTTGCGTGTTGACAACAGACATTTAACACAAGGCTTGAAATACCAAATGTCCACAGAGGCAAGGCTTAATGAATGCTGAAAAAGAGTAATAATGAAAAATGCTTCCATCTACAAGATGGGCAAAAGGATAGGGATAGGTCTGACCCTGAATAAACACAGATATCTCACGTTTCAATCAGAGTTTAAAAACTAAGGGCCCCAACAAGACTGCTTCTGACAAGTTCTGCTCAGTTAATGTTTCCTCTGTTTACAATTTCTTTCTCTGTTACAAAAGAGGCTGATCTGATTGTAAGAGTGCAGATTCTCATTCAGAGAGACCTTAAATCATCAGATGGCCACTTACAAAAGGCTCAGAGATGTTATCACCAATTCTGACTTCAAAGAACAATGTGAGAAGCCACCAGAAATACTCAAACTATTAAACAAGCAGGGATAAATAGCAAATAGCAATTCAGGCAAAAAAAAATTCACCTGAATGGCAGCATCCAGAGAACAGAGACACAACATTTTCCTCAGTTTTCAGGCATTCCCCTCTTACCATTCACCAAGTGCTTCCAAGCAACGCATCCGTCCCAGCATCAGCTCAGGATCATCTTTGTTTGTGTCCATCTTCTTGTCATAGGCCACCAGAGCATCTTCCCATTCATGAAGCTTTTCATACCAAGTAGCTTGAATTTCCTAAGGGAGGGGAAAAACACAATCTGAATAAATAGCAGGATTAATATTAGTCATTCTGTATTAACTACCACAGCTTTTCCTGAAATATCTGTGTCTATGGTGGCCACTCCACCCTTTTTTCATTCTAAATATCCTCATGGGCTTCTGGAATAGACAGAAAATACTTGAGCTAGTCTGAAAATAGGAATCCTGGCATTACTTCACGTGCACAGAGGTGAATTTCAGAGGGATCAGTCCAACATCATCCCCCTATTCAGTGCCACCAAAATATCAGCTCAGTAGCTGGTGCTTTTCTTTTTGAAGAGGTGGAGGGGGTGGAATAGGTAAAAAAAGGGTAAATCTGTACCATATTCCACTTCTCATTGTTACACATGCTTGCATTTAAACAAGGAAAACAAGTTTTAAACAAGTCCTGTGTTCAAGATTGGAGTGACTAACTGGAAAAAAACCCCAAACTGAGCATCTGGCTACTGCTAGGCAATCATTTATTACACCAGGTAGATGAAGTTGAGGTCTAATCACACCCTCAAAAGGGAAGGCTATGGTTTGTAAAAAAGCCTTTAAAAGAAAGCCAAACAGTGATTCTTATCAGCTGCATAAACTTTTATTCAGTCTTTGTTTCTAGATTTGGTTTCCAATTTTCAAGAAATAAAATGCCTTAATATATTTTCCATGCTTTTCTCTGCCAATGTTTTTCTGCTCAACCCTTGGCAGCTCATGTCTTGACATAGGCTGCAGAACAGAGTCCTCTCTCAGCCCTGTGGGCAGGGTCACTATAAACCACGATCTGCATGCCAGGTCTTCCACTCAGCCCTTTAACTTCTCAGCTCAGTCATATTTCAATTAAGTTCCTGAAAGGAGAGCTCACAGCTCCTCTAAATTTCTTTTCACTGTCTATTCTGGCAAACTCTGTGCTTTGAACTACATTTACTGCTAGAACTGTATTACTGCTAAAGAGTGAAGTCAGAATTAGGTAATAGAGGACTTTGCTCAATCTGCCCAAGGAATCATAACATGATGTTCTGAAGTCTCTACTTCTCCCAGAAAGGACTTATTTTCCAGTCTAGGTCAAAACCACACATAACCTTACACCACAGGAATTCCATCCATTTGTGCTTATACCTGTTCCCAGTTTCTGGTGGTTTCTAACAAGTGGCTGGTCTACTGTGCTTCCAGGGCTGCCTTCCTTTCCCTGATCACCCTAAGACACTGCAACAATTGTTACTGCAAAATCATCTTTTTTTTCAGTAGAATTGGCAGGGGAGCATAGATGGTTTATCTCTGAGATCAAATTAATTGACTGATAAAATGAGAAGAAAGAAAAAAGGTAAATCATGCAGAGACACAGAACAAACACAGAATGGAGTTGTTTGATTTCTGTGAGCAGCCTGAAATTGTAAGAAAAGACATGAAGAGAAGAGTTCTCCAGCAGGACTCACCAGCTCCCCAAAGTGCTTCATGGCATATTCCAGCACCCCAGCAGCTGCTTCTGGCTGTTGGAGTTTATTGTTAATGCTGGAAAGGTAGGAAGAGAAACATCATTTAACACAGTAGGCAATTATTAGGGGCTGGTATGTGCTTCTGCTCATATATACCAAGCTCTGTCATTTAGAAATACCAATGGAACACCCTCCTTTTTGTTTAAAACTTACAAGTGAACAATTAAGCTACATAAGGCACACAATTATTATATATTTGCAAAACAATAGGTGCACACTTATTCTCTGCACATATTCTCCAGACTTGCTACACAAAACAGGGATGGTATATGATTATCAATTCTAAATAACAGCCTGCACAGGGAGAAGAATAGTTGCCAATAGTTTGAAAGGCATAATTTCTCAAACAGCTGCATGTAAGAGCTTTACAGTGCTGATTTCCCCCCACTCCTTACTCTTAAACAGACTACCAACTCCTTTAAAAATCAGAGTAGAGATTTTAATGATCCAGGAAACACTCTACTGTCTCTAAATCACTACAACAGCTGACAAATGTCACCAGGAAAATACATAAAAAGTGTGCAACCCTAATTTCAGGTTCACATTTCATATAAAGTCTCTACACTGCTACTTAACCAGCACTGGTGCTTTTCTTTTGCTGTGTTTCAAGAACATGTCAGAAACTGCTGCCATCACAACCAGTCCTCATTCTGTCCCAGTGAGGCACCTTGCCTTGCAAGAGCAGCTAAATTTTATGAAGCACCACAAATAGGCTACTCCTGAGCCTGGTTCACCAGTTTAGCAACATGAAGTACAACTAATCTCTTAAATCATTTCTATTTCATGCTGTTTTTCTGATCTTACTGTCAGAAATCAGGTGCTTGGTGAGCAGCCCTTCTGCTAAACCCCAATTTAATGAGGAAATTAACTTTTATTAAGCTTCTGCTATTATATAAAGCTTATTTATGAACAGCCTCTGGATCATTACTCTCCTCTTCTCCAGTGACACTGGGGAACAAGAAGCGGAAATTGTTCAAAGTCACATCACAACAACTGAGCACCTACAACACCACACTCCTCCAGCCCAACATTAACATTAGCTAATGTTTGGAATGGGAACAGCACAATTAACAAAACAAAACCTGGCAACTGAGTGCAGTGCAAAGAGATTTTCTCCAATGTTCTTTGAATATGCTACTGTAGGCACAGGCAGATCTCAGAAATGCCCCTTCTTGCCTTGATCAGAATATCTGCATAACTTCCCCCCCATGAGAGGGCTGTTGATCAATAACAGACAAGCAAATCTACAGTATGAAAGGGAGGAATAAACAGACAGAAAAAGGGAAAATCTTTCAAATGAGTGCTGCATTTCTTCTGTCTGTAGAAGCTTCCTTTCCTGACAACTAAAGAATCAAGCTGGATACCTGGGAAAGTCAAGTAAAATACTCTTGGAAACAGGACTTCAGAGTGGCTGAGCTCAAATCAGATTTAGCCAGACCATAACCACAGCTCAAGATGACAGGCACCCAACAATGGGAAGCACTTGAAATGCACCCATGCCCTTCTTTTCAGCAAGACAGTAAAAGATCACACTCCCTCCACACTTCCCAAGGGAAAGCCAGGCAGCAGAGCCTCGTAAAAGTGATAAATGGCTGTCACATTTCATACCCTGATGATTTAAAGAGCCACTGGCAGACACATCACTTCCAGCATGTCAGAAAGTTAATTACTTCCAAGTTATCTTTCTTGTCAACACTTCCTGACAAAACTGGCCATTATCTTTTATTCTTTGACAATTAGCACTGCTCTTCTGCTCACGCTCACTGCTACACTCAATTACTTCTTTTGTTTCTTACTTTCTTGGCTGTCCAAAGTAGAATTAAGTGCTTCAAATCTATTTATGGTTTGGTTTAAGCAAAGGCAAGGGAAAGGAGAAAGACTTTGATTTAGAAGAATACACAGCAGCAGATATAATGACTCCCCTGTAACAAATGATCAGCAACACAGTGAGCAATGAGAGCTAATTTGTGGACTAGAATAAGCCTCTGACTGGGACATGTCCTGGCAGCTGTTTAGGGCCATTTCTGCCAAAGCAGTGAATTCTGTGGCTTCCCCCTCCCCAGCTCATTTTGTGGATACATTATTTTAATCTGGTGCATTCACAACACACATTTAGAAATTATGCCATTCTGTGCTTCCCTTCCTTTCCACCTTCATTCCATGAAGGCACTGCTTCTCTCCTTGCCATCCTGGTGAGGTCTGTGCTCAGGGAGGATCTTCCCACATTTCATAACACTCCTAAAAGCAAGACAGAGCTGTTTTCTGGTTACCATGCTGGAGACTGAGCAGAATTAAAAACACTGCAGAAAAGCATCCAGACACACAGAAAAGGCCCCCAGGGCCAATATTCCAGCCAGGCAGAGTTGCCAGGGGGTTTTAGTCACAGTGTTGCTGCTGGAAATGGGGGCAGTTTACTGGCTTAGAGTCAAGGGGATACATTTCTCCTTGAATCTGGAAAAAGATAACTACAAAATCTTCCTGGATTAAAGAAGAAGGTGGGAAAACATCTCTCAAGACAGAAACAATTCTCTTGGGGAACTCGCCAGACAGTAACTTAAGTCTTTGTTTACTGGGAGATGTTCTTGCAGTTTTTTCTAGTTCAGGATAAAATTAATATTAAAGGAGAAGATCAATTGTTCTCCATATCCTTTGAGGGCACAAAATATTCATCTGTTAACTTTTGTTTACAAGCTAAAATAAGCCACCACTACCGCCTACTTTACTGAAGGCTCAGGGAATAAAAAATGTTACTGTGTCTCCTTTCTGGGAAGTTTTTGGGTTTGGGTTTAGGTTTGGTAGGTCAGAGGTTATGTGTCATCTTTCAGGGAAGGCCTAAGGATTCAGCCTCTGCTGCCTGACCTGGGCTGGCAGAGCCTTCCAGTACTAATGCTCCAGGGAAATATTTCAAAATTATATATTTGCAATGCCCATGTACATTCCTAAAATATTCTGAGACTCTTTCAAGACAGAGCTGTCCCATGTTTGCAGGCAGAGTATTAAAATGGGAAACCACAGAAATAACAAGATTTCCTAAGTCAGATCAACTAGGTTTTGATATACTTTGAACTAATGCATTAATTTCACTGTTTAATACCCCTCACTTCATTTTGTTCAATAAACAAAGTGATTAGAAGAAACAACAAAACAACAGAAGAACCTTGTATTTTCCTTCAATATGAGGACTAATCAGTGGCAAAACTGATTCCCATCAATAAAGTCTGGTAAGAGTCTGGCCCACCTGGACTCATGGAATAATTGCATAATGCAGAACAGTAGAATTTAAATTGCTGTCAATCATAGTGACAAAAGCATTAATTCCTTTATTCCAAGTGCACAGTGTTCAGCAGCTCTAAGGGGCAGCTCAAAAAGGAAAAGAAAGGAAAAGGCACAGAAAGTTTTTTGAGAAAACAGTTAAAACCAAGATTACAGATATTTTCCCCCTGTTTATTAAGTAGTATCTGCACTGTAGCCAGAATAGTGTCCAACCCCAACCTATTTGTAGCACTTGATCACAATGAGAGGGATACTAAAATGTGACAAACCTTTCTGATGAAAAACATTTTCCATTTACAATGTCATTCTATCCCCACAAAAGGTGACTACCCTTGGCAAACTCCCAAATAGAGAAACCTTGGTCAAAAATCTTAACTCTTCAATTTTATTAGTAGTGAGAGGCTACATAAACCTGTTTGATTATTAAGATATCAAAACTCTATGTCTCAGATGTACAAACGATTGAAATGCAGCACACTGAGCTAGAAAGAAAGGAGAAGAATATTTATGAGAAATACACTCCTATAGCTTGTATATTCTAAAGGCTATTTAAACAGAAACCAGACATGAACTGAGAATCAAAAACAACTTTGTCTTCAGTGGGAAAAGAGCTCAAATGATGGACTTTTCTCCTCCACAAACACCAGGCATAAATGTATAATGTTTACTAGAAATATTCTCTTTTAGAGAGCCCTGAGAGCTTTACAGTCTTCCATTATCTTTGATGTTGACATTATTCTCTGTCACTCAAAATATATTAAATTTTCAAGAACTCAGTCAGAAGACACTCTCCCCATCTTCTCATAAAAATTAAAAAAACGTTTTTATATTTCTAAACAGAAGCTTTTGGGAGGTCCCAAACCTATCCAGGAGGGAACACACATTTCCTATTGCCAAGATGCATTTCAGAACTTGATAGAGGAATTTCATTTTTTTGCAATAATGCAGCTTGTCTGAGTCTGAGAAAGGAGAGTTTGTGCTCTTGTTTAATCTCCCCAAGTTTGTTTAAAAAGATTGTCTAGGTGTCAGATTTTTACCAATCTAAGTCAAGCTTGTTTTTCCTTCTGAAGAAGTGCTGAGAGCTGCTTCTGGGACTGGAGGTGGAAGGCACTGCTACTTTGTGGAGATTTGGGGGAACAGATAATCCCTTTGGCAGAAGGAATTGCCTTTGCTGGCCAGTTTCCCCAATTGTGAAGTTTATTTGTGTTCAGGCATCCCTGAGTCCTTGATTCAACAAACCTCACAAAACAACCCACAGCCCCCCAAAAGCTCTAAAAACCAGGGCATGTCCATCATGCCACTAAAAATCATTCCCATGCTGGGAACAAATACATTTGGGAAACTGATACCAGGAAAGGGCTGTTTTCAATAAAGACTTGTGATGATTGAGTGCTTCCAGGCCAGAGCAGCCCTTCAGCTTCCAGCAAGGACACACCACATTGCTCACAGGCATTAAAACCAGCCAGATTCCCAGTCTTGATAAAAATGCTTGCAGATCAACTAAAAACATTCACCAAGCAGTGAAAAATGTTACAATAAATTTCTTAGTCAGCCCTGCTGCTCAGGCTGCAAAAGGTTTTGTATCATCTATTTTTTTATTAAACAGAAGGCAGGGAAAAATTTAGGAAATCTTTAGCTGAAAAAGGTCAAACACAGAGCCAGTTCTAGTGTATTGGTTATGCAAAGAGTGGATATATTAAATAAAAAAAGAAATCCCAAATGACTTCAGGACATATTATTGTTTTATTTCTCACCAGGCCCCTCTCTCCCTTGTTCCACCTGTTCCCATGTAACTCCAGAGATTTACAATACAGTCCTGACAGTAAAGCTGTGGCAGAGTGAAATGTTGGAGCATTTATAACCATCTCCAAAGCCAGAGGTGAACAGTTTGACACTTCCTGGGAGGGAAGGGCAGTATTTCAGAGCTCTGACCAAGTGTGGACTCTAGTGACCTGCTGGCAGAGAGCTGGTGGGAGCCTTTGCCATCTCAGCAAACACCAGGAATTCCAGATTCTAAGCATTTGCTGGATGCATATTAAGGGTTTTGCAATGACTGGCTACCAAATAAATAGCCACAGGGCACTGAGCTTTTCTTCTTGTCTCAGCTTCGCGTGCACCTGCCAGAACAGCTTCCCAGAGAAGGCAGTCATTCAAACCCACCTCTGATTTAATCTGGCCCTCCAGGGACAGCAGATAACTGGTTCTAATCAAGTAATACTAATATATTTGAATTCAGTAACATCAACAAACACTATAAACATATGGTACATACAAACTGAAACCACGTTTAGCCTCAATTCTCCCAACCACTTCAAACCTACATCGTTAATGAAGCCAGAAAGGATTTGTCTCAGCTTTTTCGCTTTAGGATGTTGTCTTTTAGCTACCATGTAGCAGAGTATTTCCACATACAAAATATAATGGAGGACAACCAGGGTGATGGATTTCAAACTAAATGATACTTGATTTCTCCATCAGTACTAGGGGGGAGGGAAGGAAAAAACTAGGACCACTCAGTAATCATACAACTAATTTCTCCCTACCTAATTACACCTCTTTCCAAAATATGAATTCAAGTTGACAGAACATCAGTACAGAACAGTGGGACAGCTTTTGGCTGCTTCTACAGGAAGATTTGTGCCCTTTTCTATTCCTGCATAATGTGTCTGTTGTCACCCCCTTACACAGAACAAAGTATTATCTCTTTTAAAGCAGGTAAATCAAAGGACCCAGATAAAAGATGGCTTTCATTCAGATATACAAATGAGGAGCTGAATCCCAAATAAACCCCTGGCTGTCTCATTCCCAATTAAATACGCCAGTTTTGAGAAGGGATCTGGAGGCCTTTCTGCACTGTTTTATAACATTTGTGTGCCACAGAGTTTGGCTGAATCTTGGATCCTTCCAAAATTCATATAAAAAGGGAATGCAAGGACCTACAAGTGGCTCCCCTCTTCAACATCTACCCAAGACAGAAGAGTTCTGTTGAGTGGGAGCAGCAGCAGAGTAGATTGGAGTCCTGGGTAACACAGTGGAGGTGTTAACAGGGTGGCTTTTTGGGGCAGAGAAGCCAGAGTCTGGCCTGTCCTATTCTTTGTTCCAACTTTGACAAAAACACATTTCTCATCACAGGAAGCCAGAGAAGAATTTGCCCCTGGGAATGAGAGAAGCTCCAGCTGGAAGAGGGCTCAGACAGGATTAGAGGCAGAACAAAAAGGTCAGGCTTTCATCCATGTGCAGTGGCACTTTCTGGTCTGAAGTATAAAAAGCAATTTTGCTATGGAAGGTTTCTGGAATGTCCATGTCAGAAATGTGATTGAAGCCTGTGGTCTGCTTGGAGGTACCTTCAGTGCTTTAATCAAATTGTCCTTGCTTATCTCTGGCAATATCTCAGCTCACCACAGACCCAGGGGTTTCTGCCTGGGGCACAGCACCCAGGAGCCACCCACAACACAACTCAAAACACGCTGCCTATTTGGAGATCACTAATTCTGACCTCCTCCAAAAGATCCCTCTTCCTTCTCTCTGAAAATTCAGAGAATTATGAAACATCTGTATTCACATTCCACCCCTGCAGTGCTTTGATGCCTTCATCTCCCTAAATCTTTGCACCCTTGTAAGTCTGTTCTGCAGAAAAACTATTACCAGCTGTGGTGCAAATCAGAGGCAGTAAAGCATCAAGCAACAAGTGTATCAAAGCTGAGGAGGGAGAGAAACTGCATCAACAAGGAATTGTGCTTTCCAGTTCTCTGAAAACAGATATCAGATCACTAAGGCTTTTCTAATGGTTCCTAATCAAGCAGAAATCCTGCAGCCACTATGGATCAGGAAAAGACATCTAGATGGGACAGTGTATCAGCTGGGTTTGTCCTCATGTCCTCTGTAAACGGAGCAAGATGAGCTTTCTTTTGCTTTCTTGGACACCAGGAAGCTTTCACAGCCTTTACTCCAGGAGCAGATACATGAGCCATTTACCCCTTCATTTTACCTTTTTTCTGCCTGTTATCATAGTAAGAAACTTTGCAGAGAGATGCAAGAACCCACTTGTTGGGCAATGCCAGAGCAGCTGGCCTGGGGAGAAAAGAAACCCTTATCCCTGAGGATCCAGAATAAAGCCTGCAGACATTTTTGCTGAAGCAGTCCTACTTGGGGCTCAAAGTGCTATAATCAACATTTGAACTGCTAAAAGACATAAAAAGAGGAAAGGAAGGTGCTATCTCAGCCAGCTGATACTTGACCAGTATTCTGAATGTCTAAAGATTTAAATCTACTCTTTATGTAACTGTGGACATTTTAAATACCTACAGATTTTCCTCTCAAAATCCTGTTAAACTGGCCTCCATGGAGTTAGATCACATTGCCTGTAAAAACCCCACCTTTTCACAATTTTAAGTACAATTTCACCATTACTTAATGCCCTTTCACTTACCCACTATGAATAAACAGAGGAATGGGTTTTAACATATATTTTGCAGATTTTTTTCCATCCCCTCAGACATCCCATCTCTGAAAAGATGAGCACTGACTTCTACAAACTTCATAGTGCAGAGACACCAGGATACAGAGAGAAGAGGATTAGACACTTAACTGATTAATTTGCTAAAAATTTATCTAAATTAGGAAATAGTGCAAGCATAGAGTTATCCCCTACAACTGGGAAATGTATTAGTAGGACTTGTAGCAGCCAGGGACTGACTTCAAGGTAATTCCTAGGGAGTTACCTTTCTTGTACTTGTATAACCTCATCCTGTTTGAGCAGCCTTCTCACATTCTGGACCTCTAACTCTCTCATGTTATTGAAGTGCCAGAACTAGTCACCAAGAGGGCTCCAATCCAATAGGCAATAATTACTGGAAATTCTCCTCATTTCCTAGCCCTCTCCCACACCCCTTCAAGGCACAACTGAAGGAATTTTTCTCCTCTCTCCCCAACCTTTTTTGGCCGAAACCTGTTCCAATTTCCCCCTGTAAACACCTGATATGAACGGATGAACTGGGAGGGGCCAGCAAGCTCCTCACAGCTTCAGGGGGGTGGAGGTAAACAGAAAAATAGTATATAAGATGCTCCGAGACAGACTTCCAAAGTGCATATCTGACAGGAGGGGTCTGAAAAAAAGCCACTTCTTCAGGCTCCACCTTCAGAGACTCCCTTCACTGGAAGCAAGGAAGGTACCAGGCTGCTGCTGGGAATTTCATACCTACCCCAGCTGCACTCAGCCCACAGTCAGCTGGAAAGGTTTCTGTTGCTGTAAGCAAAAATGCCAGCAAGATCCACGGCTCAGCTGGCGTGGCTCTGCATTGTCGCCGTGTCTGTGGCAACCTACCCAGCCCTGCTGCAGAAACCTCCCAAGAGGAGAACCCTCAACGGGAACGTCCAGCCCAAGGTGCCCAACTGCTGCGAGGAGATCAAGGAGCTCAAGCTGCAGGTGGCCAACCTGAGCAGGATGCTGCAGGAGCTGAGCAAGAAGCAGGAAGGGGACTGGGTGAACGTGGTGATGCAGGTGATGGAGCTGGAAGGCAGCACCAAGCAGATGGAGTCGCGACTCATCGACGCCGAGAGCAAATACTCCGAAATGAACAACCAGATTGATATCATGCAGCTCCAGGCAGCCCAGACGGTCACACAAACGTCAGCTGGTAAGGAGGGAGTCACCAGGCTCCCAGATACACCTCCTAATGCACAGCTAATGACCACTTCCTAATGCCACTAACGTGATTAGCAAGTGTGCAGACTGAATGCTGCTGCTTCAAGTGCTACTGTGGGCAGGGGACCCCGAGAAAGCCTGTTTGAATCGGTCCATTTGTATTTTTGTATCTTTGTCTGTTATCAGGGAGTGGAGAAACTGGTACTGCATTCATACAGTGCAGAATTCAGTCTAGTATTTCATTTTCTGAACTCCACAGTACCAATCCTGGCTTTGTCAGGGAATGGCTCTGGCAGTAGTTATCTCCTCTGAGTTCACAGTGCTGACAGGGGACTAGAAGCTGTTAAAACAATTGGAAATGCTCTCCAAGAATTACTAAAGATTTGTAATTGTATCTTTATAACTATCTCTGAACCAGAGCAAGAAAGAATGATTCATTATTTGAATGATAATTCTCCAAAATCCAAGGCTGTAGATGATGCAAGATACAAACTGATAAAAGCCTAGCCAGAACACAGTTAAATTCTTCAAAATTCTCTTCCCTGAGGGAAAATTTCACTGCACATAGTGAATGTACAGCCTGTACTAAATGTGGAATGCAGGTGCATTTTTAGGTCAGCTACCTGTAAAGGCACTTACAGAAGAAGGTGTCCTCTTTGTTGACTTTTCTCTTAAAATTAAATTCACCGCAAAGAGCTTAAAACTTCTTTAAAAAGACACTGTTGTTGTCTGGGATAAATGGGTTTGCCAAAGGCTTCATTCAGATTTTTTTTTTAGCATTAAGGAAAAACTTCTAAATCTATTTGCTTAATTCTTCTTACAAAAAAGTTCCACTTGGCCAGTTTTGACACATCAGTTTACAGTAAGTCTTAAAAAAAGTGATACCATAACAAATCTCTTATGAGCTGTATTAAAAGTTTGGAAAAAATACAGTGACAGACTGCAGAAACTGGCCCAGAAGGTATTTAAAACAGCTGTGTCTCACCTCACCAGGTAAGAGACATTTAGTCTGTACTAAACTGAAAACTGTCAGACAGGATAAAGCTTTGCTTCAGCTCATTTATCCCCCTCAGAATAGCTGTGCATTTTACCATCTTCAAGTTAGCTCCTGCGCCAGGAGGAAAGGAGGCTTTCACAGAACGACTGACTGCATCTAAAAGGCACCTTCTCTGTCACAGGCTCCAGTTTAGAACAAATATCCCTTGCCCACAAACTTGGCCAAGCACACAAAACAGGCACCAGGACTGGCCATTATATTGGATAAATCTTAAATAATTGGGAAAGGGGCAGCAAATATGTACCTTTATACTTTCCAGCACAGACACAGAGTAGCAATGTGAAGAGAAAGCAGAGATAGCTCTTTGCATAGCAGAGGTTAAAAAATAAATAAAATAATCATCATAATAAAATATCACAAACTCTCCGTGCTACAACATCTTTTTCCAATGCATACACAGCTCAAAACATTACACTTGTGGGAAGTCTTATTCACTTAATTATTCCCCGTATTACAAACCAAGCTTTACAGAAAGTCCCCTTACAGGAGAATTCTTGCTGTTCAGAGTCTCACTTTGTGGTTCTGATTCAAGTAGATGCTGTCTATGACTGCTCCTCACTCTACCAGAGGAACTACCGGATTTCTGGTGTTTACAGGCTCCCTCCTGATGAATTTTTGGGGATTCCAGATCTGGAGGTAAAGATGTTACGTGCACAATGTACATTACATGTCTTTTTAAAATATAATCTAGAAATTCTTATCTACAGAGATGAAAAGGGCACACACTGAGCTATGATACCTTGGCACTTGTAATCAGCATCGTTACACAAGCCAACTTCAAGAGTGGGGGAAAATAGAAAAAGGGTTTAATTATTAATTTAATAATGTTTTGCCATGAGTTTTAAGTGAAATAGAAATGTCTTCCAGTTGCTAAATCTGGAACAATGTCTTGTGTTAAGAGAATTGAGCCTTCCCAGTCTACTGACAAGCAAACAATGCCCCTTTTTCCTGTTCCAGGTGTTTTGTGACATGGAGACAGATGGAGGTGGCTGGACTATCATCCAAAGACGTAAAGTTGGTTTGACATCGTTCAATAGGGACTGGAAACAGTACAAGGAAGGATTTGGCAATATTCGGGGAGATTTCTGGCTGGGAAATGAAAATATCTACCGACTTTCAAGGCGCCCCACTGTTCTGAGGGTGGAGTTGGAGGTAATTAATAAGCTCAGCAGCAAAAGGTTTTTTGCACAAAGCGATTCCCCAGCAGCAGATATCATCCCCTATCTCTATAGAAGGCCCAAAGAATTTACACCCTTTAATTATAGGAGGAGGATCAACCTTGTGATATGTTGGAGGACAGGACAGATGTTCACCACTGTGCAAAGTCAGTGGGAAAACCTTCTGTGTGCACGTAAAGTGTGCCTTCAGGAACACGTGGGGATCTAGGAAACCCTGCAGACAGAGATCCAACTGCTGACCACTTCAAATTTAAAAATCCAAAAAGAGATGCCCCATAAAGTTTTCAAACCTCTAAGTCTTTTCCTTTTGCAGCACCTTCTTGCAGCCTGCCTACACAGAGTTTGCCTTGTATCACCCTCAAACAATTTCTTACTAAAAGCTTTGGTTTGACTTAGACCAGCTTATAGCTGGTACAACAGCTTTGAGGGATGGGATGTGTATAAGCTGAAAGGCTTTTAGATATAAAGTCACTCTTTCAGAGAGGAGAAAATATTCCTTGAGGCAGCACACTGAGACAAGGATGTTGAATGCAAGAGGTTTCCTATATATTGCTCAATACCAGTGCAGATAAACCTTGTAAGGATCATGCTTTGCTCTGGGAAGTTCCTTAACAGAGTTCCTTCTGCAGTTTGAGACAGAAAAACCCTGTGAAAAATCTATAACTGAGAAAAGATACATAGCACTGTATTTAACCATAGATGGTGGAGTCTTTTCATAACTGTTCTAACAGGACCAATTCCTTCTCCCTTGTTCCGTGGCAGGACTGGGAAGGCAACACACGCTATGCCCAGTACCAGCAATTCACCCTGAGCAATGAAATCAACAGCTACAGGCTGTTCGTGGGCAACTACAGCGGCAACACCGGGAGGGATTCCCTGCGGTACCACAACAACACGGCCTTCAGCACAAAGGACAAGGACAACGACAAGTGTGTGGACGACTGTGCCCAGTTCCGTAAAGGTACAACACACAAACACCTTCTTGTCCTTGAGACAGCTGCCTGGGTCAGGTGTAGAGAGCCCCAAACACCCTCTTTCCCATGGAAGTAGTAACATCTGGGGGGCAAATCGAAGGAGAGGTGACCAAATTCTGGGATACACACTTATGTGGGAAATGTGGCAGCTAAAGCTGATTCACACAGAGCCAGACTGTGTGTTACAGACATCAGTACCCTTCAAATGATGTGGTGTGTGCTCTCACCTACATGTGCTGTTACCCAGCCAAACTCTCTTGGATGCTGATGAAATTCAGTGACACAGGAAGTTATTCCTGAATATTTATCAGGCTGTTATTTTTTATTATATTTTTGAGTTTTCAAGGTCTAGTAATAGGGACCTGCAATTATTCTCCTATATTACTATCCTACACTCACCTTCAGGTTCAATCTGAGTTTTGACTTTTATTCCTACCCAATTACAAGCCTCCAACGAGGTTACTCTCTTTGTTCAATTTACTATCTTTGAGTTCTGTAAAAGATAATTATCTTCACTGCATCTTGCCCTTTAATTTCCCCATTATGTCCCACACAACATGCAACTTAAAGCTTTTAAAGGCATTTAATCTCTGGCCATAGGATCCAGGGATTCAATGCTGCACTCTGCTCACTCTCCTCTGGATAAAGAGATAATTCCTATTAACAATATGAAACACCCTTGTCTGAAGTAAATGGCTCACCAGGAATGTATTGCTTTGTTTCCTGACAAAGGTGGCTATTGGTACAACTGCTGCACAGACTCCAACCTGAATGGGGTTTACTACCGCAAGGGAGAGCACACCAAGAACATGGATGGCATCACCTGGTACGGGTGGCACGGGTCCACCTACTCCCTGAAGAGAGTCGAGATGAAGATCCGGCCGGAGGATTTCAAACCATAGAGGGAATCAAAGCTTGATTGTCCCAGCTACACAGTGTCACTGCACAGAAGGCAGTCAATGGACAGACAAATAATTGTTCATTTCATCAAATATGTGCAACAGCTACGTCCTGGCAAGGTACACACACAAACACCACGGCACGGGAAGCACCGCCACGGCCACTGCTGCCATCAGGGGTCAGACTTATTTCCTCCTCTTCAGGCTTTTTCCAAAGGGAAAATTAACTGTGTTAGAATAGATTAGAACTGAATGCACACATAGCACCTTCAGAAAACCTACGGGTGTGTTTTCACTAGCAGTGTGACTAGGGGCTTGCTGTAACATTGTGAACCAGATAGACAGGGGCTGAAAAGCAAAAGCCTCTCACTGCCTTCCCTTCAGTGTCTGGAGCAAACACTGCTGAATAACCCCTTCTGAGAGGAATTCAAACCACAGAAATTACACACTCATTTCAAGCCAGAGGAATCAATCAGAAGTGTCCCTGATGCACTTTTCTTTAGTGTATAGTAAGTAGCTTACTTTCCCACAGAGGAAAGACACAAAGCTCAGAAATGTTGGGTTAATTAGCACTGTCCAGGTTCTCTCCTGAAGTTTTACTGCCACCTCCTGCTGCTGCCTCAAATAATCCCCACAGAGGCTGCTCCCAGCAGACAGTAACCCTGGTGCTCTCTGATGTTTCCTCCTTTCCACACAGATTACCTAAAAGCTGATGAACTAGAAAGCAACTTTCTGGACTGCCACCAAAAATTATGTTGAGGCTAGAACACAAACATGCTGTGTGTTAGTAAGGCTAAGAGTAAACAGCAGGTGAACCAAAAAAAGTCCAGACTCAGTCACAAAACTCAACTCCAACACTTAGAACCACCATATCCATGAGCAAAATACTAGTACACACCAGAGAATCCCTAAGTGCCCAAAGTTATTCCAACATAAGGGAATGTTTGCTAGCACACCACACTGAGGAATATCAAAATCTGTTCAGAAAACTACCCCAGCTGCAAGTTACCCAGAGATGGTATGTCAAATATCAGTATGTTTCTCCCTTATGTAATACAGTGTTAAAAATAACAGTTGAAAGGAATGAGACTCCTCCTGTAGCCCTACCATTGTTTGAGTATTTTGGAAAAGATAGTTATCATTAATATATCTATTTTTATTCACCTTACAGAGAGTTTGAATCTAATTTAAATTGTTCAGTCTTGTGTGAAATGGGAGATAAAAGGTGTCTTGGGAATTGCCTTACATATGTTCAACTATTCATACTGCAATTTTCAACTGTGTGGAACTATAGTTGGAACTATTTTAACTGTGGTCTTTAAAATGGATTTTTAAAGGTTTCTAAAACTTTTTCACCTCCAATAAATTGTCTTTCATTTTTAATCCTGCTTTATGTCAGTTCTTTGCTCCCTAGCTTGCTTTTTGATACACAAAGAAACAGCTGCATGAGCAACTGAGACCTAGAAAGGGAATATACTGATTTTTGTATTTTCCACAATAAAACAAGTCAAGACAAAGGATGGAGGAATAAAAGAGAAGAAAAACTGGGGAAACACAATTCCAGGGAAGTAGGAGAGCTGAAAAATTCACTTCACAAAGACAAAGCTAAATTTCTAATCAAACAAAATCAATTTGTCTCAAATTGTGCTATGGAAAAGAGACTCATGTTTTAAAACTTGTAGTTTAGTACCAAATCCTGTGCAAGTATTTGCAGCCAACATCTTTGTTGTTGACAAAGCTCAGGAAACAATACATGCTTGTTACAATAATTTCTATTTGACATATGAAAAATGAGATCTATCTATGCTAAAAGAGCCAATTTTGATTAAAACATTTAATTAAGAACTTCAACTTTTCTGATTTATTTGCATGTAAGTGTAAAAATCTGTTATATTTAACTTGCAGCCACTTCATGACATCCCATATTGAACTTGAAGGGTGAGGGGAGTGGAAATCACAACTTTTCCCTGCATTTTTTCCTGCAGGACTTCCCAGGGCTTCTGTCATTATTTTAACCACACAGTAGAAGGGCAGAACTCAGCAGTTACAAGTACACAACTGCAAGGAGTTCAACAATATCTTGTGACAGTGAAATCCTAAGAATTGCCCAGATTAATCCCAATGGTATCCTAAATTGTGCTACTGCAATAGCAGAAGTCTTATGAGCTGTGGTCTTACCTGATAAGAGATTCTAGAATGGCTGGGGTGGGACCCTTTTGAAATTCCAGCTCCTTGTAGTGAAGGGCCTTGGCATATGCTCTGCATTTGGCAGCTCTTTCCCCCAGCAGGACAATGCCATTGTCATCTCTCAAAGGCAGTGGGCCCTGGAAAGGAGCACACACATCAATATCAGGATGAGTATAACAAAACAGTCATGAATTCACACCTTTTCTACAGACCAGCCAACAGTCAGCATCAGAAAAGAGTTGCCCAACAGCACCCTTACCTTGTCACTGTGCTCCATGAATTCTGCCAAGTTCAGCAGTGTCTGAGTGACTTCTGCAATGTCCTGAGAAGTCAGGGCCAGCTCAATGCTGCGGATCAGCTCGTCCTGCTGGTCCTCATTCAGTTCAGACCAGCACGAAACAAAAGCAGCATTGAAGAGGTCTCTGGGGAGGAAGACAAAAGAGTGAAAGGTGGGGTTTCACTACTCATGAGAAAGTCTGTTTGACAGTGGGCTTGCCTTGTTACTCAGAGAAGGAGATGTACAAAATGCATTTACATGTCTAACTCCAATAAATAGTGATTAGTTTTTATAAAGTTTACTTCTGTGAAACCTTAATTTAAAAAAATACAGAATAGGTTGGTATACTACAATAGAAATATTAGCTCTCATATGCTATTAGAGTCAGTTTCTCCAGACTTACAGGTTGGAAAAAAGCACTGCAGCTCATTCCATTCAGAGGCATTTTTATTCCCCCACAGTAGATCCTCAAAACTATTTCATACTCTGCTGTTTTTCCAGCTACACTTTTATGTGCCTTTTGCTATTTCTAGACTAATATGCAGAATTCCAATGAAAGATTTTGTCATGGAGCAGCCAACTGGGACGGATGGAAATGAAACCAAACTGCAGCTCTTTGATTCGTCCCAAAGCAGGAACTCTCTCTATTTATAAAACCTAAGAGCTTCTAAATAACTTTTTTTTTCCTTATAATATCTTGCATCTTCCATTTCAACAGAGATGAAACAAGCAGAAAAACTGTACCGAGCCATGGGATTATAGGCCTGAGCCAGGGCCCAACATGAGCGCAGGGATGGTGAGGAGGAATCTTTCAGCAGCTCCAAACTCAGTCTCCTTAACCATTCCAACCAGTCATCTTTGGAAACTCTTCTTGCTGCTCCCCAGGCCTGCAAGACAAAGGAAGACATTTCATCTACCAAACAAAGCACTATCAAGAGCAGAAGAAATCCATCAGCAGGCAGCATTACCTCTTTACAGCTCCAAACCACATGCTGAGAATCCCTTTTCAGTTTCCTGAAATCCATTACCTTTACACCAGATAATCTGCAGCACTTCAGTTTCATTCCTAAGAAATCTTCCCTAAATGTATTCCTGTCATGACATGGCAAGTATTTAACAGGAATAATCTTTCCTCTATAAAAATACATGAAAAGCTGCAGCCACAGCTGAAGCATCAGCTTAAAAATACTTAATGCATTAAGAATTACATTTTTAAGTCTAGCATTTTCAAGCCAATCCATCCCACTACTGAACCGAGTTCCACATGCATTTACTGTTCAAACTAATGCTTAGTTATTAAGTTCTGTCTGAAAGATAATACAAGACTAAGATGCCCTACCTTCTGCAGGTTGATGGTGCTCACATGCAATTTCTTCATGGGACCTGTTTCCACAGGGCCACTGGCCAAAGTTTCTCCCTGGTTGCTTCTCAACATTCGATGCTGATAAATCAGAGGATCCTCCTCTTCATCAGCAAGAGTGTAGCCCTACAAAAAATGGCTTACAGTGAAGGTCATACCCACACATACAAAACCAAATGATAAAGTCAGAGCACTTACAGCAAAATTTGTGAAGCAAACAACTGTGTTTCATCTTAATGATTACACCTTACAAACCAGAGAACTTCAATGACATCCCTTTGCTATTCAAGGTAACTGTTAAGAACTCTTATCTCCCAGGATAAAAAGCCAAAATCATACACCTTAAAACAAGTTCTCTTGCCTATTTGACTAAATAGTAAGCAGAGAACAGCAGTGTGCTGCTTGTTGCACACTAATTAAATTGCAAACCAGTTACTGAGTTTCTGAAATGTGGGACATCCTACAGAAAACACTGAGATAACAAGGTCTTCCTAAGTCAAATAACTGTAGGAAAATAGGTTAAATCCACATGTATGAAGTAACGAGAAAAAAAATAGTAATGACATTGGCTACAAGTCTAAGTTCTTACCTAGAACATGTGATTTTTCTGTAGGAAGTATTTAATAGCAGTTGACAATAATTTTCCCAATGATTTTGCAATCTCAGAGTCTCCTTAAAAAGCTGCACTTAACACACAACTACAGCAGCAATGATTCCTCATTTTACAAGTAACTCAAAGTTAAGGCTCCAGCTAAATCTGTTTCAGCATGACATCCCCAAAGTGCCCTTATGCAAACGACATCTATATACTTGTCAACTCACCTTTACAATTCTGCAGATGAGAACATCATAGCGCTGATGGTTAATCCTGTGTCGCACCAGGACTTTGTTCACCATTGGGATAAAAATCTGGTACTGTACAAGGGAATGCATCATAAGCCTGTTACTCAGTGGTACCAAGAGCAGCACAATTCCACCTCTGTTTCATTGATAAGAAACCAATTCTGAAAGTTTGATTTCCCGATTCTAGAAACTACTAAGAGAAGAAAAATCAGTTCTCTAAAATCTACAAGCACATTACAAAAAATTCAACTTTAAAGTCTTGATCTCTGAGACAGTCCCTCCTGTGGGCTTTCAAGACAAAGAACAATCTTACCTTCTTTCCCAGCTGGAACACCAGGGAGGAGAGGGTGTCCATTGCAGTTGTTCGTAGCTCAGGACTCTGGTCTAGTGTTCGTACAATGGGATGGATAATCCGTGAGGCATAATCAGTGAAATCCAGGGACTCTGTCAAGCGGTCCACTGTTTCCAGAGCAGCTCTAAAGTCAGAGCAAAAAGAGGGGAGAACTCATCTCTCAGGATGTAACAAAGAAGAAACAAGATGCAAAAATACCTAGACTGCTCAGTTCTCTCAGGGTTAATAGGGAAAAACAGGCCCCCAGAACTCTGTTAAAGCAGCTCATACTTGCACGACAGCTTGCAAGTTGCAGTGATTAAAATACTGCCAGGTGAGAACCAGAAAAAAAAAACCCTGACCCTAAAAAATAGCTAATAACAGTGCTGTGATGTCCAACCAAAAATAACCTTCCATAACGATTTAATACAGAGATAGGCTATGGGTGGAACTAAGCTGTATTTCATTCTCCCCATGGCTAAGGCAGCCACTACAGAACTTGGATATCACAGGTAAAGAGACTGCAAAGCCGCCAGCACTTACTTGCGAGCCACCACGGGGACATCTGGGGCATCAAACAGCTTTACAATGGGAGGTAGTAACAAATGAAGGTAGTCATCCAGGTTGGCTCCAAAGAGCTGGATTGCATTCAATAGCTGGAGGGAAAAACAACCCAATGTGACTCAAAGTCATGGACAAGATCCATTTTAAACAAGTCAGTGTCCAGTGAATAGCTGCTTCACTAGTGCACTTCAAAGATCTGCCTGCATTTTTTCACACCAAGACACTGCTGAACTGCAACTGTCCCATTTGCTTGCAACAAACACACAAGCAAGGAGCCCTGCTGAGCATGTGGCATGTTGGGCACATACTTGCCTGGGCAGCACCCAAATCAAGGAGCTGCTGCAGCCCCCACTCACCTTGACGGAGACAATGCGACCCTGGCTGTTGTCGTGCATGAAGACCCGTAACATGTGAGGAATGAGCTGAGGCAGGTAGAGCTTGAATTCACCCCCCAGAGCTACCACAATCTGCTCAATAAGCAGGATAATCGTGCTCTGTATGGAGTTGTTCATGACCCAGAAGTCCTACAGAAGAAAGAAAGGGCAAAAAAGGTGGAAAAAGTTCTTTAACTGAGCTGTACCAATTACAAGAAAAGCAAACTGTAGGGTACAGTCTCTAGACAAATTCAAGATTGTACTGTCTGTTCTTAAAACACTCTGCACCTCCACTATATTTATAGCTGTTAAAAAAACCAGACACTAAGTGAAAATGAAGTGAAATAACACCTATTTATGAACTCCAGACTCTTGCTAAAACTATATTTCTGAAAGCAGCAAGTGTACAAAATCCAAGTCCTGAAGAGAATTCTGAAAGAACCTGGAGCTGCTAGAATTGCAGTTGCTAGTAATAATGTATATCATTGTTTCAAATAACAGGTTATTTCAAAATACAACGCAATTCTGCACTTGAGAGATGATGAAGTAGTCGATGCATTTGATAATGACAGAAACACTGTCCACCTTTACTGATGGTAAAATTCTGGTTTAAAGATTGTACTCACTCTCATCAGGGTGACAATTTCATCCATATAGGGCCGAATATGACTTCTCACAAAGGACACCAACATTCCTAGCTGCTGGAAGAGGAACTGGAAGGAAGAAATGTGTAACGATCAATGTAGCTAATTCAAACATCAAAGCCATGCTGGGTAAACAGTGATTCACAAGCAATTGCAAGCTCATTTACCAACAAACAGCATGCACAGCTCCTATATGCTCAAAACCTGGGGCTAAATTCTTGACAGCTTCAGCTCAGTGGTTTGGTTTTGGTGTTTCTAAGTGGGTTTCGGTTTTTTGGTTGGTTGGTTTTGTGTTTTGTTTTCTTTTGTTTAAGGGAGTGGGTAAGAAAAGAAGGTTTGGGTTTAGTGGTTGGGTTCTCCCTCAACTCACATGAAAACATTTTTGTGAACTCAAAGCCTCAGACAATCAAGCACACAAACAGGAGTTTATAATATGCCAGCAAATTTATAGTGTCAGAACAGATTTGCAAGAACAAACTTTGCACAGTTTTGTAATTTAGGTTTGAAGGATGCTTTCAAAAATTTAGCCCTTAATCTTTTCCCCCTGCCTGCAAACCAAAGTGGAACACACTTTTTCTGTACTCTTTCCCATCACACCAAGATATATTGGTGAAAAGTTACTGGGGAACGCAGTTAGGTCCTTGCCAGAAATATCACTTTTTTTTTTTAGAGATGGTTGATTGCACCATTCTTCACCACCAAGAAGAATTTTGACTGAAACAATCTTAGTCAGATATACCATGATAGTTTTGCAATTTTTTTTGTCACAATATAATCTTAAACACTAGATCATGACAATGAATTTACTCTTTAAATTGGTATGAAATCATGTAAGCTAAATTGCTTTGGCATAGGCAAACAGAAAAATGTCAGTTAACATATATTAAATTTCGTTTCCTCATGCAGTTTTTGAAGACTACAGTGATGAAATACAAAGCGGAGCTCAGAAAAAGAGGTAACAGATTTTTGTGAGAACTAAGTAAGAAATCACATCAACTTCTTTAGTGAGAGCAGTACACCTACATTTACCACAAATGAACCCTGAGCTCCCATACTGTGCCTGTTTTTTGGAGTAGTGAGAAGAGGATGCTTCACATACAGGACAAGGACCTGCATCTTTTAGGCTTTAGTGTCACGTGTACCCACCTCAGCTCTTCTCCCCAGTACACTTTCACCATCTTCTTTTACCTGAAAATTTTTAAACAGAGTGTGCACAACTGCATAGCTTTCAAGCAAGTTAGATCAGTCAGGTCTAGGAGCTTGGCCAACCCAGGTGTGAGATGTTTTCCTTCCAATCTGAGTAGTTCAGTCTGGGAGAAAACAGTGGCTCTATAGCAGGGTTGGGATTCTGCAAAGGGAGCACCCATCCCACCTATAAACACAGCAGTCGTAACAAGTACAAACTGCCCTTCCCACCCCAGAGATTTTGGCTGCCTGAGGAACTGCCTTGGCAAAGAGCAGCCATCTCTGGTTAGGTGAACCGTAAGCCCATTATTATCTTCACACAATTCTCATTTCCTTCTAAAATTGTAATTTAAGTGGGAAGGAAGAGAAAGCACTGCTGTGGAATCACCACCCACGCTGTTCTGAATGTTAGCAGACTGTATCAAATTGAATTTTCCTTCTCAGAAATGTGCCAAAGTACATGGTTGCAACAGAAATTTGAAGAATCTACCTCTATTATTTAATAATACTGTTTGCAACAGTACATTAACCCAGAAATCACTGAAAGCTCTGGAAGCTGCACAGGCTGTTTTCCTGAACAAGACCAGCTTGATGAAAACACAGAATCAAATACTAGCCTTCTAAGGATTCTGCTCATAAGCAGAAAAATTGTTTCCATTGAATATTCTGCTACATGTTCACAGGAGGGCAAAAGCAAAAGCTGAACCTCACTTCTGCAGCATGCTTGGCAGCAACACATAGCACAGCAATGCCCAAAGCCAGTCACATTCTCTTTAAAGAAATGGATTCCCAGTTTCGGGCAGCGGAACAGGAAGGAGGAATGGTCCCTGGAACACTCACCTCTCGGATGGCACCATCACAAACCCGTATTACATTAAGGAATGTTGGCATGACCTGGGGCAGGAACTGCACACACTTCAGTCCAAGGGACTTGAAAATAAAGGTGATGGCCTGAACTACCATAGTGTGGTGTTGGGACAAGGATTGGTCTCGGAAAATTCTCATCAGTGCCACCATGGAGACAGCCGGATAAAACTCATCCAGAGGGAGGTTCCCCATGTTCACCAACATCTCACTGGTGCTGTAGTCCGCTAGGAGAAAAAAGGTAGTGTCACAGATAAGCATTAAATGATCTTGAATATGGACTAAGGAACACCTGAGTATAAGGTGAAAACATGTACATTAATAATTTCTTAAAAGGAGAGAAATTGGTAACAATAAAACAAAATGATAAAACACTCAAGATCTGTTTTGCAGATCATAAAGCCATTTTTCAGAAAGAAATTAAGGTGCTTACAAGAATCCTGGCTGGATTTGGACTCCGAGAGGCTGACGGCTGAGGCGTCTCGTGACTGGTCGATCATGCCAATGTTCACTTTGTGTTTGTAAGGGTCCAAAGCACCCAGCAGCCCTAACACACGAATAGCCTGGTATGACACAAACAAGGAAAATTCACCACAACTTCATCACCAAGGCAAAAGCCAACACATGAACCCCTGTGTTCGGAAAGGTCCTGAGGATTAATGCTTTCCATTCAGCTGCTGGAGGCCACTTCACTGACTTAACACCCTGTTAACTCTCCTGATTGTGTTTTCATCAGCCACAACAATCTCTCCACTCTCTACTCCAAATTATTTGACATCTCTCTCTCCCTCAAAAACTCTTCTACCTGGTTGTGTGACAGTTTCATGTTCATACCTCTCTTCGGGTGCCCTGGTTCTGCTCAGTCTTCAGGAAGTTCAGAAGCACCTCCAGCAAAGTTGGGTACTTCCTGTATGGTTCCACCACATAACCAGTGCTGGCCACAAGCTGTCCCAGTGTCCAGAGAGCCACCTGGAAAGATCAAGTCCAGAGAAGATGAGTTTTGATCAGGAAATTTATTATGTCTTCTGATCTATCAGTCGTTCAACTTCTGTAAAGTTTCTTTGAGCATTTTAGGGTCACAGGGCAAACCACAGTCCATGGTTCAAAAGCCTTTCAAAAGAGCATTTTTCAATAAGCAATAGTAAAGAAAATAATAATCAATGATTTGTTAAGACTCTGGCTGCCACAACTGCCCTCACTCAGAGGTACAATTCAAATAAGCATTCAATTCAGTGACTTCAAGCCTTCTAATAAATAATAGCTTCTTGTCTTTTCCCCTTCTTTTTCCTTTAACTGCTCTGTACTGTGTTATCACAGACTACAATCCCTCACTTAAGTGCCACAAGTGTGACTCCACTAGAGGGACTTGAGTGATTTAAAGGTTCATTTTAGCAGCTACGAGAGGACACGTGGATATTTTGTTACAGCTCTGGTCACAGCAGCTGTCAAGTTTATTGCAGTTGTCAAGTTCAGTGCAGTTGTAAACACTTACTTGTCTTTTAGCCAGCAGGGAGGAGTCCTGTAGCATGTCCATAATTATAATGAAGAGCTCATCCACCCACTTCCTCATCTCCAGCCCACTGACCTATTGAAAGACAAAAATCAGTCCTTATCTAGCATTGCCAAAACCTTAACAGACAAAAAGGTACCTGCAGCATCCCTACCTGTGCAAGCTCCCCTATGGTAGCCAGGACATTGTTAATCACCCCTGGATTTGGGTCTGGATCAGGATCTTTCAGTTTCACAATCAGTGCCTGGTGGGTGACAGAGATATAAATTAGATTGTGTTTGAAAGAGTACTCAAAATTATCTTTCCCTTTTTTTACACCTGAAATGGACCCTACAGGGGCTCAGCTTGCTCATGGTGAGCATTTTAATAGTAAAGGAAACTATGTCACAAATTTTACACAAACCCAGAATCAAGTTAGGCTACACTGTCACATACACACATTACTGTAACATCCACATCAATCTGTTTTTTTCCTGCTACAATGAATCAAAAAAACTGCAGCTCCTGAGGGTCATGTAAGTGCCTGCTGTATCATCTCACTCCCAAGTCACCAGGAAATGTAGGGACTTTACCTTAAGGGAAAGGGAAAGTCACCAGGAAATGGAGACTTTACCTTAAGGATAGGCTCCATATAGGGACGAATGAGACGTGGAGCGTTAGAAACCAGGTGACCCAACATCCTGGCACTTTGCTCTTTAATCCTTCCAACACCACTGTGCTCCAGCTCTGTTAGAATCTGCATAAGAGACAATGGAAGCCATGAAAACTGAGAAGGCAAAAACTCTTCGGGTTTCCTTTTCTTCTGTCACAAACTCAGCACCTATAAAGGTTGTTCTACATTTCACTCCATCCAGTCATTTATATCTAAATGAAGCCAAAATTAATTAGCATAAAACTCCAAAACTATGTATGTTTGTGATGGGGCATCATCCATTCACCTACAAGCAGCACAGAATATTCCTCCTTAATATAGATGGAAAGCCCTTCTGCTTAATGACTCTGGGGTGAAATAAGTGCTACCCTTTCCTTCCTAATAATCCATGGAGCTTCACTCCAAACATCTATCACTAAAGACTTGATGAAACACACTAAGCCTGGGCAAAAAGTGTTTTCCCAAAGGGAGATATTCCCCCAACTCTCCACACATTTACAGCTAAATAGCCCAGTTCTTTAACAACACCTTAGTCTCAACACCAAATACCCTATTTTCCCTGCAGACATCTCTCTTCCTTACCTGGATTAGCATCTTTCTCAGGAAAGGCATGACAAAAGCAGGGTTCATGCTGCTCAGGCGCCCCACGGTGCAGATGGCCAGCTCTCGGATTTCAAACACTTGGTCATTCAGGGCCACAAAAAGAGCTTGCAAGTTTTCAGCCTGGGCAAGGTGAGCATCAAACCGCTCATCCAGAGAGGCCAACACGCAGAAACGTATATCAGGGTCTGCAAGAACACATTTGTTTCTCTTTAAATGCAGTAAACTCCTGTTCTTCTCACTGCCTGTGTTCACAAACTACCCTCGAAAATTCCTCACAACCTCAGGGAAATGCTGAGAGCTTCTCCAAAGAGAGATACCACATCAGTGTTTTACACATGAGAAACAAGGCAGGTCAGCCCAGCAATTTCTGTGCTGCTCAGCACTGCCCCAATAACCAGGCCAGTACAGTGCCAACCTCTTGCACCTGCAAGTGGCACTTTTGGAGGCAATACAGCCTCCCAAAATGATAAAGTTGAAGGCCATGACAACAGCAAAAAAAGTCTCAGGGCTCTACCTGGTTCAAAGGATTACCAAGGGCACAGTTGGAGCATTTGGCATTATTTTTCTATTAATGCCACAAAAATCAAGATTCAGGAATGAATATTAAGAGACTTTTTTCTAATTTACAAAGAATGACAGCTTAAGTTAGTGTAGTGGCAAATATATTAAGGCTGTAATAGAACCTGAACATCATCAACTGTTCACAGGATAAAATTAAACGCACGATAGGAGAACTCCTTCTGTGAACCCCACACTAACCTGGGTCAGTTATTCCAACCACAAGCAGTTTGCTGAGGACATCAGCCACGACCTGCACTGCTGTCTGACTGACCACATGGGCATGGCCACTGATGAGGTGGATGGAGGGTGTGAGCAAGCGAGAGCAGGTGCGGGCTGCTTCCATCCGGATCTCCTTGTGCTCACTGTTCAGGAAGTGGTCTGCGCAGTGTCGGACAAACTGAGTCAGAGAGTGGCCTGGAAAGAAGAAGATGGGGAGTTAAATTCAGGTTTACACCTCAAAAAACCAGTTTTACCAGAGAATAGGAGTTTGTAGAATGTGCTCTCGGGGTCTTCCTGCTGCTGGTACTCTACTCCAATGCACCAGTGTCTATATCTCATATCCCTCACTCCCCACCACTTTCTTACCTTCAAACTCAAAGCTACCAAGTGTGCGAAGGGCCAGGGTGATGCTCCCCACATCACTGGCCTCTGGGATGTTGGTGAGGCTGGGGGAGGCAAGCTGGTGGGCAAGGCCCTTTGGCATGCCTGGATGTCGCAGAGGCTTGTGCATCAGAACAAGAGAGAGCATCTTCAGCAGCCCATCCTGGATATCCTTCTTCAGCTGGGGGATCTGGCGGCTCAAGTCGTAGAGCACAGCTGTCAGTGCAGGGCTGAGGGCAAGAAGCAGGCAGAGAATCTTTAGAACAAGAACAGTGAGATGCATGTTATAATTTAAATAGCTTAGTGCTACCTAGATAGTTTCTCCACATCTTCTTATACCAACAATTTTATTAATTCTTCCTGTCAGCTCCAAAGGGGAAAGAAGGCTAAGAGCAAGTATTTGTGCTTCCATTCTCCTTCTCTGCCTATTTGATATGGCAGAAGTCTGCTGGCTGTCAAATCTTTCTAAAATTTTGCAGGTTGCTGCCAAATGTGTTTGGATAATGGAATGCAAAGAAGACTGCTTTTGAATTCACTAGTTGTTCTACAAAAAGATTTCTTTACAGAGATACTAATGCTTTTAAGTGACCAAACAGACACATTAACACTTAAAACACGTTATTCATCTGAAACAGCCAAACTGATCTTCTGAAAGATCATTGAAAAACAATAATCCTCCTTCTCAGTCCGAAGACTTTCAAGGTGTCATTCTGTAGGACCAACAATGCCATCCTGTGGCTAACAGGAAAATATGTTCCTGTGCCTTGTACTTACCTCAGGCCCACAGCCAGCATAGGTTCCAAAAGCTCTTTGATGTCCTGCTGGATACTGGGTCCCATGGCTCGTGCCAGCATACTGATGCAGGTGAAGACTGTGGCATCAACCTGCACAGACTTCTGTCTCCTGGAAAGGGACCACATAAAGGATCATTAGGAGGACCTGCTATTTTTCAAACGTTTTTTCTCATCCTACTTCTGTGTTATCAGTCTTACAGAAATATTTCTGATTTTAATACCATAATTTGATCCCACATCACAAAAAATATACAAAAACCAGGTGTTTCAGTTTCTTCCTCTAACTTTCACAAACTTACTTGTGAGCAAAGTCCTTTGGGGGAAGAGCTGCTTTGATGATCTCGAGGACTTTTGGCAGGTAAGCTTGAAACTCAGACCTCACAGCCACAGAGAGCAAACCTAAGGCCTGGAAAGCTGCTGTTCTCTCCTTCTCCTTCTTCACACAGCTGAGAACATGATTCATGGTGTCTGGAAGATACTGATCAGCTGCCCACAAGAGAGAGCAATACAGATATTAGAATTAATTTAGTTATACAGTTGCATCACATCTGCAACTAAATCTTTTGAGTTAAAACTAGGGAACTGACACAGTCAAATTTGCTGACATGATCAGTGGCAAACATATGCCACCATATAATGAAAGATGTCAAGCCAGAGAAGGGTTTGTTTTTAAAAAGAAAAATAACCAAAATAGAAGTGGTATAAGAATACCCACTGCAACAGGTTTCATACACAAAATCCAACCATCTTAGAAATTTGGAGTAACACCACAAAGGTTGTTCCAACACACTAAGAGCAGCTTGGTGATTTGTCTCCAACTCTGATACTCTCCTAAACTTGCTTGGTAAATCAACTGAAGTGCTTTAAAGCTGTTAGGTATTTCCCATTTTTATTTGGTATCTCCCAGCACATGCAACAGAGAAAAAGAGAACTCTGATGATATTTGGGTATATTGAGTTGAAGCAAGAGAGTAGAATTTTACTCTAAGTCTGACACATGGGTGAAGGGGGGGGAAAAAGAGGTTCTATGTGTTATGGTGTTGATCACAGAATTCAGACAATGGATTTGTTGTTCAGAACAACTAACAAGCAACAATCAAGTCACACTTATCCAGAAAAAAACACTGTCCTCCCACAGAGCAACGTGCTCATCTCACAAGCACCACATCTGCTCTGCTGCATTGCCTGCACAAGCTCATCTGGACCAAAGAGAGCTGGATACCTTCCAGCCCAATTTCAGCAACATTTCTAACATCCAGCCATCTGTCTTGTCACCTGTGAATGCCGAAGGACGGAAAGCCGCCAACCGCGGGAGCAGATTGAGAACTGTCATCTGGATCAAAGAATTTTTGCTGGTTCTGCACTTGAGAACCCACTGGCAGACCTGAAAGGAGATAAATTGGGCTCAGAAAAATGGCCACTGGCATAAATGTTTATTACCTGGGTGCTTTTAGGCTTTCTACTGACATTTGGCTTCAGAGCCCATCAGAAAGATGGATAATTGATACAGCTTCCAAAGGAAATAGATCACTTGCTCCAGGAGAGACAATGACACAGCCCAGATATAGATAATTATTGAGCTTTGAAGGCTCAGTTCAGTACTAGGCAGTATTGCCTGCTAAGTAAGGACACAGAGGACAACTGGTCTGCAAGAACAGATGTTGTGAATGTTGGCAGACAGGCTGAGGAACGAACACTTACTTGATCAAACTTCTCTTCCATTAGATCCCTGCAGCATCGACTTTCAACCAAAGTGGACTTTGCTGGGACAGGGGAGGTTGCAAAACCCATGATTCCTTGGTGAGCACTGTACCCCAGGAGACCAGCCAAAGCATTTGACTGGGAGGGCTGAAGAGACTGGAAGCTCGTGAAGGGAGTGATGTGACGAGGTTTGGTACTGAAGCCCATCAGGTCTTTGCAGTACTTGTCATGAACAAGCTGCTGCTGAGTGATCTCTTCCATCTCCTCTCTAAGGCGCTGGACAAAGTAGAAAAGCATTAAAAAAATAAAAAGTAGCTGAATAAAAGACAACCAGCACAGTGCTACCCAAATCTCTTGTGCAGCATCCTGTGTAATTGATAACCAAGTGGCTGTAAAACATCAACTGAGCAAAATCCAACAAAAATATTTGGGTATCTAACATGCAACGGATTCCTCATTCCATAGAAAATTCCTTTTCATTGTAATTAATCCAGTAAATAGGCTTTCCATCAGAGCTTAATGCCTCCTCAGGCCAAACTTGTCTCTGGTATTTCCCTGACACGCTTCAATTTCTAATAATCAATGCTCCCACTCCATGCTCAGATGAATTTTCCACCCAACAACCCCCCTGCAAACACAATGGGATATTTCCACAGACTGCAGAGTTGCTACACACTGTCAATCCAGCCCCATGATCCCCAACGTGTTCCTTTGCTCACCTCTCCCTCCATACTGCTGATTCTCACTAACTCATTGAGGATCAATAAGGCACCATGGATTCGGTCATCACGATTCATTCCTTTCTCTTTGGCCAAAGTCTCATCAAAGCCCTTCTCAGCCTCTTCATATGTATGCTTGGGGGGAAAGAAAAAAAAACCTCAGCGACAATGCAAAAACAAAGCCTGTGGAAATGAAGTAGTTCTGCCAGTCAGGTATTACTGATGTCCTGAATTTCCCAGGAGTAGCCACAAACCTCAAGTGAGTAATAACAGAAGTGTAACACAACAAAATTCGGATTCACCCAGAAGCTATGGACTCTGCTGCAAGGCATTTTTAACAGCATTAATCAAACAGCATGGTATAAACTCCATCAATATCTGCAGCAGTTATTTGACTATAAGGAATCCAAGTTCACAACATCTGACTGCACTGCCCAAAACTTATTTGATCTCATGAAGCTTGAATTCATGTGACAATGGCAGCAAAGTGGAGGTTCAGACAAAAGAATTCTTATCTTTCTCATTTAGGTTTTATCTACACTAATAAAACCATCTGCTAGTAAGAGATGACGATAGATAGATGGCTGCATGGCTGTTAAACTAGGTCAGGCTCAACAGCTGAAAATGAGCCACAGCCAGAACAATGGATTCTTGAAGGAGTTAAGTCTCTTGCTTAGAGAGACACAGTGGGCTAAAGGAACTACTCACTTTGGCACCCATTATATTTTCAACCCTTTCAAGGGGAGGCAGTTTTTTATTGACAGAGGTGGCACAGGTTCTTAGCTTAGGCAGCTCTTCTGAAAACTGGCCCTCGATCAGCTGCATGGCATTATGAGGGGCTGCTTCAAACCAAAGTTACTCTCTTACTCTGTACCACTGGGGCTTCTGCATCTCTTTGGGCTCCCGCTGCGTGGTGAGGATAAGGCAGGCTCTTAAGGCAGAGACAGCTCCCTCTCGGATGGCCTGTTTGGGATCCCACACAGCCACAAATATATTGTCAAAGAATGGCTGCACTTGCTGGAAGAAGAAGGTAGGCACGCTGATTGCCAGCTCACGCAGGACAAGAACCTGGAGGTGGGGAGGGAAGCAGTAACAATCTGGAGGATGAGCACACAGAGACAAACCCCTAACTTGTAGAGCGTAGTATCATTTATTTAGTCTGTGAGCCTGAGCTGTTTCCAGCTCCACTCTTTAACAGTCCCTAGCACAATGGTGTCTCAGTCCTCATTAGTCACTGGGCTAATGTAGAAGCAATGAAGCAGCGCTATCTTGCCATGAGAGCATCACAGATTCTCACATTCTGGGACTGAGCAGAGCTTTTCCGCAGCTTCCCGCGCACGTTTCCTACCACTGCTCATCCATCCCAACTATCCCATTCCAAAACAGCTCAGGACAAAAAAAAAGATCACTTACAGCTGCATGTCTTCGACCTTCATTCCTGTCAGCTCCCAGCCATTCCAGGGCTCGTTTCACCTCAAACTCCACATACTCAGCTGTGAAGGTGTCTCCAGCCATCGCGAGCCTCCCGATAGCCTTGGAGGCCATCTCCATTACAACGGGATCGTTGGATGGCAACAGGTTCCTCAGGTAGTTGGCAAACCTGCCAATACGGGTGGCATTCCCTCCTTCCACACCAATAAGGCTTGCTGCAGAGAGAGGGAGCAATGCTGTAGGTTCTCCTTAACAGCCAGTGAAGCAGAGAGCAGGCAATCTCCTAGTATTTCCTATCCATTCCTTAAAGATTCCCATTAACTGCTTCTAAACTGTAAATTCACTAGAAAAAAAAGTACATCAAGGAAAGGGCCACTATTCTTTTGAGCCTGAACCTGTTGAATGAGCAAGAACACACATTCAGTAGCTTCACAAATTTTCCACATCGTGCTGTCAATAAAGATCTCTCCAGTTAAGGGACTTGTGCTGTCTTCAAACGTGGTGAGATTGGGGGATTATCTCTGTAAGACTAAATCATAAACACCTCCTCTTTGGTTATCAAAGGAGTAACTTCTACAACACAGGCCACTTGCTTGGAGAGTAAAGTATTTATGCAACTGACTTCCCCAAGACAAGACAAGCTGGCACCTCACAACCAGAGCCACTGATGAAGCAGCTGATCAGAACCAAAGCAGAAGCTTTGTAAGCCCTTCCCAGGGATGGAAGCTGCTGTTATGGAGACAGGTAAATTTAAATAACAAGACTCAGCTTCCCCAGAATTCAGAAGAGAGTTGAAAAAGTCAGCCTACCCTGATACATATAAATGAGCAGCACAAAGTGTTCCCAGCTGAGCTCCAGAACAGAATTTTCACGTGCTCAGCACTCACATTTGATGCTCCACTCCCGGAAGAGCTCAGGGTCCATTAAGCAGCAGGTTTTCAGGCACTCTCAGCACTCAGCAGCTCCCATGCTGACACTTCAGACAGAATCTCAGAGCCCAGCAAAAATCACAGACCCGGCGTACTGAGCAGTCAGCCATCAGCCCCTGATTACAAAGGCTCATTCCACTTGAAAACCTGTCCCTGAAGATAGCTGGGTGAAGAGAAAACTCCCCAGAGGCATTAAGCATTTTCACTCACCTATAGCCAGAATGCCACCCTTCCTTTCGTTCGCATCAGAGCTAGAGACCAGCTCAAATATGTGATGGTTCAGCTGATCATAAAACCTGGTAGACTCTTCCTGACTCATCTGTAAAAGCACAAAACCTCAGATCACCTTCCAGCATTCCTTCCTGTCCCCCAAACCTCCATAAAGACACCACCTCTTAGATCACTTAAAGCAGAATGAAATCAAACCTCTGCACGACGCCGAGGGACAAACGATGCCAGCCCAGCACTCACCTCCCGCAGCTCCATGGTGACATAGTGCTGCAGGTCCTTGGCAGCTTTGGCCCTCGTCTCCTCGCTCCGGCTCTTCAGGCCGTTGGCAAATTGCTGCAGGATGGACACAGTGCCCGACATGGTGGTGGCACGTGGGGCTCGGGGGCATCAAGTCCTGGGAGTTCTTCAGGGAGACATTGAAGTCTTGAATTGAAATCTCTCAGCTTCCTTCTGCTGCTTGTTTTGAAAACACACGTCCTACGGCATGCAAGGGTGCTGTGCCAGAACAGCATGAAATTACAAGGAGTGATTATATTCCTTGGGCCTTGCATCCTGTGATAAAACCACGTACCGTGACCCCCAGCCCATTTGCTGCCCAGTTCCCCAAACACCAAAATATGCTGCGCTAGGTCAGGTGCCCCGTGGTGGTCAAGTTCTGAATCAAGGGTCATGCAACAGCTGAGAAACAGCAGGGTCAGACTAGGGTTTGCAATTACCCTATAATGAGTAGGCACAATCGTTCCCGGGATTATATCACTGTCACATCTGACTCCTCCTCGAACGCTTTCATCCAAGTTTCTCCACAGAAATCTCAGCGTTATGCCAACACAAGGAAGACTCAGCACCCGGAGCCTGGCAAGGATTGCATCCTCCAGCAGATATTTACAGATGGCAAGTCCACTTATAGCAACATCAACCACTGCAACAGGGGCTTTCCCACCACAGCACATCCCCAAACTTCCTCGGGAGCTTTTCTTCACATCAAACACGTTTTAGAGGCTTGATACCCGCTCCCTCCCGCCCCAAACCCCGATTTTCGTATTACATAAACCCAAACGGAACAGTGACTCCAAAACTTCAGCAGCTTCTTCCCAAACATTCCCCACGCGCTCCCAGACACCCCCTGGGATCGCAGCCCGGGATCGCTCCCCGGGACACGGGAGTAGCCC
>VXBA01004883.1:2308646-2400261 GCA_013399895.1 Serilophus lunatus
CGCAGCGCCAGCGGCCCTGCCCCGCACATCCCGCACCCCGGGCTCTGAGCTGGGCACGCTGGGCTCTGGCGGACGGGCCGCTCGGGGGACACGAACTGGCTGAGTGGCCGCACGCAGAGTGGCCGCTCACTGTCCACGTGGAGCTCAGTGAGGAGGGGAGTCCGATGCTGTTCCGCAGCTTTGTCGGCGACACGGACAGTGCGATCGAGTCACCGCCAGCGAGTGGCAGCGAACTGTGCGGTGCCGTCACACGCTGGAGGGAAGGGATGGGGACCGGAGCAGCTCCCCTGTGGAAAAAAAGGTTGTGTGGAGCTTTCCAGTGTCCAAAGGGGCCTACAGGGAGGCCTGGGAGGGAGTCTTCATCGGGAACTGTAGTGACAAGACAAGGGGGAAAGGGCTCGGACTGAAACACGGACAATTTATATTAGATATCAGGAAAATATTCTTTCCTGCAAGGGTGGGAGGCCCTGACACAGGTTGGCCGGAGAAGCCGTGGCTGCCCCATCCTTGGCGGCGTCCGAGGCCAGGCTGGAGGGAGCCTGCAGCGCTCCGGGATAGTGGAAGGAGTCCGTGCCCGAGGAATTCCAGGATCTCGAAGGTCCCTCCCGGCCGCTCCGCGCTGCGGGTGCGGGAGCGCTATGCGCATGCGCGCGNGGGACCGGAGCAGCTCCCCTGTGGAAAAAAAGGTTGTGTGGAGCTTTCCAGTGTCCAAAGGGGCCTACAGGGAGGCCTGGGAGGGAGTCTTCATCGGGAACTGTAGTGACAAGACAAGGGGGAAAGGGCTCGGACTGAAACACGGACAATTTATATTAGATATCAGGAAAATATTCTTTCCTGCAAGGGTGGGAGGCCCTGACACAGGTTGGCCGGAGAAGCCGTGGCTGCCCCATCCTTGGCGGCGTCCGAGGCCAGGCTGGAGGGAGCCTGCAGCGCTCCGGGATAGTGGAAGGAGTCCGTGCCCGAGGAATTCCAGGATCTCGAAGGTCCCTCCCGGCCGCTCCGCGCTGCGGGTGCGGGAGCGCTATGCGCATGCGCGCGGGAGCGGCGCGCCGCTGAAATGTGTCCGGCTGCCCGCCGTGACCGCAGCCAAGCGCCTGTGGCCGCTCCGTGGCCGCGATGACGCGGGTGGCGGTGCCGGCGTTTGCTGCGGGGTGACCCCTCCCCGCCGCGCGTGGCGCCGCGGGCCGGCTCGTTTTCCATTTCGTTTGCGCGCCGGGACGTGCCGGCGGGTGCGGAACCCCTCGCGCGGGGGCGGCGAGGCGGGTCGGGCCGGAGGCCGGGGTGAGGCGGGTAATGGCGGCGCTCCCGCCTCCCCCTCGGGCCGCCGTGGCCGCGGCTCCTCCCGCTGCTCCCGGGCCCCGCCGCCCCGCTAACGCGCGGCCCTTCCCCTTCTAGGTGCTGTTGCTGCTGCGAGACTGCGGGGCGAGCATGGGGCCGGCAGACCTGGTGCAGAAGATCAGCATCAGCGCCGAGACCCCCCGCGGGAGCGAGAGGAACGGCGGCGGCGGCGCGGCGCTGGCGGGCGCTGAGGGGGCCGCCCCCGGCGGCTGGAGGCACAAGTGTGCGGCCTATGTGCTGGCCCTGCGGCCCTGGAGCTTCAGCGCCTCGCTGACCCCCGTGGCGCTGGGCAGCGCCCTCGCCTACCGGGCCGAGGGAGCGCTGGACCCGGGGCTGCTCCTGGGGAGCGCCGTGACCGTCCTGGCCGTGCACGGCGCCGGCAACTTGGTGAACACCTACTACGACTTTTCCAAGGGCATCGACCACAAGAAGAGCGATGACAGGACGTTGGTGGACCAGATTTTGGAGCCGCAGGATGTGGTGCGGTTTGGGGTGTTCCTTTACACGGTGGGCTGTGTCTGTGCCGCCGGGCTCTACGCTGTGTCCACGCTCAAGCTGGAGCACCTGGCCCTGATTTACTTCGGGGGACTTTCCAGCTCTTTCCTTTACACTGGAGGTAAGTGCTGCGTCCTGTTTGCTGTGGATCTGAATGTGAATGTGGCAGAAGGAGTGAATTGTCAGAGGTTTCCTTCCAGGAGAAGGAAAAACCTCTCGGTTTCAAACTGTCAGACGTTCAGTTATGTTGTTTTCCCTGAAAGAATCTCGTCAGTTTTGGGGTTTGTTCTGAGCATTTCCTTCAGGAAAAGGTGTTTCTTCAGGATCAGGTTCTGATATGCATGATCATGGAATCACACAGATTCACAGAATTAACAAGGTTAGAAGGGACCCTAGAGCACTGAAGGGTTCCTTATTTCTACAGATCTCTTCAGAAATAGGTACTTCTAGACGGGTATTAAAACCTGGCCTTTGTTTTTGTTCCGTTGCTTGACTGGAGAAATCCAGAAGCTGCAGTCCTTTGTTACCTTTGGGAAAAACCCCAGTGACACGCTCCTTGTCCATAGCTGCACATTCACTGGTCGTTCTGCAGTGTCCCTGTGGGAATGCTGTTACTTCACCCCCTTCCCTTCTTGTCATTTGAGTTGTCTGACGACGCTTCCCTTCATTTCTCCCCAGGCATCGGATTCAAATACGTGGCTCTGGGCGACGTGGTGATCCTGATCACCTTTGGGCCTCTGGCTGTGATGTTTGCCCACGCCCTGCAGGTGGGTTACCTGTCAGTGTCCCCCCTGCTGTACGCCGTGCCCCTGGCCCTCAGCACCGAGGCCATCCTGCACAGCAACAACACGCGCGACATGGAGTCGGACCGGCAGGCGGGCATCGTCACCCTGGCCATCCTCATCGGCCCCACCTTCTCCTACATCCTCTACACCCTGCTGCTCTTCCTGCCCTACCTGATCTTCTGTGTGCTGGCCACACGCTACACCATCAGCATGGCCCTGCCCCTGCTCACCATCCCCATGGCCTTCTCGCTGGAGAGGCAGTTCCGCAGCCGGAGCTTCAACAAGATTCCCCAAAGGACAGCCAAGCTCAACCTGCTCCTGGGGCTTTTCTATGTGTTTGGCATCACCCTGGCACCAGCGGGTGCTCTGCCCAAGCTGTGACACCAGCTGTAGGGTCAGGCTTCCCAGCCTGGCGTTGATGCCAGTTGACAGCGGATGTTGGGGGTAAATGACCTGTTGTGGACAGTGGGAAGAATGGAAAGACCATCTTTGTGCTGTTGATTGTGAACTTTATAATTTCTGGTCTTGGTTAGCTTGTGCAGACTTTAAAAAAGTGATGTGTCAGTTCTTCAAAAGGGCAAACTCTGGCTCTGCTTCAGGGCAGAGAGGTGAGATGGGGGCAAGGAAATGTTTGAAGAACCTCATCCCTCTGCCAAGTAATTTTTTCATTGTCAGCTCAGTGACAGCTGGAGCCTCAAATCAAACTCTCCATTCACTTCACAAGCACAATGGTTACTCTTATCACTTCTTATCAGGAGTCCAGTGGCTCCTGTGTGGTAAACAGAAAGCACTGCCAAATGTTCAGCATCACAACAACATAGGTGCTATTCCTTCAGTCTTTTGTGAGCATAGTTTCTCTTCATCTGTCTCATGTTTTTCTTTTGTTTTTCATAGCCAAATTTTGAGCTTTTATTTCCAAGCCTCTTGAAATACTTTAGGTACTGATTCATTAACTGTTGCTTCTGCTTGTTCCTTGTAGTCTATAAATTGCAAAGTTATAAATCTCTGTGGGATGTGGTGCTAAAATGGAGCACGAATAGCCCACTGCAAAAAATTTAAGCCAAAACCAGTAAATCTGTGTTCTGCTATAAAAGCTTCAGCTGCAAATGCAAACCATGCAACTGGAAAGCCCTCAATGGGCAGAAAAACAAATGGTTTCCTTTTTTGCATTTGCTTAGAAATGACAGTGTTGGAGTTAAGGGGGAGCTGACAGAGTGCCAGACTTTTCTGAATGGCTTAATTCAGAAATATGGATTAATGGATAAGTGGGTGGAAGAACAAATTCTTGGCGTTTTTTTTTTCCATTTAGTTTTCTCTGTTTATTTAGAGGCCCAGAGTGTTACAGTAAAATGTCTTATTATAATAAGCCAAGTTTAGCAAAGAAGAAAGATGAAGGATATAGGGTTATTAAAAACCAAATTTGGATTGTTGCATTGACTCTGCGTGAAAATTAGGACTGGAAAGAGGAAGAAACCAATTTCATTAACAAGATGTTTCCTAATGGAGTCCAGAGTTTGTGTCACTGAATCACAATTAAGTGAGCTCTGAAGGGATGTTCCTCACCTCTTTCCCTCTCTCTCCACCTTACAGTGTTGCTCTGTTTTCTCCTGCAGATGTTGCCGATTGCTGTTCATGTGGCCCTTTGGAGAACTGATTGTTCCAGCAGTTATGTAGCTGTGTGAAAAACATGCCAAACACAACAGGGAAAAAGTGTGCCTTCCAGTGCAGAGGTGGATTTGACCCACACTGTGTTACTCAGTGGCAACTGAATCCTCTTGTGGTGAAGAAAAGATACTCTGTTCCCTTTTGCAGGGTTTTGGTGGAAACTTTGTTTGCAGGAGCTGTAGGAAGCTCAGAGGAACTGACTCAGGTGTTTAACTGGAGCTGCTGGTGCCTCTGGAGCACGGCCTTGCTTTTGAGCAAGTGCCGACCCCTGTATGAAGGGCTTTTACCCAGGAGCAATAAAGTAGCAATAAACTCACGTGGTGTTACCCTGCATCAGGGGTAGGTAGGTGTGAGCTGAAAGTGTCGCCTCGGTGGGTTGTGCTTCAGCGGCAGAGCTGATCCCAGATCACACAGTACAGCTGTTTAGTGACTGGGTTTATGGCCTCATGTTATACAGGGTTACCCAGCTGTTCCAGCTGAGCTGAAGGCAGTGGGAAGGATTCTTTGCAGGTCTGTTTAATGAGCCACATTATTAAATTTGGGCAAATGATCTTTCTAGTCTGACTGGGCAAGAGAACATGGACTTCATCAACTGCTTTCTACATCTTGTTTTTTTTCTGATTAGAAACATCAGGAGAAGATGCAAAAAGTCAGCTCAGGTGGATATCCAGAAGGTTTTGGAAACTTTAGTACAGACAGATATACACAGCAGAGTTTCTGCCATTGCTTCTTTGTGGACCTGCAGAGTCAAGAAGAGTCTGGCTCCAATACCTGCTTCACTTTTCTGCAAACCAAAAGCTTTTCTAGGGATAGGGGCTGAGCTGGTGAATCTGTTATCCTTGCAACTGGGGATAGGTAGGTTTATTAGGTTAATCCTGCCCTTTGTAGCAGCTCTGTGCTTTATTTTATGATAGCTTGGTTTTGAATAGCTATCAGTTTAAAAGAATGGAGAGTTATTTTTTTCTACTCCTTTTACAAAAGCTAAATTCCTTAAAGTAACTAATACTTGTCTTGTATCTTTGATAACCATAATTCTAATGGTGAAAAGATCTAGGATATGATTATTGGAGTAGAGTATGTAATTCTAGTTGTATCTTGGCTACCCCTTCCTGGGTGGGATGTCTGCTTACTGCTGGCAAGGACCAGCTCATTACTACAGAAATATGTCTGTGGAACACTTCTCAAGGTAGGGGGGAGTATTTTTGTAGTAAAAATGAGATGGAAATTTGGTAATTCCTTACTTGCAGATGCTGGTTGCCTCCAGTTCCCTCTCTGTGAAGAATATTATCATTCCATGTTCTCAATGATACTGGTAAAATAAGTATCACGTTCTTCACCATGGCTTTGAGGAAGTCATTTAACTTCTCTGTGTCTCAGAAAACATCTAATTTTTGCCTACCTCACAGGGATGCTAAGCTGACGTTGTTGTAGAGAGCTTTGAATGTAAAAAATGCTTTATCTCTGTGTGTTTTCCAAAAAGCTTGTTAGTACTGGACAACATTTTAGATACCAACTAACGTAAAGAGTGACTTAACTAATGTAACTAGACCAAAATAATCTTCATATATAATCATTGGGTAGGAAGAGAGGTTCATTTATTGATTTGGTTTGTGATGGGGATGCTGGATCTCTTTCCCTACCCCTCTTCTCCCTGTCCCCTTGCTACTTTCCCTGAATATAAACTTCTAAAGCTTCTTTCATGTCTCTCTTGATGAGCTGTATTGCAGTGTGATGAGTGCACTGGTAGATGAACAGATCTGTAACCCGTCTGTCAATGTGTCCTAAAGCACCTCCTGGCCTTTCTTCTTGCCCAATAAAATGTCTGAATGTTATTCTGTTAATTGTGCTGTGTCTGATTATTTTATATTACTCAAGTTGTATTTTTGCACGTGGATTAAAACGTGTTCATGAGAGGAGGAGGATCTTCATCCACCATGTTTATACTACAAGTGCATGAAAAACCAGACTCTTTTTGTGTAAGATTCCTTTTCTGAATCACCCAGTCCTGTCCTTCCCTCTCACCAAGGTAAGCAGTTCAGTAGCAGTGATCATCTACTAATGGCAGACTTCAGAGTAGCTCAGGTATATTCATCGATGTGCTACACGGATGCATGTGGAGATAATTGCAGGATACAGGGGCTGGGATCCTCCCAGGGAAGGAGGCTGCAATTCCAAGTGTCCACAGGTGGCAGCATTGCTCTTCCATCCCTGCTGCAGCACCTCGTCTGCAGGAACACATTAGCTGCATTTGCAAGATTTTCTAACATTTGGTCGTACCTCATTGGGTCTCCCCTGGTATAAGGAAACTTGGAAGATAAATGGCTGCAGATGAATTTCTAATGTGCAGATTATGGCTGGACAGATACTCCTGGCCCAGGCAGGTACAGGCAGAAATGAGCATTTGAAGAATGCTAGTCAGCTCTTACATTTTCAAGCCTTTGCTGATGGCTTAATAAACTCATTCTGGTCAGATGCTGAGGGCTGAGCTTTCAAGTGTGGGCAAGCTGTGCATGAGGAGTAGTACACTTGGGGGGAGAATGCAGTGTCTGCACGCTCTTGAAATGGATTTCTCTTCAGTCAACTGCTTTTAACACATCTTGGATCCCCAGTGGAAAATCTTCATACTTCCATAGTGTTTTTAGGAGCTTGGAGTATGTGCTCCAGTTACTTGGGTGAGTGGGCTGAAAGGTTGTTGCTTAATCAAGGTCATGCTCCGTGGAGGAGAGTACAGTCTGGTACCTTAATAACTAGGCCTTTCCCCTCACATCTTGGTTTGTCTTTTAGGTCACTGGTAGATTATTTGAATCAGCTTCAGTCACTTTATACTTTGAGCCTGCTGAATTACATGTTTAAGGAATGAAATGCTGCTCTGGCTTCTTAAAGCTGTTTTTCATTTTAAGGTGGTTAAATATCTTAGCCAAGATCAAATCTATAGCTCCCAGCACTGCCTAAAATGTGTAAGTTTCAATAAAGCTCAGCAGGGCTGGGTTATTGCAGCTGTATGTCTACAGGAAACAGGACAGTGCTGGACAGGATAATGTCCATGTTTTACTGTCTGAAATAAAGTCTTTGTGCTTCTGTGTATCTCAAGAGTAAGACCCAAAATGAACACGTTTGTCAAGGTTTTTTTACACCTGATAATAACTCTTAATACTATCAGTGCTTTATCCTTGCTGTATGATTAGATCACAAGGAAAGCCCATGTTCTAATCCAGGTGTTTCAGTGGCCTCATGGATTTATCTGAATGACAAATACTTGTAGGACATAGTTGAGCATTCCTTTGGGGTCTGCTGAGAGTGTGGCTTCCTCCAACATTCATACCACTGATCTGTAGGCACAGAAAGTTATCAGCCAAGTATCCATTCCCTTGAAAAGAAACCTATATTTGGCCATCTGTCCCAGATTTCAGGCTTGCACTGTCCTGAGAGAAGTACACACACTGGAATTCAGAACCTCTGCACATGAAGACCTAAATGTTTTTTAAAAAAACGAATCCAAACAAAACTGTAACCCCTGACTGTCCTCTGCTGATTTCTCATCAGCCTGCCAAGGCCTGAGTGATTTGAAGCATTAAAAATCTATGGTACCATCCTGCTGCTTTCTCATGACACAACAAGGAGGGGAATCTGCTCATTAATCAGATGACTCTGTCAATAATGGATCAGGAGTAACGTGCTGGCTCAGAGATGTGTCACAGGCAGTTTGGCAGGGAGCAAGGAAAGCAGGGAGAACCTTGCTGGAACTCTGGATGTGAAATGCCTCTCTGAGAGCTTGAAAGTGTTGAGAGTCCAGCAACAGGAAAGGTTGAGGTCTGTCTCTTCCAGCCTTACTCCTGTTTGGGCCCTCTCAGATATCCTGTCCTAGGCTAGACTAGCACTGGGCAGCTCTGACCAGCGTCTTGCAGTGGGTTTAAGTGCTAATTGTGATGGGAGACCCTGGCACCTGCTCTTTGTTCTAGTTACAGATCCGTGGCCAGTTTGTTAACTGGGAAATGTGGAATAGCCCAGCAATTTTAATAAAGCCTGGAGTCTTCTTTAAAATGGGTAGAAAGGAAAGTTCCTTCAGGGAGTGGTTTGGTTTGTGTGCCTTGGCATTGATTTAGCACAAAGAATAAAGATAATGCATGTTTTTAGGTATCCCAGTAAGCCAAAAAACAAAGCCTGTGCCCCAGATCAGCTGAATTACCAGTGGTAAGGGAATAAACAAAATGCCTATTTGATATAAAGGGCAAATTCAGGCAATTTACATCTCATGCGGTGTTTGCAAATACATCTGCAGACATAATATGCACAAATCATTGTGCCATGGGAAATAAGCAGTTTCTCAGACTCTGACCTAATGGAAAGAGGGTCTAATAAACCATCTTCCCAGTCTCGTTAGCCATTGTCCCAAGGGTTGATGAAATGACTTCAGATAGAGCATAAATTACTTTCTGTATGACATTAGGCCACTGTATGCCACAGTTGAGTCATATTTTAACCTGTGGAGGATAGCTCTACTACTGTATAAACCTTAGCTTCAGTCAATATAAATAAAGGAGAGGTTGGGAATAACACACTAGAGATTCATGTGCTTTTTGTGTTCTAGAGCTCAATAAAGCCTGAAGAGTATACTTGGTGCTGTGCCATATTATTCTTCCTCTGGTCTTTCTTCTTCCTTAAATTAGTTCTTAAGTAGAATTTAATTAGCCACCCAGAAACACAAGGCTCCCTCCCCAGTGATGTGTGTTGCAGGCTTTCTGTAAATCTTTCTGAATTAATCCCCTGCAGTATCCCTGTTTCTGCCAACCTTTGTAGCCAAGGTTTCCAGGAAAAGGTAGAATGACATTTGCACATGTATGGGGAAAGCAGGATTAAGAGCAAAGATCAAGAAGGGAGCTGGAGAGGACAGTTATGTGTAAGTGAACTTTGGAAGCTGAAATCTTGGTTACTTTATGTCAAAAGATTTATTCCTTTTTCCCCCACTAGCTCACAAGGCAGGAATCCCCTGCTGTGAGCACTGGGTCAGCATGGCACACAGAGCTTCCCTGCCTCTGTCCTCCTTCCATCAGTGACAACCTGGGTTCTAAAATCCAGATCCCAAATTACCTAGTTTTCAAGGTCATTGGTTCCCCAGATTTTATCTTGTTCAAATGCAAGAGAAAGGATGAGCTGGGGAGCCTGAACCTAAATTACTCCAGGCTTAGTAGTGGTTCTGTCAGTGTCCCTGCATAAGGTGAAGACACAGAAAGTCAGGTGTTCTAGAGAAAAAAAAATCTCATACCTAGGGAATCTTAGCATTTTTATTTAGTGCTGCTTCATCCAGAGATATTCAGCAATATCACAAAGATATGACAGAAGAGCCTGGGATTTGGAGAAGGGAAGTGACTTGGCCCAGTGTATGAATTTGTCATGTGCCCTTGAGATTCCAAGTCCTATGTGTTTGTCTGCTGTCCTGCTCCTTGTCTTGTGATGTCCTGAGAAACCCTTAAGTGGCCTGTTCCCAGTGTCTGTGTGTGTATAGAAATCTCCAGTTCTGAACAATATTCACAGCCAGAAACAGCCAACGTTGTAAATTCCTCTGTCCCTTTCTTCAGCCTCTGCTCAGGAGATCACAGATGTCCATAACCTGTGGATAAAGTGCAAGGCTGGGAAGGGTTGAGTGCATGCACATACATGAGGGTGGTGCACATTCCCACTGAGTGTTAACTCATCTCCAGATGGTGAAGTAACAAATCTCAGTAATTTAGGAGCCCTGAATGTCTCTTGAGGATTGAGACATAAAAAGAATATCAACCTCTCTAGCAAGCTTTACTCACAGGAAAAAAAAAAAAAGGTTGTTTTCTAGAGATCCATATGTTTTTTCTGTGTGGGAGAGAATGCACGTTGCATTCCAACTTTAGCATAAAAAGGATCTTCTAAAGGAAAAGTTAAAGGGAAGAAATGTTTTCAGCATTTGCTAAAGTAAGGCTTTGTACTTTCTAGGGGAAATAGAATTTAATGTAGATTCTTTCTCTTACACTCAAAACCTGATCATACTAGTCACCATTCTCCTGTTAACAGTTTTTAGGGAAAAACTGGAATTGTATGAGTCCCTGTGTGTGTAAGGGGAAGGGCCAGGGAAAAGTTTGAGTCCCAAGGAGGTAGTGCTGTAGGAATGTCTGTGCTGCAATGGAAATAGTGGGAACAGTCTGTTCAACTTTCATGTACAGGACAAGAGTTTTAACAGCGAAGTTGACCCAAATTGTCAGGCTATGGGGGTGGATAAAGAAAAGTTGCATTTGGAACTTGTGTAGCTTTAAGCAGTTTGTCTGAAATAGTATCATAAAGCACCTGTGGGGCTGGGGCTGACATTGATGGAAAGGGCCACTATCAAACAGTGCCAACCCAGGTGTGAATGTCAGAAACTGGCTCCTGTGACAGGAGAGCTGTTCACAAAACCAGCACAGGCATTTGTAAAATGTCAGTGGCTAAACACAGCCTGTGCCCCATTTTTTTGTCCTTGATGTGAGGGAGCTGTGCAGAGACTGTGCTGTTCCATAGTTCCAGCAGGCACTGCTTCCCTTTTCCTGGGGCAGGAAAGGACATGTGAGTGTTGGGAGCTTTGAGCTCTGCCTGTGTTACCTGCCTGTACAGGATACAAAAAGCTGCATTACTGTGTGTTCTTATGGAAATGAATCAGGAGGAGTCATTTACAGTAACAAAGCTGATGTGGGTGGGCACAGAAGTAAAGACATAAAGATGAAGGCAGTGCCTGGTGAAAGTCCAATGGTCTTGCAATGCATTTCCAGAGCCCATTCCTGGCTGCAGTTTTACAGGTGGCAGCTGAATCGGAGGTGGAAATTAAATAGTTTCATTATCAAGTCCTTACCCTTCAATTCTCTATAAATTGTTCCAGTCAGTGCCAAGTGAGTGACAGTGAAGAGAATCCCTTGGCTTGATGCCTAGCCCATGAATATAATTTCAGTCAGTGCTCACCGGTCACATCTGGATGGGCAGAACAGCATTTATATGTGGTTACAAGGCAGGACTGGAGCGAGCTGCATGTGGGGAACCGAAATGGAAATGGAATAGAGCTGAGGAGATCTGGCAGAGGTGCTGAACACTGACTGCGATGTGTCAGGAGCCCCACTCAGAGGGAGCTGGCTGGCAACAATCCACTGAGCTCAGTCCTGATCCCTGTCACCTCACTGCATCACCAATGTCCCTGTGCTTTGTCCTGGAGCAAGGCTTTTGTGGCTGATGCTGCAGCTTATTGCCTCACCTATTGTGATTCTGTGCTTGCTAGAGTTCAAGGCTGGGCTATAAAAATCTGTTCAAGTCTGAATTCTGCCATAAAACTTGTTACACACGAATGGATGTATTTACCAGGCTGCAGGGAAAATGAGCTCAGCCATTGACGAAGGAGAAAGTCTTGGTTTCTGACAGAGTTTTTTGTTTTGTTTTAGTTCCAGTATAACCTGAAAAAGTCTCCATAATTTTCTCATGAAAGCTGTTAGCACACTTAATAGAAATTCTTTCTACCTAATAGAGTGCACACCTTTGTGGTCTGCAGTGAAGTGAAAAAAAAAGCAAAACGTCATCCCTGAGACACCACCAGCATGTGAGAGGGTTCAGACAACATCCCTGGCTGCTCAATAGGTTTTGTTAACAACTTGCAAAATCACCTGGCTACAGTAGCCCTTAGCCATATTAACAAACCAATGGGTTCAATTTATAGCCAGAAATTACAAGGGTTGAATTTTCTTTTTGCAGTGCTCCATGTGCTGCTACAACCACTTTAGGTACCTGGAAGGTGACATCATCTTATCTGATTGTCCTTGATCTTTATTCCTCTCTTGGCACCAGTCTTTGTCTAGTGTCTCGTTCCTCATTCATTGGTAGAGTCCTTGCATGAGACACTCAGAGAGTGTTGACAGCACTAATGCTATCAAGAACATGCCAGGTATAACCTGGACTGTGAACACTCTGAACTTCTCTGAGGTACTGCTTACACACCATTGCTGATTTTGGCTCAGAATTCTTTTGGTTTAGGACTAGATTTAAGCCCATTGACGATTCCTCTTAATTTCCTGCTGAGATGGGGATAGTGTGTTTGACTTGCTGTGCTTTGTTCCACTTTCATGAAGACGTTTTATAAGACCTTGGCTCCACTGTATTTACAAGCTCCTCTGTGCTGCAGCCAAACACTTCACAGTCCTTGAGAGATTATTTTGTGATTTAATATGGATTATCTGTAAAGAATAGAACACCTCCCCTTCCCCCATCCTTTTCTGCTAGTGCCTTTCACTGCCATAACCTTGAAACAAAAGCTGACACCACAGAGCAATGCTGCCCAGACAAGGTGGGCTGCCAGGTCTGGGCTGCAGAGGTTTGTATCCAGCCCTATTTAGACTGCAAGAGGCTCTGGCACATGAGCCTCCCAAAAGCACCCTTTGGAGAATGGACTCTATCATCCTTTGTGTTTGTGGATGTTGTGAGTTGCTGTCTTACAGAATCTGGGAGAAAGGTGTATCTGACCCTGTTCCAGTGGGCAACACAAGATAGAAACTGATGTATCAGAGCCTGGCTTCCTTGTATCTGCAGCGTCTCTATGTTTTCCCCACTGTGATGATTTGCAATCTGTCTCTTGCAGGGAATGTCAAAGCCTGCACTGGATCATGTAGTAAAAGACTAATTGGGTACCTGTCCCAGCATAGTAAACTGAGATCATGACCTTTCAGGGATTAGGAATCCAATTATCTGGAGAAACAGCTCCCAGATTGAAATACCCTTCTAACCTCATATTGCTTAATATTCCAAACCTGTACCACCTCCCTGTACTGAAAGTTTCAAAAGTCACCTAATAAAAAAGATTGAAATTACCCTTAAATAGCTTCCATAAAGGTTATTATTATCTAGTGATAATTCCATCCCTGAGCCTGTCTTGAGTACTTTCTGCATCCAGATAAGCCAAAGAGAGCTATCATTTTAAAAGACTACAGGCCCTTTACTTACAGGCCCTCTAGGATGGGGCAGAGAGCTTGTGGGAATAGCTGCACTTCAGGTGCATGAATTTGTTTCTCCCAGGAAGCAAACACACCATGAATTGTGGCTCTCTTCAAGTTTTTAGAAAGCACCACAGAAAAGTGCTTTTATTTTGTTTGCAAGACAGAAAGTATTAACACAACAAGGAGTGTACAATGAATTGTTCCTTTAACCTGGCCACTGCTGGCTCTCTGTAGGATACAGGTACATAGTGGAAAGTTTACCACCAAAGGAGTAGGAACACACACAGTTTGTTCTTGTAGGGGTTTTGAGCACAGAGGTCGTTATGATGGTTGTTTTTTATTAGTTTAATATATGTTGAAGTCTACAAATATATGCTGGGACCCAGGTGGGATAGATGAGATGTGACTAAGTTCTTGGATGATTGATAATGAGCAGGGACTGGAAAATCAATTGTGTTAATTCCTGGCTTGTCACTGGGACGGAGAATTAATGAGAAAATCCGTCTAACTTAATGGTATTTACACATTATACAGACTGTGATAAAATGGTCTTCAGCCACTGCTTGGCATCACAATTATGGGATTATTGTAGATCCAGAGGCAGGACCAGAAACTCACAAGCACAAAAACTCCCTTCACAAACAGCCACCAAGTGATGACAGGGACCAGCTACAAGGGCTGAAAAGAAAACAAAGAGGCATCGTGGTTTGCTTCTTGTACTCCACATGCAGAACTTACTGTAGGGGCTGTGGCATTGGGGTGTGATGGGTCACCTTGTGTGTGGTGCTGTGCTTGTGCTAAACATTGTGCCCTGTGGGAAACCTCCCCTTCAGGGGTCTTCCAGCACTCTGCAGGCATCTGCTCATCTCCCAGTGTGGTGGTTTCTAGGAAGCTGTAGAAAACACTTCAGCTCTCATCTTCCTGCGAGCTCAGGAGTGGTCTGTGATTATGCCCATTGAGCATGAAGCTTCTGTCAGACTAGCAGCAGTTTTATGGCACTGAGGGTGAAGCAATGGTGCTGGATTCTCTACCACATCAGCTAGGAAAGCAGCAGATGGCCAGTGGACTCCTGCAGAAATGTGTGATGCTGTCAGTAACTTCTGTGCAGAACAGAGCACTCATGTACCTGCTTGGATGAGTGGGGAGTGCTGGAGTTGATCATGACTGACAGAAAAGCGGATCCATCTCCCCAGCTGCCTCCTGCCTGCCAGGAGTTCATCCAGCTGAGACAGCACTGGTGTAATTGATGCTGTATTACTCAGTAAGTCATCCATAAACCTCGTGTACTCAGAACACCTGCATCCCTTTTGCTTTCCTTGTCAACCTCCCTTGTCCTTGCTGTAGTGCTTCACAAGCCCTCCCATCCTCCAGTCTACACTGAAGTGTGCTGAGTGCTGAGTCCCAGCAGCTCCCAGGGCTGTCGAAAAGGGGAATACAAGGAGATGCTGTATAGACAGTGACACTAAATTTGTTTCATGTTTTCTCTCTGAAGATTTGGTGCAAGTTGTTTTCTTTCCATCTCAATGTGTCAAGGTTTTGGTTGTGATGGGAAGTTTCGGAAGAGAATGATTAAAAGTTCCCTTTTCTGACAAGCAACTGCAGGGATGAGAGTCAGAGGAATAGGCCAGACCTCAAACGCCCCCAGAGCTGAAGTCTGCAGGTTCTGGAGCTGCCTAGATTGCCTCTGTATAGCTGCCTCTCTAGCCTAGAGGTCCCAATTTGCAAATCTAAATCTTCTAAGAGAATTCTTACTTTTTTTGACATACAAAGAGTGATCTTTGTCAAGATTCAGATTTAAACACATTTTTTCACAGGTCATCTTTAAAATTCTGGACTCAGGAGACAATCTGTGCTATGGCTGTGTTTAAATGCTGGAAAGGAAGGGTCATGGAGAAAAGCAGCTCAGAACTCCCAAATCTGATTTCTGTCTCATGCACAGTTGTATTTCTTTCTCTGTGTGTTGCCTACCTGGGAGGAATCGATAACACTGTAAAACAGTATTTCTAGGGTGTGATTATGTTACGCCTGGCAAGAGATGTAAAATTCATTTCTTCCAGCTCTTGAAACATCCAGGAGAATCCCTCTTAAATGCCAGTATAAATGCACTTGTAATACATGGCTCGACTGGTTCCAATTCTCTGCAGTGGAGGATAAGGGCTCTCCTGCAGCATCTCAGCTTCACTACACACCCCCACAGGGACAGAGGGGAAATTCGGGAGCAGTGGGCTGGAGCAGCCTGCTTGAGGCCACACAGAGGATTTGGGGTGTCAAATCCCCAAGAATGGGAAAGTGAAACTGTTTGATAGTCCTTTACTGTTTTTGGTTGTTATAAGATGGGCTTAGAGGCAAGGAGAGAAGTAAAGGATCGGTCTTTGCCAAAATGCACTGAGAAATCTCCAAGCCCAAAGGAATTTGCTGCTACACTATTCCTGTTCCTCAGAATTCCCCACAAAGGAGGCAGCTGTCCAGAGTTGCTTTGGACGTGTGTCCAAGGTGATTTGATTTAAGGAAGGTATGCTGTTTCCCCTTCTGAATGTAATTGAATTCAACCCTGACAAAGCCAAACGAGGTGGCCACTGTGGCTGCCAACTGTAATTAAGAACAGAATGCTCAGCGAGTAAAAAGAAAGTGAAATCCCAGGCGTTCTTAATTCTCATGATTTCTGACAAGTTTGTGGAAAGCTGGCTGCCGAATCCCCAGGCTGTGTTCTGCCTGGAGTGTCCCTGCCTTCGTGAACCCTTCCATGCCCATGTCACATGAACATCAGGCAGGAATATGAGTGTGCAGATTGTGCTGTGCTCAAACAAACACTTGGATGGCCCCAGACTGATCACTCGGGTGAGGCAGAGACAGGAATTATGAGACTGGGAGACCAATCTGTAATGGGTCATGTTCTGCTTGGTCGATGCTCTGAATGATGCCACCACCAGTAAAAGTGACACTGATACATTGTAGGAGAGGATTCTCAGCACTGAAAGCCCCAAACAGCAAAACTCAGTGCAAATCTGTGCCCACTGCAGGGATCTGACCTGGGAAGAGGAGCAAAGTGTCACTGAGGGAGAAAAAGACTTCCTGCATACTGAGGTTTTGAGGTAAATTATAGAAGCAGCCAGTGGTCAAGGCATTAGTGTGCAGCTTGCAAATCATACTAAATTCTTTGCTCAGGAGCAGGTTTTGTGTCTAATAGTGGATCAGGTGTTTCCCTTTCCTATTCTTATCTGTAAAATAGGGATAATCTTTCTCATCTTGCCAGGACACTGTCATGACATGTCTGTTAAGACACTCAGGTTAGCAGACACTGCTGCGTGGAAAGCTTCTGTCAGTAATTAAGGTGGCAGTTTAGAGGTTTCCCTAGGTCATCTCCCCAGGCCTGGTTCTGGGGAAGGGCTTGCTGACAAGAGGCTGAATCAGAACTTCGTTTTATTTTGTTCAGCTCTTGTCTGCAGGGAAATTTTCCCTCCTTCTGTTTTGGGCTTAATCACTGCAAATGCTGCAGTGCATGATAAGACTGTGAAGAAAAAGAGATTTGAAAGCAAAAGGATTAAAATCTGAAAGGCTCATCCACTGTGTGCTCTGGAGAATCTGCTCAAACTGAATCCTCTCGGAGAAGCTGCACACATATCTATATTAGTTCTGGCAAGGCGAATTTCTCTGTATCTCTATTACTAAGGGCAAGCTGCTGTGTTCTGGACCCTGCACAGCTCTTAGTTACTTCAGGCCATGACCTGGATGGAACACTGAAGATATAGCATGAAAAACTGGAAGCTTGAAGTAGAAAATTTAGGTTGTGAGTAATAGAGTGTATTTGATAAGGTTAACCTTGTTTTATTTTCTCAGGAAATCATGACAAGAGCTCCTCTGATCTGTCATGTGTTTTCTTTTGAAAATATCTTCAACATTGTGGACTGACCATGAGCCTGTCTTGAGGCTGAATGCAGCTCCATCCTCCTTGTATCAGCTCTCTTTTGGGAAGTGAGTAGGACTTAGACCAAGCACTACATTTCTGCTCTGAGAGTCTGCAGGTCTGTGGTCTGCCAAGGGTGGAGTTTGTGGCTTATCCACAACCACTGAGAGATTTCCTTAAAATTAATGGTACAAATTCCTTAGGAATTGAGAATGAGTGGTGACAGGGGGAAAGGAAGGCATGGAAATAGGTCCAGGAAGAGAACTTTTTGGAGAATAGTCAATTGTCAAATCTCAACATTCTTTTTGCTGCACAAGACTTATATTGGATGGGTCCTCAAAAGCCTGTGAATACTTCATTTGCAGAATTGAATGCTGGCAGTGCTCGATATGTTGTTTCTGGTGATAATAGTCCTGAATTTACTTTCAGGAAGAACTACCTTTGCTTAATTCCTTAAGAGCTGCAGCACTTGTAGAGATTCATTATCTGGTTTCAGAGGTTCCCTTCATCCAACTCCACTCCTGTTTTAGCAAGGAATTAATGTGTCGTCTGCCTGGCTTCTCAGCTATGATGGAATAGTGGAAAATGATGAATATGATGGAGTAGAAAAACTTGATGTTCATCTTCGTGAAGCAGATATTAAAATAATTCAACAAAAAAGAATCCCTCTATGCTTCAAAAGCCTGAAATGGCTGAGGGCTGATGAGATGTAACAATAGGAATAAGGGGAAGGTTTATTAACAATATCCCAGGAACTCAGAGTAGCTGAATAACTCATAAATCTTTCATGAATTTTACAAAAATGAGGGATGAAATCCTAAACACTGTAGATGGATATATAGAGAGATATATTTCTTTTGCCTGAGAATATCTTGGTAAATTATTATCTCTTGAAATTAAGGAACTATCTGGTTTGGGTTTATATTATTTTTCTGCAGTCTGAGAATCTACTGAACATTTTGTCTCAGAGTACTGTGATCTCTCTCAGTAGAATGGGGAGGCAGAACATTTTAAATACTAAACAACAGATTTGACTGTGAAATTGTTACTCCAAAGTGGGAATGGGATAAAGCAGGTACATGACATTGCATTCCAATTTATTATGGAACTTCTGTGATTTCAGCTTGAGGTAAATAATTTCATTTGTACCTCTTATTCCCTGCTGATGGCCCAGTAAAATGGCTCCAGGAAGCCAATACCAGTTTCCCAAAGAGAGAGAGACCAGGAGAGAGCAACTGGAGGACACCTAATGTGCATTTCTCTTTGTATCTGCATTCTTATGTTACAGTTGTCATTGTAAAGAGACCTGAACCAGATCTCACTGAAGTCTGTGCTCAGAACTGAGTCCTCTGATGGACTGGCACCTGGCCAAAAAGAGAGGAGAGGCAACCAGGAGAGACAGGGTAACTCAATGGAAACCACAGGCTGAGGGTTTACTGGAGAAGGGCCATGGAGGAAAGGAGGCTATTTTGAGATTTGCAGGCTCTTATTCCAAGGAACTGTATCTCATGCCTGCCTGGGAACCTGATCCTCCTTGATCTTCAGAGCTTTCCCTGTGATCCTAAAAGTGTGTCAGCCTCAATGCTGGCTTGTTAGGAGTGGGGGGGGGGCAAGTGGGCAAAAGTCAGAATGAAATATGGCACAGCAGCACAGGTGCACCCACAACACTTTGGCAGCTTCCACCACACCCTGGTCTCACCAGAACTGTCCTCTCCAGGCTGTGCTTTCCACATCCGTGTTACATGTAGTTGTGAAGGCAGCTTGATATGCAGGGGGAAAAAACTGCTTTATTCTTCTCTGACGTTTCTTTATTGGCCTCTGATGCTCGGTTTTAACAAGTGCTGATGGAAAGCTTTGTTCTGGCAGCACAGGAAGCCCAAGTGCTCGGCTGCTACACGAGATGATTAGAAGCAGCAGTTTCCCTCAGGCTGCACAGTCACTGTGCTTCAACCAAATCCACAGGCTCCATCCTGCAACAGCAGGATCCAACCCATTGCACGTGGGACTGCTGCAAAGGCACTGCTCCCAAGAGGATTATGACAGCTGTCCCAGGAAGGTGGGGTGGGAGGTCTGCCTCCCTGCAGAGTTGCCAGGATCTGTCCATGATGGATATGGAGGGAGTCCTCATTTTCCTCTGCTTTCTGCCTGGCTGCCCTGACTGTGCCACACAGCAGCTCTTGTACTGATCTCTGCAGGGAAATTCCAGCAGGCAGAAAGGCTTCTTATCCTTGTGTCCAGCATACGATACCCTGCATGCAGTGTCAGGATTGGCTGGAGATAAGGCTGCGGTTACATCACTAGATGGAGCTCTCAACACAAGAACTTCTTGACTTAGAAAGGCCCAATGCTGTTGTTGACTAAACCGGCTGGTTTGGAAGGAGCTGGTGTGGGAGGGTGGCAGATTTACATATGGGGGAAGGATGTGATGTGAAGAGAACGGAGAAGAGCATGTGTTAGAGGAAGGGGGGTGCTAAAGAATGGGAGATGAGGAAGCACAAAGTTGAGAGCTGTTGCTTTGGGGTGAAGATTTAAGCTCTAATTCAGTGAGTCACACTGTTCCCTGAGGATCTGCTCTATCCCATATTTGTGGACAGTTTGGGCACCTGTCCTAAGAGCATGTTGTGGGTGTATAACAGGTAAGGACAATTGCTTCAGGACAGTGGCATCCTCTCAAGCACAGGTGTATGTGAGCACAATGTCTCTTCAGGCACATGAACATCACAGAATAAAAGGACAAATAGTAATTTGTTTGCATCAGTTTGTTTCAGCATTTCTTACACAGTTGTCTCACTGACATCACTAGGAGGAACATTCTTTCTGTATGAGGAAGGTGTCCAGATTGATTCTTTTTTGTTCACTTTCTATAACATTCATGCCATCCAATCATACTAGGCAGGAGGAAATGAAATTTTATATTCAATTTCTGTCAGCATCAACATCAGAATCAATCAAGGAACTCATCATTTGTTGAGTCATGGAGCAAAAATAATTCCAAATGACAATTGTAACTAAGCAACCCAGTGTGACAAGTGAGCGGGAATGAAAATGAAATTAGTGAAACATTTTAGTAACTGATTTCAAGTAACAAATCTGTTAGTTAAAAAAAAAAGTCTCCCTATCTGCAGAGACATTCTGCAAAAGAAGGAAGAAAAACTTGCTGAAAGCTATGTGTTGTGATTTACATGGCTAGAAAGTGCTTTGGGGCGGGGATTATCAGGAGCCTCTTTTCTGTGGCCATACTGCACTGAGCACATGGGCTGCTCTCTGCATTTAACTACATTCAAACAAATAAAAATGCAGCCAGATTAAGGTACTCCATAAATAGTTTATAAAGGCTCAACATGTCTAGTGTCTATTACATGTTAGGGGCTGCTATAAGGCACTTTCATCATGATAAATGTTTATTAAAATCTGTCACTCACTTATTAATAGATAGATCTTAGTAGTCACATTATTAATGCAGTTCCAATATAAACTCCATAAGCAACTCAGGATATGTGGCTGGAGTTGTCTTCACATTTGAATAATACTGGCTTTTCTAGGTATAAATCAAGATGGAAACCTCGTGGGCCAAAATAATTTCTGCCAGACTTGAACTGACTGAAGCAGAGTCATTCTAAGGATGAATTTATTCCCCTCTTCTTTCTCTCAGCATCCCAGGGGCTTTAGAGCCAGCATAGGGAGAAATGGTGTCTCTTGCTGCCCTCACATCTCTTTGAAGCTGGTGTCCTTCTTCAGCCTTGGGCATTAACAATCTCCTCCACAGCCAGACAGTGACAGCAACACCATGGAGTAGCTGTAGTATCATTCTTTAGCTTCTTTATAACAGAGTATAATGACTAGCTCTGTTACCATATCACTGACACAGAGCGCTACTAATTATGATGATTAATGGGTTTAATTTACTTAGAAAGAATAATGTGCAATAATTCCATTGTCAAAGCTGAAAATCTGGAGTTCTAGCTTCAGATCCTGTCAGCACTGTTGTTACAAACCCTTTTGTGCTGGGGAAAAGTCATTGAGAGATGTTATTTCCCACATGTTTTAGAATACAAGCTGCCTTGGGAATTTTTCTTTCCACTGATAAGCCTGCTTGGTCATGAAAAAGCCTTTTAGGAGAAATTCTGCCTTACTTTACTGTGCTTAAAATTTTCTGTTATGATGCTTTTATAAACAATGAAAAATATTTACTACCTGTTGTATGGAGGTAAAGGAGTCTTCAGAGTTTTTTTGTAGTGGCAAGTGAGAGATAGCTCTTGGGGGTAAAGAATATAAAAAGTATTGTACCATTTGAGGCTGGACAGGCCCTGTAGTCCTGCTTTTTCTGGCTCCCAGTCTAACTGGTCTTGCCTAGTGCAGGTGTGCCTGTCTCCTAAGCTTGAAGGAACAGGTTTGGAAGGGATTGCTTGCACCAGGGGAATGCCATGATACCCCCGTAAGTGTGGAGTTTGAAAAAAATCATTAGGTTTTTGCAGTCTAAAAGCCTTCAAAGATCATTTGTACTCCAGTTAATCTGTGTGCACAATCTGTCTCAAAGGTGTTATAGTCCCTGCACACCTCACACCTCTCCAGGACAGCCTGGCTGCTTTTCCAGCTTCTTCCCACTAACCAAATTTGTCTGGCTGTGATTTCCATGCACTGGTGAGTTTCTTAGATCAGCAAGATCAGTTCTGCACTCTGAGATCAAGGCAGAAGAGCTCAGGTACAAGACAGTGTTGTCTGTGATTCAGGAATCTTTACAGCTTTAATTGTTGATCTAATTATCTCTTCCTGTGAGTAAGAAACATTCCCCAGAGGTAAAACAATAAAAAAATATCCACGTTTCCTCTCCCCGCTGTCATTCTGAGATCTAGGGACTCTGTGTTTACAGCAGCTATAAATACACTGTGCTTAAGCCCCAGTGACTATTATGATCTAGTGAGTCACACAAGTGACACAGGTTTAATCCATGTATCTCTGTCTCTCCCCACTACTCATCCAGCGTCACATTTTGTTGTGAGCTATGCTCGTGCCAGTACTTTGCATCAGGGTCTGGCAAAGAAACAGCTCACATGGCCATGGCACTGCCTGTGAAACCAGGTAATTACTCTGTGATTGAGGGGAAACTGAGGGGGAAAGTCACCCAAGGCTTCCCAACTGATTGTTGGCAGGAATAGCAGCAAAGTCCCCTCAGTCTGAATGCTGATTTCTAACTGAAACCTTGTCTAATTTGTGCTGCACATGACATGGGTGTTCAACCTTTCTTCCAAAATCTCCTCTTAAGCTCCTGTCCACAGCAGTTGCCCTTTAATATCGATGCACATGAAGACCACAGTTGCTTGATCATGATCTTTGATAGGAGGATGGTATTTTTCAGGTACACTGGAAGAAATAAATCTCAGCTATTTGTAATATTTAGCAAGGAGTTGTCAGAAATCTGTGATTTTTCCTGCCAGCCCCAAAACTCATAGGAGCCTATACTTGGATTTTTCTGGCTTCAACAAGAGCTGTATGAAGCTTTTGCACTGCCAGCTGTGGTGGGATGAGGTGCTCAATCCATTTAAACAGATTCTGGTGCTCCCTGCTTCCTGCCCATCAGTGGGCCAGCATCAGAGGCTTGTTGAAGAGGAGCTTGTGTATCAGAAATGAGCTAAAAGGTGCCTTATGCCTGTGCAAGGCACCTCCCTATTTTTTCTCTGTTTTTAGATGAAGTCTCTGAGGTGTTGAGGCAGAATAATGCAGAGGGGCTCTGATTTCATCTGAGCTCTTTAAGAATGCTGTAATATCCAAGGGAATATTTCATGGCAGAAAAGAGGATGATGTTGAACTCCATTTGATTTCTTACAGCTCTCAGCTATTAGTCAAGTATCCATTAAATCTGTCTCTCATCAAATGAAACAGAATCTTCAGTATTTTTTCCCTCATGCTCCATTGAAACAGTTAATAGATAATGTTCCTGTTTGTAGTCCTGCCAGGATATTTTTAATTACCTGCATGGTTTTATTACATAACAGCCATGTTTGCTCCATCAGGCTATTGGCATCTTTGCAGGAAGCAAACAAACCTACTGGCATCCATCAAGTTGAGTAATTACAGGGAGTTTGTTTACTTTTTTCAGGTTTCCTGATCAATACTGGCACTGGCTCTGCAGCTTGAGCTCCGAGCCTGGCTGCTCACACAGCCAGCTTACCCTGCTGCCTTAGGAGTCAGCTGGCTGGGGGATGCTGAGGGTCTGATCATCCTGAAAGAACAGGTAGGGGATTGACAAATGCTGTAGGATCATCCTCAAGAGCACGGGCACAGGCGCTGCTCAGACTATGCCCTGACCTCCTCCTGCAGGATTTCATAGCTAGTGAAATGCACACTTCTGTATCACAGAGAGTGGGGAAATGCCTATGGCTGGTTCTGTTTATTGATATCTGGGGGAATCTATTTGGAGAAGCCTCCTGGGTTAAACGCAGGTTTCATGTGCATCCCCCACTGTATGAGGCTCGATTCACTCACCCAGCTCCTGCCTTTCAGGCTAGGAAAAAATTAAAGAATAAAAGCCCTTCATCTCCTCACTCTGACATGCTCAATCACACTTGGCCAAATCAGCAAGGGCAGCAAGACCTTTCTGTCCTGGCATATTTGCCTGGGAGGAATCTTTGTCTATATTCAATTTTGTGGGGTGGAATCACAATTTCGATGCTGGGCTCCTGAAAGCTGTGGACAGACCTTCCCCCCAGGAAAGAAAGCCCGTAGCCTCAAGGTCTCAGGTGCAAAGGATGGACTTCCCAGGGCACTCCACAGGCAGCAAAGCCTTTTGGTCTGGGAGGAATCTTCATTTGCATTCAAGTTTGGGAGGCAGAGTTGCAATTCTGGCGCTGTGCTCTGGGCAGACAACGACAGCTCTTCCAACCAGGAGAGAAAGCCCCGAGCTGGGGGTCTCAGGTGCATCTGATGTGCTTCCCAGGGCACTCTGTAGGTAGGAAGACCACGGGCCTAGGAGAAAGGAAGCTTTTTGCATTGCAGTAGCAATAATGTGGAAAATGGGAACATCCTAACCCAAGGCACGGACACGATGTCACTCTATTTTTCAATCCTTGCAGTATATTGCTGGGGAATTGTGCCAGGCAGTCATCTTTGGCAGTGAAATAATTCAGAGACAAACCAAATGTATCCCTAGTAGTGGAAGCAATAAACGTCACCGTGATAGAAGTGGCAGCTTGTGCACAAGCCCTCCTGTCATGGCTTGTTATACAAATCCTCCACAGTGGGTCACTGTTGGGTTGTGGAGACCAGGGTAGGCAGAAGACCCTATTCACCAGGAGATGGAAGAAGTTAAGGACAGCACAAGGTTCTCACTCCTCTTCTAGTGAGGGCAGAAGGGGAAAGAAAGGACCAGACATTGAACAAAGTGGTTTCCACTGCAGAAGTAAACAACTTCTATGTGCAGAGACAGAATCTCTTCCATCTGTGTTAGACTTTAAGTGTCAGGGCTTGGTAATGTGGAAGGATTGTGTGGCCTGACCCTCATCAAGTGGAATGTGCTCGTTACTGGGAGAGTGCAGTGTCATCACTGTTTAAGATGGGGTATGGCATAATGGCAATGATTTCCTGGAGAGAAAGGAAGGTGCAGTGAGCTCTGAGATGAGGTGAGGAGGCTGAGCAAGGATAGCCAAGGAGAATAATTTATATAAATGGAAGTGCTTTAACCCTCCTCTCCAAGGAGTGATAAGGCCAATGCCCTGATACAGGAGCATGTCTCTGGACATAACTACCAGAAGTCATATATTCCCCTTCTCAGTGCCTTTTATTTTTCATCCCCACAGTGAGAACCTATAGGAAGTGGAACAGGGCCTTATATGCTGAACTTGCTGTTGATCTGAAAAGTGCTGTGTCTTGGAAAGTCAGAGCAAAGGTTCATGACTGAATCCAGCAAGCACAGGAACCCAACCTGAGGGCTGATTGGTATTCAGCTCTGGTGCAAAGTGCTTAAGAAAAAACTTATTAATTTCCCCTTCCACAAAGAGCAGGAGTGCAACAGTAATCATAGTATCAAGTCATAATAATAAAAAAAACTCCATTGAAAATAGCTGTTAAGACTCTGGAGGGTTCAGCAGGGGAAGATTGTATTAAGATAAAGTAGATTATAACACCGGTGGACATTAAAGGTTGTCATTGTATGGTAAATCACATCAGGAAGTCACAAAAGCTGCTCTTTACACAGTCTGGGATAGAACACCCTGATACAGCACTTGCTCCTTTACACCATCCCTAGCAAACACACAGGTAAAGAGAGGAGAAGATAAAGGAGAGGCTTCCCAGCTGGTTGGATGTCTGAGGTGTGGGTTTGGGGAAGATGGGTGGGACTGGGCTGGAGCCAGACACATCCATCCCTTCTCCTTCTGCCAGGTACTGAGGCTTTGCACAGGTTCTGCATTGCAGAGGCACGGATTGAGGCTTTCCCTAAAACCCTTCTCTCCCATGGAGTAGCAGCAATGATGTGAGCAGGGCCCACAGGGTTCTAGATCTCTTTGTCCCCCAGGGAGCATCCTGTGCTCCCCTCCACGGTGGTGGCTCCCCCAGGATTCAGCCTGTTTCATTGCCACCACAGTGGCAGCAACAGTTCCCAGATACCTGCATATCCAGCTCAGCCCAATCCACAGCATCCCAAAATAGTCCCAAGCACACTTACATACCTTTCAGCTGTCCAAACCCTTTTGAAACCTGCCCTCTCCCTTCTGTGCCCAAAGTAAATTGCCAAAATCTCTTTACTCCTTGCTTAGCAGTTATGATCCAGGAACAATGCAAGAACACATTTAAACCTGTCAGACATCTCCTGAGGGGACTTCACACATTACATACCTTGAGCAAAGCCTTTTCACTTTTGGAACTATGTTGGTAAATGAGACAAAGGCTACTGTTCCCCTCCTCCCTTTCCAATGCTGTGAGTGCATCTTCCCAGGAGAGCGACCCAATTCTGTCTCAGATATGGATTAAACTAATGCCCAAAATCACCCCTGTTCCCATTTTGCAGCTGAGTGCTTTTAAAATCTTGCCTGTTGTAGTTCTGTGTCCTTGACTGATGTGCAGTTGAAAGTCACTTTGTATTCTGCCCCACACCCAAAGTGTTGACTAGACAGTCTTACCAGGAAAAGGTGTGAAAAATCACAGATAGGTCCCATGATTTTTCTCTGTACAGATAATATGGACACCTGCAAAAGGGTCTTTTGCTGGTGCAGCTTGTGTTGCTTTTGCACAAGGTTTGAGTGCAGCAGCACCAAACCCCTTCCAATGGTCAGAGCAAGCAGCATACCCTCCAGGAGCACTGGGAAAGGTTGGAGCACTGTTGTCTTCCTTGCACACCAACAGTGACGTGCTCTGTCACCATCAGAAGTGTCTTGGATACCCAAGGTATTGTCCTGTTAAACCCTGACAGCAAGGTCTGTTAGAATCTCCAGACTAGTCCTCAGGTGAGGCAGAGCATGACAGACTTGGCTTTTTTTGGGTGCATTTATATTAAAAACCTCCCCCAAATCACCATTTTTTGAGCTTGCTCTAGTTCCAGGTAAAGAGTCAGTTTGCTGTTTTGAAAGTGCTTCTGAGTGTTATGATCCTGAGAAATGAAGGAGAAGGCATACTAAATACAATGGGCTATTGCTGAGCTGAATGTTAGCTTGTCTAGATGAACTAAGTTGTCTCACCACCTAATATACACATTTAGAAACAATTTTAGAGTGTGAAAACATTTAAAATGAATGCCAATTTCAAGCTGAGGGAAATATGGTTTTTTAGAGTATAAGAAAGTCAGGAATGGCCAGGCAAGAACTGAACTAGTTAATTCTTATTTTTCTGTTTCAGCTACATTGCTCTATTTGTTAAAGTATTTCAGATCTTTTGTCTGTTGTGCTGCTTTATGAGCTCTCATGCAGTGGAGGGGGAAGAGAAATAAGTTGCCACGTTCCTAAAGGATGTCAGGGGAAAACATGTGAAGAATAAAATGAAAGCTGTGGCAACAGCCAGAGAGCTGGAATGAAGATCGAATACAGGCTGCATATTGCAACAAGCACTATGATTAAACTGCATGATTTCAGGGAACTTGCTAACACAGGGTTTCCTAAAGAGCAGCCTGGATTCACTCAGGTGCTGAGCTCTGTTAGAAATATGAAGCCACTGTGTGCCCTGAGTGTTTGCATGTTTTGCCAAAATCATATTGCCCCTCCTGTTAGAAGCAGAAGAACATTAGGGAAAACCTGACTTGCTGTTTGCCTTGATAATTCTTTTCCCAAATATTTAAGTGGGTGCATTCTGCTGGTACAGAGGTTTTTCGAAATAATTTGAAGCTTCATGCATGAGCACTCAGAGGAGTCAGCATGAACATTTATACACCTCTGTGCCCTCCAACTGAAAATGTTCTATCTGATTTACGTGACCAATAGCAAAGGAATAACTGCCCAAGCCAGTGAATTTTTATCAAAAATTTTATGTCCAGTACATATAAACTCAGTGAACAGCTCTGAATAATGACTATACTTGTGGAAATTCTGTCTTTCATCATGTTAGGATCACTACTTGTGTATATTTATTCTTATTCATCTCTGTGAAATGTGAGAGTGCCAAGAAGTTGCATCTGGTTTATACAGAGGAAGCTAAAGAGGTGACTTGATCACAGTCTGTAAGTACAAGGAGAAGATTTCTGATAATAGAAAGCTCATTAATCTAGCAGACAGTGACCACAGTGAGATCCAGTGCCTGGAAGCTGAATAACTGCAAGTGTGTCTAATCTGACTCACTCAGACTGGGAATAAAATGTAAACAATGCAATTATTGGGTATTGGAGCAACTTGCCTTTGATGGTGGGGGATTGTCTGTTGGGAGGAGCCTTTGATCAGGCGTGGGGGGGGTCGTCTTTCCAAAAAGTTTGTGATCTCTTAGGTGGCCTGGCTTGTTGCAGAGATGCCCTGATCTGTTTTCTACCCTGTGCTTGGTCAGAGTGAGCAACTGTTCCCTTCTGGCTATCAGAGCTGGGAGCCTTGCTCTTGCTTCCACAACACCTCTCCCTACCTCTGGCATTATAAAGGTGTGTAGGCTGTGGATAATGTCCCATAACTCCTTAAAATCAGTGGTGGGTTTGTCACCAACTTCAAAGGGATCAGGATTTTACTCCTCCTCATTTCATTAGTGTGTGTGGTTCCTCCAGCCTTTGTCTATGGCACAATGACCCTGACAGGAGAGCTGTGCCTTGTGCCCTTGTTTTCTTCTGCTGGTTGGTGCAGGGACTGGTCTTTCCCCATATGAAAACCATTTCTAAGCTTGCAGCTAATCTTCCCATGCATCTGCATTGTGTCTCTAACTGCACTCTGGCTGTCCATTATGGCTCTGCTGCTCAGTGAATGCTTGTATTTGAAGCATTAGAGAAGCCAGGCAAGGAGAGGGAAGTTATTATGTAGAATGTTATAATGTAGAATAGAACAACCAAAAGTGGATGTTTTGGAGTTTCCCTGACAAAACTGAGCTGTATCTGTTTTCCTGACACTGGAAGCCAAAGAAACTGTCTGATCTAGGTCACCTCTATCTGCTTTAGATAAACTGTTTTCCAAACAGTTTTCTAAGCATTCTAACTTGCTCCTTCAGGTGGATTCCTGCATGATTTCCCCAGGAAATTTCCTTCTGGATCTTGTGCCAGACATGTATTCCTCATTTGCTGGGAAAATAAATAAAATCATGATGGTGTATTTTGAGGCCTCAGTTCCATCATCTCCTGTTGTCAGAAGCCTAATGAGCTGTGTTATTAACTGGCTCTACATTGTTACCTTGTGCTGGTGATGAACATGGCCAGCAGGCAACCAGGAGCTGAGCTTCCCAGTGGCATTGGTTTCTCACAGATCTGGATTGCACTGCTGACAAGGAGTTGGTTTAGCACTGTAGTGACTGCCCAGAGTCTCATCCCACCCAGGGAAGGCAAACGTGGCCCACACAAGTTGCTACAAATTAGGCAGAGGCAGGAGCTCAGCACATAGGTCTCAGGAGAGAATGTACCTTGTGTATTTTTATCCAGCCCAAGAACTCCCTCAGGTGCAAATTTCTCTCAAGATTCTCCCCTTGCTCTTGTTTTGCTGGTATTTGAGGCTGGGTTATTGCTGTGATTTCTACAGTGACTCCCCAAGGGCAGATTCCTGTTCTGTTGGACACTGGGAGATACTGTTGCTTCCCCAGAGGGTGTGTGGTTGAGGTAGGGAAGAGAGGCAGTGGACAGGCGGAGAAGCAAAGGTGTACCACTGGCTTGCTTGTCCATTTCATCACACCTTGGTTGGTTGGAGCAGGTCAGATCCTTGCTCAGAATGTCAGCACTTGGAAAGAAACTTAGGAAAGAGTTTGCCTCATTACTGAGTAGCAAGTTGTTGATAACTCTGCTGGCTCAGAGGAAAGGAGACAGCGTCCAAGTATCTCTTTCCTAAGGGCAGTTTTGATTTAGGAGGAAGGAGCAGGAAATAACACTAGTGTGAGACACAGGTAATGCCATTATGATGATATAAAACTAACAACAGGCACATCCTGAGTGACAGAATGAGGCTGAACTGTGTCTGGAGTGTGGCAGAATGGTGCCTAACTTTCCATCTGCCTCCCTTGCCTCATAGTGGGATGTGCTGTAGGGAGCTGGAGCATCAGCAAGGGGGTGACAGGGCTGTGAAGGAAATAAATGTACCTGTACAGAGTGCTGCCCCCGGGAATGGCTGGCTATTAATAACAGTAATAACATATGCCAGGATGTGGAAGAAGCATCTTTTGTAAAGTGCTGATCACTGCCACTATCTGGGGTAGAAACAAATTGAAAAAAACGGTTTCATTATTTTATAATGCACAGTAACGCCACTTTTGTATTTTTTGTTTCCTTGTGTTTAATTTTTGTCTGTAGGAGAGCTGTTTGTTTTTAGCAGGCCGTGCTGCAGACTGGCAGGTAGATGGAAGAGCTGCATGAGGGGGTGCTCAGCAGCCCCAGTTTGCTGCCACTGGAGTAGCCAGAACAGAAAGGTCCCAGAAACTTTTATCCACTGAGACATGTCACGGTCAACTTGTCCTCCTTCTGCCCCAGATATGCTGCAAATGGAACAATTTGGAATGCAGCCCAAATCCCACTGGAACAATTGGGATGCAGATGGTGAGGAAAGCTGAAGGTGATTTCCTCCTCCCCTTCTGCCATACTAAATAGAGAAGGCGCAAAGAGAAAACCCTTCCCTATACAGAGGAAGAAGGGGCAAGGGAAGAGATTCACAGAATTCAGACAGTTCTTGGACCAAGGTCTGTGCTGAAAGTGAGCTGCCTGAAAGATCAAGGGATGTCCATTCATGGGATTAAAGCACATGGGGATGTAGTGAATTAATTGCCTGATAATCCTAAGCATGTCACAGTGCCCTTGCTATGGCACTGTGGCTCTACCACAGGTGAACACTGCCTTGAAGGTATATTACAAGTATAAGATCTCAAAGGAAATGCCTGACAACTACTTAAAGTTTCAGGTCTCTGTTCTTCTCCTAGGCAGCAGTGGAAATGTCTCTGCTTTTCCCTACTGTGCTGCACCCACCAGAACTGAAAGGGTCCCTTACTCGTATCATCCATGTGGTCATATGGAAGTAGCAGCAAGAGGGAGTTTTTATCTTTCCTCTGACTCTTTTTTTAAATTCTTTTATTTTAAATGAGATGCACAATGAAAGGAGAAAAGGCAAATTTAATTATGAAGCCATGCCTTCCTCCTCTCTCTGTCTTTCCGGCCTGGGAAGTGCAATCATCTCCCCTTTGACGCAAGAATGGATTCAGCAGCATACATTGTTAAATTATTATTTATTTAAAATGAAAGGAAATTACTTTCAGTTCAGTGCCAGTTTCTACCTCAGTGAGAACAGCAAGGGGAGGAAATAAAACAGCAGCACTTTCAATGGCAATAGCACATACATGTATATGTGTATTTACAAAGCTGGCAAAGGCATTGGGGCAGCTGCACTGCAGGGTCACAAGCCTCCCTGGACATACATTCCCTTTGGCTAGCACACAGCTGTTAAAAAGCAGAGAAAGGAGTGTTTTGTTTAACCCCCCAGAGCCCTTCACATGTTGAGTTGTACCATTCTGAAATGAAGACCCTTTAAAATAATCCACTCTACTGAACTGTAAGATTTCAGTTTGCAGATGAGGATAGAAATGCAAAGACAAGGGATGAAATACTCTCAAATATGAAATACGAAGAAACAGGCTGTGGACTAGGGAAGAGGCAGGAGCAGAATTCAGTAGCCACAGCCTGCCATCATTATAGCCTGCACATGCCTCACTTCTTTAAAACAAGCTGAGAACATTGGATTTGCTCTCTGGGCAATCCTCTTAGTGCAAGTTTGCACCTTGTATATCAGAGAGGAGTCTTGGCTCACTGGTTAATGCTGCTGCTTCTCCCACAGTGTGAATAGCACTATTTCACCAAACCAGAACCATTCTTGTTTGTCAGAGCATCATATTTCAGAGCTCACATGAGTCTGAGGGAAGGATAAGTGTCAATGCTGCATTTCTTTTGACCCATCATTTAATTTTCCTGGTTATAAGCCAGGCATCCCCTTGTCCTTGCCATGTCTTGTTAAGAGGGGTGACAAGGCCATCCAGCCTTCAATGCCTCTGTCTCATCCTATTTCTCTAAGCTGTGAGCAGCCTGGGACTTTTTGTAAGACCTTAACGAGGCCCAAGCAAAGGTTGACTTAAAAAATAAAAAATTCCTTTATGATCTGTTCTGCAGATGGAGCAACAAATGGATAATAAAAGAGCTGGAGACTGAAGGCTAATCCTCCCCTTAGATTAAGGGAAATTAAGTCCCTTGGGGGATGTGTAATGTATGAGGCTTCATTATTCTTCTTGGGACAGGCAATGTATGATCCCTTGGTCAGAGAGATAAAAGGATCATAAACTCAAATGGCTCCACATAGTCCGTGTGACTCAGACGGCTCCAGAGGATCTGCTGGAGGTAACTGGATACAGCTCAGCCAGCCTTGGGCTGTAAAAACAGCTCCTGTGACACTGGAAATCATGCTGTCCCCACACTCTCCTCCCAGGGCAGGCAGATACGTATTGTCTGCATGGGAAGCTGGTCTTCTGGAGGCAAGTAAGGGACCCTAGAAGAGACACATATCAGAAATAAGCACAGATCAGGAGATCTGTAACTCCTCCAACAGTTCCAGGTACTCACTCTTCTCCTGTGCAGTCATTCAGCTGCTCCAGCTCATGCCCATCTCTCCTTTCTTCCCACAGAGGTTCTCCCTGACCCCCACCCATCTCTCCTGCACCTACTGAGTCTTATCCACCTTGTGACATTCAGATATATTTCTTGGCCCTACTTCCAGCTTCTGAATATTTTTATTAATTTAATATTATTTTTTTTCTCAAATTTTCTGCTGATTTATGCTGCTCTGAGAGGTCCCAACACACTCTCCACCTTTTCTGAGCACATGCTTAACCTGTAATCAGCATAAATCAAAATAACAACGGTGTCTGTCCCTGGAGCAAAAAGAAATAATGTGCTTTGTTCTGCTGCTCCCTATTCAAAGGTAAATTGCTTTCCTTTTCTCCATGAGCAGATGCTCACTTCTTTCCTTTACCTCTCTGCCTGGTGCCTAACACACACTGAGGAAAATCATGTTCTCTGGGGGTTTGCTATGGGCTTGGGGATGGAGAGAAGTTGTGTTACTGGGGAACTTGGCATATCTCTCATTATTGAGTTGTAGATCAAAGACAGACAACGTGCACTGTTGTGCTCATCATGGCACTGCCCAGGGGAGGGTGTGCCTGTGCATCTTCTACATTCCTGCTGCACCAGTAGATTCCAGACACTTACATCTCTGTGCGTGCTCCTTCCTTTGGTGTGTGCTGATGTGTTGTACATACATTTCTCTGAACTTTGATGTCTATATGGCCTTTGTGTAAGTGTCTTGTGTGTTTTTGTGATTTGGTCCATGCCTGTGTCCCTGTTGGTCTGGGGTACCCGTGTCGGTGTGCCTGCATTTTTTTGGAGGAACAGATTGTTTCCTGCCGAGGAGGCAGCATTAGGTTAAAACACAAACTCCAGTGCAATTTAGAAAAATGCTGCAGCTCGCTTTATATTTGTTGAAGTGCAGGGCATCACCCTTCTCCCCTGTAGTGGAGCTGGGGCTGATGCCTTCTGCCAGTGGCAGCTCACAAATAATAAAATGCCCTTGCCATTCAAAACCATCCAGTCGTCATTCCTGGGAGTGAGTAATATCTACCACAAATCCAGCAAATGGGAAAGCAATTCCTGATTGCTACTGACACCAGAAAGCCCTGCTCAGCTGGTCGAGGTGTTGTAATTTGTGGCTTTAAAGCAGCACCACCTCAATTACTACAAACACAAAAAATGCGTTTCACGTCTGTCGTCTTGTTTTACTTCTGTGGCTCTGAAGTTCTGAGAAATCCCAGATGGAACTTCCACTCTGGGCTCACGCCGTCTCCATCTTTTTCCTTTGTTTCTCCCTCTGTCTCTGCGAAGATATCACCATGATGAAGCTCCTGATGGATTCCTGGGTGACTCTCCCTGGTGCTGATGGATTGCTGCTCCCTTTGCCGCACGCTCCAGCTGTCTCTGCAGTTCACTCTGCTGGACTGACAGAGCCCATCAATCACTCTGGGAAGGCAAAGTGCTCCCAGAGCTCCAGCCCCATGTGGGATGTGCTGGTGTGACACAGCCTTCCATACACCAATGGCACGTGGGCAGTGGCAGACTGGGGTAGATGTGAATCTCAAATCTGGCTGCCAGGATCTCTTATCTATATCCCAATTTGGGTTTGAGGGGGCTGTGCTAGGAAGGCTGGGGACATGCTGTTTCTCCTGCTGCTGTTTCCTCTCTGTGCATACAGTGCTTCACAGAACTGGAAAAGAAGGAGCTGTGAACTGAGGAAATTGTAGAGGAGAATTGGGACAGTGGCTCATGCACCAGTGGAGCCTCCCCCCAGAAGGTGTGGATAGCAAGCAGGGAAAGGGAAGAGTTTGGATAGTACTGCTGCCTTTTGCCTAGACCTCCCTTTGCCTCTTTTCGTGTGGAATGGAAGGAGCTGAAAGGCAGAGTGAAGAAAGAGCCTTGAGGGTAAAAAAGGGGAATCCTAGCCAGGCAGGCAGACGAAGCTGCACATTTGACTGTCCCAGGATTCAAGAGACTCTTGATTGTTGCCTGTGTCAGGAAATTGCCAAAGTTGGCCTGAGGAGCCCCTCAAGCAGCAGAACTTCATCCTCCCGGGTAAAGCTCAAACATCATCAGTGGTTCCTATAAAGCAACAACTTCCTTGCAAATCCCACAGGTACTTGATGGTTTATTTACCTCTGAGTCTCACCTGGGCGATACAGCCTCACACATCTCTTTAACCACCACACCAGCTGTGGCCTTGTGAACATCTGGAGTGGTGCCCAGCGATTGGGGCCACCGTTTTCCACAGGGTGGCAGCAACAAGCTTCCATTTTCCATGAGAGGGATCCCACTCGGGCGCTTCTCCGTCAAGGTTCTGGCTGGGATTAAACCTGAAAAGAGAAATGTTTCTAGAAGGGAGAGGGAATTTGCATAAACTCCGTGCAGTCACCATACGTCCCTAGATGAAGCATCCTGACAACTTTAAAAGACAGCAGGCAGAGCTAAAATGCAGGATGTTTCCACTTCTTTGCAATGCAGCATGAACTTCCCTTCCAGATTAACCCCTCTGCTCTGCTCCCCCCTGCACAGAAAGCCCTCATGGCTGGAGAGAGGGATTTAGTTTCCCAGAGGTTGAAACTGTGAAATGACAGATGAAATTTTTATTATGATGATTTTTATTTTTGTGTCTGGGTTTGAAATGATGGTGAAAATTCTCAACAAAAATACCTCATGAATATTCAATTACAGTGCCAGTAACACTTTGCAGTCATGGATTATTTATATACGAAATAACCAAAGCTTCATAAATAATGAAATAGCAGCAATCTCCGCTGTGTTTTATGTTCCACATCGCCAGCCCGGGGGCGGGCAGGATGTGTCTGTAGCACATTTACATGCTGTCTCAGCCCCTCGCAGGCAGGGAGGGGTGGGGAAGACAGAGACAGCAGAACAAAGTGTGCAGGTGAAGGCACTGGAGGTGTGGATGTGCACAAGGAAATGTTTTCTTTCCTCCAGCCCTTGTGGGTGCACCTGGTGCAGAGGATTTATGGCACAGCATGAAGCATATCTGATTTGGGGGGCAGGGGTGGGAGCATGTGCAGAGGAACTATAACAAGGGCAGAAAATGTCCAGCCAGGATGTGTTGCTTGTGGGCAAGATCAAACACTTGGCTGCCTTTGGCTTGGTGTAGCTCGATAGCAGCTCTCCATGTGATCATAAGCACACAGGATATCTCCATAACAGACATACCAGCAGGACATCAAGTTGTTTAAGGAAAGGAAGCCCTCACTTCTCAGACTCGGCCCCATTTGAAACCTTGGAAGTTTCAGATCATCCCAAAAGCCCCGTGTTGGCAGAGCTAACGATCCCTCTTGGGAAACGCTTGGGTTTGCCTAAGTGGGCACGGGTAAAGGACAGGGCAGCGAACTTTCCCTCTAGCCAGAGCAGCACCCACTTGCAGGTTCCTCTTCATTAAGTAAAGCTGTGATTTCATCCCCGGGACAAACCTCTCACTCCCATTTCCCAGCTGAACAATGGGCATGTGCTGCACAGCTTGTACCAGAAAGAAGCCTAATTCTGGCAAATGTATAGTGGAACTCCTCTCTTCCAGCCTAACCCCACTGTTCAAGCCAATATTAAAGCACAATTACATTCATTTACTTATCACCAGACAGCAGCATGAGCACCTGGTCTTTGCAGACTCCATGCTCTCAGGAGAAAGGCTCTTCTGCCCAGATGGTTTTGCTGGGTATTCCCCAATCCCATGGGGATCAACAGAGAGAACTGAGCCCTCCATTGCCCATGGTCTTCCCTCCTTTCCTGAAGGTTTATGCTGATGTCCCTGTCCCGACTGTTCCCACTGGGAAGGACTAAATGCCAAATCAGTAAAAGTGTCACTGTTTGCTCTGAAGGGTGATTCATCACTCCAGTTTGGTGGCAGCATATTTATCCCCCCACCAGCCCACCCGGCAAGAGAAAAGAGATAAATTGCTGTCATCTCTTTTTATGGAACATATAATCAGGTGGTAACATGGAGCGTTGCCTCGGCTCAAAGTCATTCAGGATGAATTATTCATTCCTTTAAAATGTCTTAAAAAGAAAGGGAAAATGTCTCCCTCACACAGCATCTCTTCCTGGCATTGTTGCAGGTGGGCTTTGTCTGAGAAGCCCTGTTCTGGCGAGGTGTGGAGAGTTCCCCACCAAGTCCCAGGTCCTCCTGCAGCTCTCCAATGGCTGACACAGCACTTCTGCACTGCTTCCAGGGGTGAAGGCGAATTCCCCCTCCTCAGGGTTTGGGAAGAGGCTCAAATATTTCTCAGCATCCTCCTTAGGGCTTGTCAAGGGGGCCTGGAGTGCACTCAGGCTTTTCTGTGTTGGATCTTTGCACATGGGAGGATTTGAACTCCTCACTGAAAGATTCTCACGTTCATCCCCCTGGGATGATCTGTCCCATGAAAGTTGTCTCCTCCACAAAGAAAACCTCTTCACAGTGAGCTGGAGAAGGTCATGATTCTCTGAGAAAAAAGATAGATGAGCTGTTTTGAAAGAACTTCAGAAGCAACTGTCCAACTATGACTGTACATCTGTCCTGCAGGAACAGGGAACCAGCTTTTTAGGGATTGCCTTCTTGCTGCTTCCTTCTCTGTACATGAGAACAAGTGATAGCTTCTGATACCTTAAATTCTAATGCCCTTGTTTGGGATTTCTCAGTTGGAAGTGACCAAAGCTTTGACTATTTTTTTTTTCCCTAAAACACCTTCTGCAGTAAAAGGTTCCTTAAAGAAGAAAAAGTTTATGTAATAGTCCTGGAAGAAAAAGTAGCAGCTTGGAAGCATGTCTGAGTGTGCTGAGTCACTGGAGCAGAATTATACATCTCCCATGGAACAGGTTTTCTACTGAGGTTTACTTGTCTTGCCAAAAATTTTACCCAAACCTCTTTCTCAGTATTTTTAGCATTTTCCTGAAAAGTGTGGCGATTTTACCCACTGGAAAATGCCTTTTTTTGTTAAAAATTTCCTGGAAAATGTTGGTAATTGACAAATACAGAGTTTTCATGATTCTCCATCTGGTTATTTGGAATAATAATTAGCTTTTTATATTCACCAAAAGAACTTTTCTGGGTAAAACATGGTTTTGTTTGTCTATGTATTAAAAAAATATTGATTGTGATTATGTGAAAAGTTTTGAAACTACTGAAAATCGTCTTATAATTTCCCATCCCAGCTAACAAGGAAGAGAGAAAATGTTCTTGATACAGGGAAAAATTCTTTTCTGTCCACTTTCTCCATGTAACCAATTTGATGCTCATCTTTTTCCAGAGCAATAATGTTGGGATGCAGAAGTTTCTGCAAAGGAGAAAGATTCTGTGTCTTTATTATTGGAGAAAGAGGGGAAAAAAGAATCTTTGTATATTCCAGTGGCTTTCAGGTAGGAGGTACAGCACATAATGCAGGTGTTTCTGGGTGGTTTGCTTTGTGCTGTTCAGTCTTTTTTGGGGAGAGGCTCTTTTTAATTTGCTTTCCTCTCATTTATCCTTACTTTAAATCCAAAACAAGAGAAAAATTTCTTTCTGCTAAGAGCAAGGCCATGTGTCTGAGCTCCACTCAGGAGCCCAGGGAACTAGGGCAGTTCCCCTTTGCTATACAGGTAATTCAATTTACAAGGAGTTTGCAAGGAAATGGTGAATGAAGCATGAACTTGTTATGTCCATGGAGAAATTACTTCTCAAAAAAACAGAGCTGAAGGAAGCAGGGAAGGAAAAATGAGCAAAACAAAATGAGAAAGGTTATAAACACATTAAGCTGGGCTTCCCTAATTCAGTGTTTGGAGCTGTCTCTGCTATAAATTGTATTGATTAAGAAACTTATTGGAGCTACCTGCTGCTATCAATTACTTTCCACTTACTGCTTTCTTTACCTGCTGGGCAACTGATGGTCTGACAGAACTGAAGCCTCAAGTCTTCTTAACCTAAAGCTCATGAGAGCTGGAAAACAGAAGAAAACAATTTCCCCTTTTGATGTGTCCTACTGGAAAGACAAACAACCCACATGGCTCATATGGGTGGGCTTTTTCTGATGTCTGGAACTAGGGTGGGAGATGTTTGTAGCCTGCAATTCTTGACCTTTCGTTTTCTTTTCAGGCTTTCTAATGCTGAAGGAAACGATTGGCTGGTTTTGCTGATTCTTTATATAGATCTCTCTCTATATATAAAAGAAAAAATAAAGCAAAGTCTAGCTTCTCTTTTCCGAATTCAAACCTCCAGAATCAGAGCAGCCCACAGCATTTTCTTGGCTACAATCCAATAAAATGGAAATGAACAGTCAAGTTGTTGAAAAGGCTTTGAAAACCTCAGTCTAAGCCTTTAAAAGTCCATTTACTTTCTTACTGTCATGACTTCAGGTCAGCTTGGGCTCTTGACTTCACTAACTGCTTTAAAACTACCTTGAATTTCTCATTTCTTTTATCCTATGGGATTTTTCTTTCTCTGCCTTTTTTCTCTGACCCTTCACAAACCCTATTTTTTTTCCCCCCCTTCTTGCACAGAACCAGACAGGCAGAGATGCAGGGCAGGGGCAATGTGAGGGTGTGCCTGGTTCAGAAATGTGCCCCCAGTGTGCCCCGCAGCCACATCACCTCAGGCTGTTGTCAGTTCTTGCCTGCTAAGCAAAATTAGGCTGGATGATAGATGCTGAAAGAAACCTGATTTTATAGGAGACAGTGTTGGGAACCTGTCAGCTTTGTCTGTACAAGGTTCTTAAGTGTGACACCGATTGGTTTGGTCCCAATGTTGCCACGTGATGTGGGGGGATCAGTTGAGGAATCAGTGATTTTGCTCAAATGTTGCTCATTTCTGTGTTATTTACTGTGAACTTGGCATTATTTAATCTTCTTTTTTCACTCCTGAAGATCCTGGAGGAGCAACATGCTACAAGCTATTTTGCTGCATTCAGAAATGAATTCCAGTCTTTCACAATTGCAGTGAAAATCTTAAACACTTGACCCAGGTACACTTATGAAAGTTTCCTCTTTTCTAAGCCAATTTCATGAGTTATGAAGTGTTTGACTTAGATTTGAATTCAAGGGACTTGAATTGTCATTTATGAGGGACTGTTTTTAATTTCTTGTGCTGTGACTATGATTCAATATGGTCACAAGGCACTGGCAGTCCATTCAAATTCTTTCCCTACACTTTTAGCTGGATATGTGGATTTTTACTTTTTTTCCTGATCTTTTGTACCAATAGCTCTTATGCTGTTTTATGCTGAAGAGACAACTGCATTACATTTACATGGACAAAAAGAAACGTTTTAATGGAAAAAGCTTAATGTGACTATATATTGCAAAGAGGTGTTATTTAACATGCAAAAAAAAAAAAAGACAGCCTTGTTCCAGGGTGATGGTAATTTGCTTTCACTTGTTAGGAGTGCAATATGGACTTGTTAACTTGATAGTGTATATGAGTATTATCTTTCTATTTAAAATTGTGACAAATTCACCCCCAGACATCTCACAGTCAGTGCTCAGCTTCAAATCTTTGCATCTTGAAAAGTCATTGTGGCAAAGGAGATTAAACTCAGATGTGTCTGGGCCAAAATTAATCACTCTTCATACGTGAGCTAAAGGAATTTGCTGAGGTCCTTTATGAGCAAGACACAGGTATGGACTGAGGCACAGATTAATATCTCTAAATCTGCCTGTCAGAGAGCAATGAAATGCTCTTGTGGAATAATACACTGGCACATGCACAGGTCTTCTGCCAGTTCATTTTCCTGGGGTGTATATCTCTCAACTGCCACATTAAAATTGTAATGCCTGTAACAAGGCCTGAAATTACAGCCATGAGCTGTATTCCTCTGACCTTCTCCCTGTTCTGTTTGGATTCTCTCCCTCTGCCAATGGGCCCAGGCAGCCAGAATGTAAATAAACATTCCCCACCTGGCAGGTGCAGAAAGGTTACATTTGCATAAAGTGGCCAGTGTAAATTTGTCCTGTTTGTTGTCACCTCTGCTCTCCAACTGGGAATTCCAAGGCAGAGATAAATGTCAGCTGGAAATAGCACTTCAGTGTCAGCAGTTAATCTCTTCCTGCTATTTCCCTGCAGCCACTTTGTGCTGCTCTTTACCACATGGATCTGCCAATCTCCTCCTGTGTGAACCTCTCATTAATGGGCTCTTCTGTTATGGCTTTGCTTACAGTCTTGACTTTCCTTTTATGTTTTCTCTTTGTAAATTAAATTCTTCTCAGCTGGTAAGTCACTCTGGTGAAATGGTTGTGAAAAACAGCCTGCTACCAGTTTCATTCCCTGAACAGCTCAGTGTGTCTCTACCCTCTGTTGCTGAACCTGGATGGATGAAGAATCAGAGATACTCTCTTTTATGTGTTCACTATACAGGAATCTTGCTCAGGAACTGTAGGCTACTGGAGATGCTGCAGCTGAAAAGGAGAATGAGAGCCTCCTGAGTCGGTCCAGGTTTTCAGGTCTTTGATTTGGACACTCTCTCAAGGATCTGCTGCTGGTGCACCCTATGACATGTTAGGCTCTAATGGTTGAAAACACTTCACTCAATGAAAGCAGGGACTCCTTACTCCTGCTTCCCCACTTCCCCTGCTTTTAACACTCCCTGGCTGTCAGTGCCCCTTAGAAAACAAAGGTCTATTTAATGACCCTTTTCTCCAGTACCATCTCTCTGATATTTTTTCAAGTTTTCCTTGCTTATTCTGACTGTTCTTGGCGACCTGCTCCAGCTCTTGGTTTTTTCCTTCATCTTCTCCTCCTTACTCTTTTCCTTTCACACACAGACAACCATTAGCCTATAGTAAAGCTCCCAGCAATGTGTCATAGCTCAGCTCAGCTCAACCCTTGTCCTTGTTCCTCTATTGCTTCAACTTGTACCAAACTAAGAGACATATAAGTGTTCTTTGATTTAGCCTGACTCCGAGACAGCTGCTCTTCCCACTGCTTCCAATGAGATTTAACTCAGCCCATAAGAACCAGGCCAATATTGTCATCTCCCTTCTGTTTGCCCATGTGCCACAGTGCTCCAGTTTTCCAACCAGCCACCTGCCCCCTGCTTTTATTTTTTTTTTCCAGCTGCCTCTGTCTGTTCTTGGAAGAGTCTCCAACTCCTTAAGAGCCGTTTCCTGGCTGGTCCGAGCCAGATTCCTCCGTAACCTTGGAATAAACTGTGCAATTGTTTTGGCACTTCTCCAGGAACAGTTTGCCCCTCCACGCTGGCCTGTGCTGGGGAATGGCTTTCTGCTCCGTCTCCCCTTCTGCAATGTGTTACAAACATGCTGCTTCAGGCAGCTTCTCCAGGGCTGCTATTGCTGCTTTCAGTGAGAGGGAGGAGATGGAAGAAATAGATCAGTAATTTGGTTCTAAATCACTTCCCCAACAAAGCCGGTGCTGAAGGTCACTTGTAATGAAGCTGTCATACGGGCGAGGCCTCACAATCAGGGAGAGAAAAGAGGAAAAGGAAAATGAGGCTGGAGATGAGTTCATGGCAATCTTGACTCAATTTCATTGAGATGCAGGTGTTTGGATTGGAGGCCGGGGTGATAACAGGAAGGTCAGGAGAGAGACACTGCCTGTGTGGAGTTTCTCTGCTGTGGAAACCCATGGGCAGGGTCCCATGCCCTGAGCAATTTGGGGGAAGGGAAGGATGAGATGTAACAGTTGTGCCCCTGCCTAAATGCCTACGAAGTGACCAGGCATAGGTTCACATCCTTTGAGGAGACTTGGCACGGAGGTTTGAAGTTCTAGTTTGGAGATCCCAAATTCCATCCTGAAGCAGGGTGTGAGTGTGCAGGAAAGGAGCCCTGATTCCTGCAGGAGAGTGAGCAAATAGGATTTCTTAATCAAAACAATTGTTAAAAATATTTCCTAGGGTTTGGTTTTTGTTTTTTTTTTTAAAGAACCCTGCTTATTGACCCAACTTAATTTTTTTTTTACAGAGGAAGTTTAGGTTCAGGAATATTTTTTGCGGTATTTGATTTTCCATCTGTTTTCAGGATGGAAATTATTGTTTGTCAAGTTTGACATTCTCTGGCTTCCATCTCAGGCTAGCACTGTGTCTGGCTGTGGGCTGCCTACAGCTTTGGTGTCCTGATTAAATTTGTTGCCTCTTTTCCAGAATTATTTCCCCTGGGATTTCCCAGAAAAGCACTGCAGCAGAGAGGAGTGGGAGTGAGGAAAGGAAGAACAAACAAGGCTCCCCTCTGACGTGCAGCCTCGAGAGCTACAGAGAGGTTCAAGGGAGTGTGATGGGAGGACCTGTCTTTCTGGTGATCCTGCAGGGTGCATCATAATAACTGTTCATTGAAATCCATGGGAGGAGGTGTGAAATGTGGTGTGAAAATATTTCCAGCTGATGTCCCTGGATCAAACTCCCTCCCTCCTTCTCACCCACCATCACAGATTCCTTGTGATCTCTGGAGAACTCAGATCCTCAGCCCAAAGGCAGCATATATTAACTTGACACTTAGCCCCTAACTCAGGGTGATATTTATACTGGCAGTGGTGGGAAGAGGAAGACAAATAATGCACATGGTGGGTTTTACAGTACTTGTGACATTTGTCATAATTGAAGTTCTTTGGAAAAAGGCTTCAGGAAAGAGAAGCAGGAGGTAAATATCTTCTCTGGGGAAAAGTATTTGTTTTGTATTGTGAGAGATTTCCATGGCTGAGTTCAGAAGGAAGTTTTTGAGCTCCCAGGCAGGGGAATTTTATAGCATAGCCATGGGTTTCAGGAGTTTTCCTCAACAAATAGTAGTGTATCTCTTGGGTGCAAGTGCCCTTCAGGGAGGGCTTGGGCCACTGATGATGAAAAGACATCAGTCACCCTTTACAGCAGTGCCTGACTGTTGCTTAACTGTGGTGTGAGAAACTGCATGAGGAACAAGGCATGAACTAGACTTCTATGTGTCTTTCAGGGTTTCTGGAATGAAGCTTAAAAGGAAAAGTCTTGAGGGTGTTTTGTCATGAGGTTTTGTTGGGGGTAGATCTCAAGTGTCTGTGCTTTGGACATCATAGAGTCAGTGTCCTTGGAGAGCTTATTATCACAACTCCTTGAACTACTGGCCACTCCCAGGGGGCTGCAAGTAGGATAATGTAATGAAGAACTGCTTGCTAGAGCTTTCCTACATCACCCCCTGCCTCTGTGTACAGCTCTGGATGCGTGGCCTTTGTTTGGCTAATGAAGCTGTCTGGGGTTTTGAAAGCCCGAGCAGCTCCTGGTGCTCATTACCAGGCTCCTACAGTAGCAGCCTCACTTGAATACCTGTTATTTCACAGGAAACAAAAGGGTCAATGCAATCGGGAAAGTGAGCTTGGAGATGCAAAATAACTTCTTGGGGAAAACATCACTGGTAATTAGACTTGACAAAACCTTTTGATGAGTGACTACACTTTGGAAAGGGAACTGATCTCCTTTCCCAAGGGTTGTGTCTGTACCTCGGTGAGTGTCCCATGTGCATATATAGACCCAGTGGCAGGCTTGCATGCGTGTTTGTCTCATGGAAATGTATGTGCAGTAAGCAAAGCTGATATACAATATCATGCAAGAAATATTATTCTTGGTCGTAATACTACGCAACACTGCCCATTTGTGTAAGGTGAGGTGCACATTCATGACATAAGTTTGGTAATGAGAGAGAAATAGTCGATAACTCTCACGCTCTGCTTGCATTTTTTGCAGTTACAAAACATGCTGTAGCCAAAAATCTTGGTTTGTTTGCTGGAATTTTCCATCAGCACCCCTTTATCCTAGTGTCTGTTTTTAATTTTACTTACTTGTTTGTGTGTCACACTTATGACAATACCTTTGTCAGCACCCAAAAGAAGCCTGTCAGTGAAGTGAGCAAATAAATAAGCCTCCAAGATCTAACTTTGCACATTCAGATGAGCAGATCTCCCCAAAGCCTACTTCTGAGTGGTGTTCCTTGGTGTTGCCCTGTGCCATAGTAGTGAAAATGAGTATTTTCAAAAGTTTTTTTTAATCTGAAATTTTCCTACAGAGTTTTTGCATTAAGTAATTGTGTCCTTGGTTGCAGACTCATCTCTTAGACAATGCACCTTGACGTCATCTCTCCTCCACCAAACCATGGTCCCTCATTTCCTGCTAGAACACATAATTGGGCCAGGGAGCAAAGAGCGATTGTGGGATACAAAACCAACTCTCCACAGGACTCTTTACAAAGATTTTTCACAGTGGGAGCTGGCCACGTTCCCCTGAGCTGCACAGATGCTTAAAAAGGAGGCTTGAATATCCATGGCAACGGGCTGCATTCTGCTGACTCTGGGAGTCTGTCACTCTCCAGATCTGTCTGTCACCCCTGGTGCTCTGAGTTTAAAGGCCAACAATGTGTGATGGACAAAGACTGAAGTGGGGTTGTGCTGGGGGTCTGACATCCTGGTCAAGGGAATGTACTGCAAACACACCAGGGAAGAGGCACTCTGGTGTTCAGAGGATACAGGTGAATCCTCCAGCCTGGCTCACACATCACTTAAAACAGTATTTCACTAGTGAAGCCATTGTCTGGTTACCAGGAAGCTCAAAGGCATCATGCCCCAGCGTGATTTTGTCCTTGTCTAGCTCCTGTCATCTGAAAAACTGTTTTTTATAAATGTTAGGTGACGAAGTCTCACGGTGTCTCTGTGAGGAAGTCACATGGGGAAACTGAGGCAGCCCTGGACAGTAGCTACTTACACAGAAATGCCAGTACCAGAACCAGGAGCAGGATCAAGGACTTCTTGTTTCCTTTATCCCCTTTGTTCCCCCACCTCATTTTGAGGAGCTATTGTATCTCATTGAACTTGTAAAGTAGAAGGACATTCTAAGAAAAAAAGCATTTAATGTGCACATACTCAAAACAATAGAGTGGAAAAGAGAACAGTAGATATGGACAAATCTGAAGGAAAGAAACTGTGTGCTCAGAGATGATGGTGGGGTGAGCTGAGGCATTTTGGGGTGCAGAGAAGGAGGGAAGGTGCATCAACAGCAGTGTGAGGCTGAGTGTAACCTAGAGTGAAAGGAAAGAATCTGTCACGGAGTTTATCCTGAGCTCAGTGCAAGCTCAAGGGATGACCCAAAGTTTGTTCCCCATGACCCATGTATTTCCCATGAGCTGCAGGAAAAACATGGGTTACAGGCTGCAGGAGAGTATTTCCTGAAAGGGCTGTGCATGGCTGGAGCCAGAGCTGGGGGAGAGGTCAGAGAGGTTCCTGAAGGGCATTCTGTGATGATCCTTGAGATCTCTGCCAGGCTGCCTGGAAATGTCTTGCATATGAGGAGCCTGGTTTTCTGTTGTCACAGAAGCCACTCCAGCACAGAGGCACTACATGTGGGAAGCTGGATTGGGAGGAGGAGCTGAGGGAGAGGGATGTTGTGATGTCCTATTCCATTGTGTGGGAACATACTGGTGTGGCTGTGATGCAAAATGGAGGGGGCTGGCAGAGCACCAGCCTCAACTAAGAAATAGATACCCAATGAAGACATCACTTCTGTGTGCAAATGGGAGAGGAGTGGGATGGAGAGAGCTGGCATTCCCTTGGAGAATTGGGTTATCCTTGTGGCAATCAGGGAGGCTGAGCAGCTGGAGGCTGGCAGGCAGTATTTGCCTCTGCTGAGCAAGTGTGTTTGTCTCTAGAGCTCTCAGCAATGTTTATGGCCGAGGAAGGGTGTAAATCTCATTGGATCAAGTCCTTAGTGGATAATTATTCCCTCCTTCTTCTGCCCCCTCTCCCCATGCCCTCCTGCCCTGCATATGAGACACTGTTTACAGGCTGTAAATGGATGCAATGCTATGCTGGATGTGGAGAGACACCTTATAATCAGGCAAGGCACAGAGTGGGAGGTAAGGCACAGGGTGGGAGGCAACTTGCCAATTCCTGCTCCTTCTCACTGTAGTCAGTCCCTGAGCCTCCTATCACGCTCATCTGTGGGAAGTTCATTTCTTCCATTTCCCCTTAAAATGACTTGTAGCCTATAAAGCCTGGAGCAGGGCAGCTGCGTGCTCGGAATCCTAAGGTGCTGTTCCTAACAGGAGACGGTGGTGGGATGCAGGGAGGGAGTCTGTGCCACTCTAATTCCACATCAGGACTCTGGTTTGGCTCTTGCAGCTTATGAGGCTATCAAAGCTCTCACTTAATTACAGCCTTAGCAATCAATCTTTCTTCCTGTTCATTATGCTCCCAGCCAGAGCTAGCAGTATTTTTATTCTTGAGGCCCTGGGAGAATTTTCAGCTCGTAAGAAATCACAGCCAACCCACAATGACTGGTACAGGTTGTGTCTGTAGGACTGAGCTCCTGCCCCATGGCTGGAGGAAAAATGTGGGGCAGTAAAGCTTGGGACATCTGGCACTGGGAGATTTGGTTCTGTTTTGCACAGTGGAGGTCCATTGAATGGTCCTTGTTTCTGGAGAGGCAGAAAGGGCTCTGCATTGACTGGCCATGGCCAGCTGGCAGTGGCACTTAGTTGTTTCAAGGCATTACCACAGGGCTGAGCAGAACATATCCAGTCATTAGGGCCTTATCTCTTCATTACCCACAAAGTGCTCTTGGAGCTTGGGGAGGAGCAGAGGGACAAAGATGGAGAGGAGGGAAGCGGCTCATTAACTGCCCAAAGGAATCAAGTTGAACATCTCTTTTTCTCGGAGAGAGGCTCTGTCAGCACCCAAAAAGGACAAGTCTATTAGGAATTAGGCTTGGCTCAGGGACACCTCTGTGTACCTAATGTACAAGTGCTAGGACACAAGTAGAGGCTGTCACCTACATACACCCCCACCCCTGCACCGCTAACACAGGCAATGCACATCTTGGATAGTCCCTTAGGGCAAGAAAAATCATATTCCCTTCCATCACTGTCCACTTAAATCTGGAAATACATGTTCCAAAACACGCTCTTGTATCTGCAGACCTGTTCATCTGCTCTGCAGGGACTGCTTACAACCACATCCAACACTTCTACATCTAACAGTCCCACACATCTTACCAGAGAGCGGGCACAGGATCTGCACCCAGGCTGCTCCCTCTGGACAGGTAGTTGTATCTCTCCTGAGTTCATTGATCTGTCCTTACACTGTTCTGTCCCTTCAGCTGTGAAATCTGCTCCTACACACACGCATTCACAAGTATGTTCTTGCCATTCCCTTCCTTCCAACTATCCTTTTTCCTGGTTTCCATGAGTTCTGCTGGCAGGCACTGGGTTTGCCCGCAGTCAAGGCTCCCTGTGAGAACCTGCCAGACACAGAATTACTACTTACTACTAGTAGTAGACTTCTTGCAGCAAACACAAGGGCTGGCAGAGTGGGCTGGCACCAGGTCTAGGTGGGCTTTTTGGAGTAAGATCCGTTTCTTAGGGGCCAGGAATCTTTGCAGCTTGCATGTTATTCTGGATAAAACATGGGAAATAAACTCCCACTGGTCTCTCAGCTCACCTCCAGCTGCTGGACTCTGTCTGCAGTGACTTTGCAGCACTCCTTATCCCTGCTGCTCTCCCTCTTCGGACACAGATCAGGAAGCCATTAACTTGTTTACTCCATGCAGGCCCCAGCCTCACAGACTTCTTGCTGGACAATATATCAACAAAAAGCATTTGGCAAGATTTATGGGGCTGTTGCTGCCAACTGTGGACCGTGGAAAGTAAAAAATGTCCTTTCTTAGGTAATAAAATATAAAACGGGACCCAATTTCTCTCCAGGGTAAGAATCATTATGTTTGACAATGCTGTAAAACACATGGTGCTACAGCACGGGGGTGAGAGCCAGAGTAAACGCTGCCTTTAGAAAGCTCATTCATTGCCAAGCTGGGATGTGTGAGTCACTGCAAACAAGATAGGAAGGGTCTTGGAGGGAGACAGTCTCCCTTCAGCCTTTTTCTCCTCTGAAAGAACTGTAAATCCCTCTACAAGCTTTGCACAGATTTTCTGAAACTGATTTTAAATTCATTCAGCTAAATTGGAGCAAGCACTCTGGGTATATACAGCAAGACTGGTTTGCTCTTTTTATTAAATCAGTTTAGTTTAATTGGCTCATAGGATGTTTGACCTGATGAAGTTTTCACTAGTTAAATTGTACCAATTACAAATCAGGCCTGATAGACATGAATCCTCCTTGTGACAGAGACTCTGAGCTTTGTACAAAGACACTGTCTAGGGAAGGAAATAAGTAACAGGTCTCAGATGATGAATTTCCCCTTGTGTGTCTGCTGGTTTATCCTTTGTTTTGTCTAAGCCAATTATTGTGCTGGTCTGTGTATGCTGTGCATCTCTGGCAATATTACTGTAGTGAAAGCCTGGCTGCAACACTTTGATTTAAGTTACACTGTGCTAGGGAAGACCTATATTTCTAAAATCCATCAGAGGCGAGGGAAAGAGGAGGTGTTATGTCAGGCAGGAATTGAAAATGAAGGAGAGATGAGAGAGATGTAGCTGTAGGGCTCAGTCATTCCCCTGGGTGGGATGGGAAAGAGATGTTCACACCAGAAATACAGTGCAAAGTGCATTGTCTCATCCCCTGTGTGCTGTGCTCACAGAGCATGTGTGCTCAGCAAAGCTGTGTCAGCCCACGGGGAGAAGCATCTTCTCCAGATCCTTTTAACTTCATGTCAACATTTGCAATTCTTAATAAAATCAGATTGCCTCAGGATTGAAAACTCTTGATGTTCAGTTCTAAGAGGGCAAAAATGAAAAGAGAGCCCTCTGAGAGGAGGAAAAATTATCCTGGGCAAGTCTGAGATTTCTGCTCTTTTCTCTGGACTGACTTCTGGAAACACACCCTGTTCTTGCTTTGGGAGCACTGACCACTGGCTCTGCAGTAGAAGTGATGTCTCAACAGTTTGGCTGAGCTTTATGCTGGGTGGCCCTTGGAAAACAGGCAGTTATGTTATAAAAACAAGGTGCATGCAGATGTTTACCTGATTTGGGGCACTGTAATCACTGACAGCTCCCAACAGCACAGTAATCAAATTTTGAATAAATGCTATTATGGATTAATGGCTTCGGTTACCACCACTAGCTGGCCAAGGCTCCTCTGATCCTCAGCAACCCACATTATTGTTAGCTTTTTCTCCAGTGGCTCCTTCTTTGATGAATAAGTTTCTTTCATGAAATATTCTTAGATTCTGTTTATCTGGTGTCAAGTGCTTTCTATCCAACTAGGGCACAATTTACACCAGTACTGAACATACCACACAGCCTGTGTCTATATGGAATGTGTCCCATTATATCCTAATAAATCTCTAGAGTATGGACTATATGGGCTAAATTTTCCCATGGTCACAAGCTAAGGCCAGACTATTAGAAAGAGAGAAGCACTCCCTTGGTACCTCGAATGCTGAACTATTTGAGAATTCTTTTCCATGTGGTGATGATGCATCTCCCCACTACAGCCTCCCCTTGCTTCTCCCCAGCTCCTTCCTCAGTCTGTGTTTTGCAGATCAGAGACACTTTGGTAAACATGCAACAAGACCAGTCCCCACTGGCTCTAAAACACTCTTAACATTTTCACACACTGCTGCAGAATAGGTAAGTGTATTACATAAGGCATTCAAAGGCAGGGGGTGTGAAAGACAAAGCAAAGAACTCTTAAAAATAAAGGAAAAAGAGATGAAAAGGCCACACTGAGGGCAGCAGTTTCTTGTTTGGAAAAAAACACCTGCTTTTAGTGAAGAACACTCCTTTTATTTCCCTCGTTTCTCCTTATCATCTCCCAACACTGTATCTCCCTCTTCTATCAGGAACCTGCTCTGGGGTTTATTCTTTACTATGCAAGCTTGTCATGTCTGTGTTTAATGAAGTTTAATTATCTTCTGAGATTCAATGAATAATTATAAATCTCTTCAAGATGCAATCACAAGCACTTCATGGTTCATTAACGGTGGAAAATCAATTGTGATTCACGTAATCCCTCTCTCCTGACCAGCCATATGTTTGTCACCCCTGTGCACCTTGTTGTTCCTCCCTTGTTTCAACACCAGGGAATACATTCATCTATTTTCCTATGAAACAAGGTAGAGTTTAGGGCAGGGCAAAGAATTGTGGAATGCAGCAAGTGGGAAGTGGGAGCCTAGACAGCAAGATAAACCTACAAGTGAACTCTGTCTCACGGTGAGGGTGGTTTGGAGATGTCACAAGCTCCAGATTCCCAGTTTGGAGACACTCAGCTCCAAGAGCACAGTGGTCTCCCTTTGGGAATTGCCTGTGACTGTTATACATCTTGTCTTCCTCCTGATCTGGTCTTCAATTTGAACTCAAGTTACAGTTTTCCCTGTTGAAAGTCTCCTGAGATCTGTGAGCTTTTGCACTGTTTGAAGAATAAGGTCTGAAAGTTTATTTTTATTGGGACTGAAAAAGCTGGAGATGTCAGCCTTGGCACAGGAAGCTATGCAGTGCTATCTTTAACTTTCCAAATGCAGGCAGCATGTGAATCCAGCTGCACAATCATCCTGGAATGACCTTTCTAATTGAAACTCTTTAACCTTTCTGCATGGTTAGAGCTACAGATTTTTACTGAATGCAGAAAAGATGGTTGTTTTTAATTTTTTTTATAAAGGTTAAAAGATTGAAAAATAAAAGAAAGTAAGACAGAGAAAGAGGGATGGAAATTAATGCAGTTGGGTTGCAGTTTCCAGCAGCCTCAGGAGAGCTCTGCAGTGAAGATGACATTTCCATACAATTGACATTTCCTGGCTGGAGCAGTCCTCGGATTTGCAGCTCCTTGTGTGCAGAGACCATCATGAAGAGGATCATTTAGTTTCTCATATTCATCAAATGGGATTTAATTTTCCCCCATCCCCAGACACCCCACACCTCCTTCCTAGAACTGGCACAAACTCTGAACTTTGCCTTTCCTTCACCTTCTGTAGGGGTGACCGTTGCCAGATCTGCTGCTTTTTCAGCTCTCCGTGGAGTATAGTGGAAGACAGAACTTGCTTTTTACTGGAAAGATGGATAAGAACAATCATGATTTCAGCTTCCTCTTTTAGGAGTGAGTTTTTGTGTGGTTTTCCATTTATTTCTATGTTTATTGCTTGTGTGTACAGCTCTTGGCAGAAGCTGCTGTGCAGGACTAAAAGGACTCGTGGCAGAGCAAAGCTTTGTGGCTCTCAGGGTCTGCAGGCTCAAGCACAGGCTTCCAGCATCCTACTCACAAGTCCTTCATGGGTGATACTTCCTCCCGGGCACAGGTTGCTGTGGAACAGAGCAGCTTGTCTTCCAGATTGCAGAAATTTTTCCAAAGTGCATGTATCAAAACTGGAGATGGATGCTCCATGACACTTCATCGCTTTGAATCTGCCTGATTCAATTTAGATGAGTAGGATATGCATCTTCAGCTGAATGATTCCTCTTCAATAAATATGTTGCTGCAGTAATCAATTGGCACGTAATTAACAAACAATAACTATCTTATTAAATCTAAATGAAATGCAAATGCTCTCCGGATTTGTTTAGATCCGCAGTGATGAGTTCTTTGCTTCCCCTTCAGCCATCGCTCCTGCCGGGGCTGTCACTGGGTGCCACATTCAGGGCTGAGCCCATGTTTCATGCATGTCCTGAGCCTGCCCAGCGAGTCACCGCGGGCAGAGCTGGATCAATCCAGGAGCAGCTGTCGGCCGCCAGGCACAGCGCTTTTATTAACCCTCTAATCCTGCTGCTTTCCTACAGGGGCACTTCAGACAGCACGGAGACCGACAGCCCTTTCTTTTCTCTCCTTGCCACCAGTGCCGTGCTTTCTGTGTTTGCCCCAAACCATGGCTATTCCCAGCCTGTGCTTCAATCCCTCTCCATGCCGAGCTGGTGTAGCTGCAGTGTTTGCCTGGACTGAAGTCACAGCTGCTCTGTGTGTGCTGACTCCTGTCCTGTCAGCCGCCTGTCCCTTCCTGCAGCTGCTCCTCTCCTGCCTTTCCAAACTGGTCTCTCTGAACTCTGCTCGCTGAGCACCAGGGGGGATGAGTGCAGTTCCTGGCTGGGAGCTGCTGGGAGCCCTGAGGGATGGATGGATGGGTGGGTGGATGGATGGATGGATGGATGGATGGATGGATGGATGGATGGATGGATGGATGGATGGATGGATGGATGGATGGATGGATGGATGGATGGATGGATGGATGGATGGAGGGATAGATGGATGGATGGATGGAGGGATGGATGGATGGATGGATGGATGGATGGATGGATGGATGGATGGATGGATGGATGGATGGATGGATGGATGGATGGATGGGAATAAACTAGAAATCCCAGCAGCCTGGTGAAACTGGCTTTGCCAGCAGTCACAGAATGTTGTTGTCCTGATCAGGTGTACTGAGTGGGATGTTGAATTGGAAAACAGAAATTAGAGACAGCCTCTGAGTCTCAGTTGTCCTGAATTGCCATGTAACATTGATATGCTGTGCTCAGTTTCAGCTGAGAAATGGTTGTGCTCAGTGGTGAATGAGCTGATCTTTACTGGTGTCATCCAGGGCATTGAAGCAACACTCGAGGCACTTGAATTTGTCTCTGGCTTGGCCAGTAATCTTCTCTAATACCTTCAGCAAGTCATTTAATCTCTCTGTTCTTCCATTTTCCTGTTTATAAATGGCTATAATGATACATATTTTCTGCATAAAAAGCTTCAATACCTTTGCTGAAAAGAGCTGTGCAAGACTAGATGTTCTCTTTAATATCCTCTAGTTTGATGTTTTGCTAAAATGAAAGACACTACAGATGAAATGATTATATACAAGTTTGATAAGTGTTGACAGATTGTTATTAGCAAGAAAGCCACTAGAAAACATTGCTTGCAGATTTTGACCATCGGGGTAAATTCTTTCCTATAAATGTACCACCCAAATCTTACTTGAGCACAAGTCTGCCTCTGCTTACACTGAGAGACTTCATGACTGACAAAGAACTTAATCATTTAGGAGAGAAGCTGAAGCTTGGACTGGTAAGTTGGTAGATAATTGTGCTTCAGTTTCCCAGAGTAACAAAGACTTTGATGAGTGGTATTCCTGTTGTCTGAACTGTGTCTACAAAAGAAAGCTGCTCCTGTAAAACTAAATTGCCTCTGAACTTCTTTCAGTGCAGAGATAGACGTTCACAGAATGACAGAAATACTTAACATCTTTCAGAAAAAAAGTGCCAAGCAAACTGGAAACTTCTGCCTTAAATTTCCAGACTAGGGTCTCCAGGCTGTATTCACAAAGTTTTTAGCTAATTGATGGTTCTGTTTTTAGCAACTTGCAGGTGCAATGTAAGATAGTCCAGAAGAACATCTCAGATACTTCTCTATTTCTGGCCATATCAGAAGTGGGTGTGTTTTTCCATGTATGAGAGTAAAAAGAGAGAGGGAGATATCACCACACTTCTAATTCTGATGACACTGGAATATATCCCACCAAGGGGAGCAGCCTGGGGACCCATTTCTTTACTGCTTTTTCCCTGCTTTCACCATTTTTAGCAGGGTGAGGTAAGTGTAACAGTCTCACTCCCAGTGGTGACAGTTCACACCTGCTTTGCACTGATATAAACTGGGATTCAGGAACACGGGGAAGAGCATACAAGGGCAGTGCCTGGTAGGAGTCTGCTGTACATCCTGGAAAGTTCCCTGTACTGAGGCTCCCACCCTTCTCTTTTGTGGGGAGGAGGGTGAGGGATGGCTTGTGTTAAGTGAGGGAGCTGCTGTTTGGGAATCATCTCTATTACAGAGCCATTAGATAGATGTTCCTGAAATAGCAGCAGATCAATTGATTCATAAGTAATTAATGTATTCCCCTCCCCTTGGGCTACTCAGAATCTATAGCTCAGGAATTAGATAACACAGCTCAGTTCTGTTCAGCTGAGAAAACACTGACACTTGTGTTCCTCATGGCCCTGCACATACTACTGGGAGCATCATCTCTTCTACTGCAGAGACCTTCCCCTCTTGTGTTGGGAGCCCTGGCAATTAACTTCTGGGTGAAATGGAGCATCTCCTTCTGTAGTTGCTGGAGAATTCTGGTTTGAGCAGTTCAAATGGATGAACCTTGTCATGCCCCCCCCTTCTCAGATGCTGCAGCTGCCTTGCCTTTTCCCCTTTTTCCTGGTAATGTCACTCTCAACGTGCTGTCTGTGGTGTGCAGAGTGAGAGAACAAGATATGTTTCTGATCACTGTCAGTGCCATGGAGATCAGAATCGGGCCCTTTAGAGATTTAAAAGGGAACTTACTAACTGGTTTCCCCCTTTGGAGGCTGGTGCACAGTATCAGAGGTGGGCTCCAGTTCTGTCTGGGTTTCTATATCTCTCTCAGCTGAGAACCAGGACTCTGCAGATGTGCACACAGCAACAACTTTTCCCAGGCTATGTTATTTCTGATACGAGTAATTAAAAATAAGGGGGATTTTTTTCAATTCTTGATCATAAACAACCTGTTCATGGCAGTGGTCCTTGTGTGAGAGCAGTTAAGCAACATAAAACAGCAACCTGCAGTGTGACCAAACTGGGTGGTTCTTGGGAATTCCAGTGATGTTCTCTCTGCTGACAAGGACTGTTAAAGGGGAAATAAGGACATCAAAAACTTACTCTGAGTTACTGCAGCTTTTTAATCTTCTAATATTCCAGGATACTCTGTTTAAACTATCTGGACATGCAGTAGGGATTGAGCAGTAGGCATGCATTGGACAGAAAGGAACAGGAGTCCTATAATTTCTAAGGCTTACAGGAATATTATTGTTTTTATTTATTATTAGCAGTCACCACAAACACTAATTAGCAGCCTCCCAGGGAAATCTGCTAGCTGTGTATCCTGCTGGGCTTGATAGCTACAGCATTCATTTTGTGTAAAAGTTGATGTTTTAATTAAACTGCCCCCTAATTATCTTAACTAGCTTTTAAATAATAACTTTCCACTGAGCTGTTCACATCAGCTGCTAATTGGCTCCCTTCTGTTTACATAGGTCTGTCTGGCTCAGACAAAATGGCAATGGAATGGCAAGTGGGCTTGGGAAGGGGCTTCCTTTCATACACTGTGCTCCTGCTGTGTTTGCCTTCAGGACAATGAATTAGGTGCCAGGGTGAGATGTCTGGCAAGTGCTTCACCATTTATTCATATACTGTGTGGGATGAGAGTGTTATATGCTCACGGCTGCACAAGTTACTCCACCTTCTGATCACTGGCCCAATGGCAAATTATTCTGTTTCTGTGTTCACCCAGTTTGGGCTAATTCACAGGGCATAATCAATGACCTTGACCCTGGCTGTGCACAGGGTCAGTTCTTGGCACAGACAGTGCCATTAATAATGTATGCAGTGGCTGCTACAAACTATAAAGGTCATCACATAAGCTCAACAGTTCAGGCCTTGCTGTGCCTTGCACTCAGTAGGACTAGAAGGAGAAGCAGCATATCCATAATTTCAGGCATCCCTCACCCTGCTGATGTGCCTCCCCTGGGGCAGAAGGATGGTGCTCCCTGACTCTCCCTCATTGCAGCTTTTCCCCTGCAACCCACACCAGCAATTGTAGCTGGGGTGAGAAAAGCCTGAACTGTGGATATGCAGTGGGACAGCAAATGTGTTGGTTGAAGGTGTGTGCTGGGGCCTGGGGCTGTCTATGTGCTGTTGGATCACAGCCTGCAGCATTCAGGGTGGGTGTGTGGGTTCACACCCAGGGAGTGGGTGCCTTTATGTGCCCTACAGACAGACAATGGGGAACAAGTACACGATTGCACATGGGCACTAGATTGGATTCAGAGCTCTGTAGTCATGTGTTATTCAAATGTTCTCTGCTGGACTGCATTCCCAAGGTTCTGATCTATATATTTTAACTCATGCAGTTTGTCAGCCTGCTTTTTCCTTCTTGTTTTCCCGTGTTTATTTAAAACCCCTACCACAAAACCTACCAAGAAAACATGGCGAGAAGGATAGTATCCCAGAGGTAGCAAGTGAATGTATGTAATCCTTCATCACTTGTCACAATGCAAAACTATTCTGCATGCTATCAGCCCCATTTGGAGATGTGTGCTAATTAGACTTTTATTACAATGTGTATTTGAAAACAATTAGAATTACAGTGCCAGCATGTGGCTGATTCAACCTCACAGTGTCGATTCAGTTAAATCAGCAACTGGTGACTTGGTTTGATTGCCAGAGTGTGTGTGAGTGAGTAGCCTTTGATCAGGTGCCACTGCAGCCACCTGCCATCAGAGAGAGACACATGCAATCTTCAGTGCTCTTTTGCATTACACAGAGTCCTCTCTAGATTTTGGAGGTATAACTGTCCCAGGGCTATTGAACATTTATGTTAGGCCAGGAGAAGAAAGTATGTGTGCTGGGTGACATGGAAGAACTGGGGGGCTGGGTACAGTCTGTCCCTTCCCTTATCACAATCAGCATTTTCTCTGAGAACAGTGGAGCCACTGTTGGTATTTGCACCATGTGCTGCAGAGGTCATTCAGCCAGGGCTGGAGCACCACATATCTCCATCCCCTTTCTTTTGAGTCAGCTCTCCAGAAGTGTTTTTAGAAGGGACAGCCCTGGAATTACTGCCGTGTGCTTGTTGCTGTGTTTTCCTGTATCACTGTGGAACAAGACAGGACTGAGAACACCAGATTGTCTGACCTGAGGCCAGCAGCAAACCTTGGGGCAGTGAGCACTGCTGGCCAGCTAGAACCATTACCTGCAAGGGAAAGGCTTTCCCTTCATTGCTATTCCCCTGATTCCTCTGGCATCGCTCCAAAGATCTCTGTTGCCAGAGGATGCCAAGCAGAACATATTCTTGGAGAAGAGTGATTCTTCCCCCTTGAGGAATTTGCATTCAGCAATCCTCATCTACTCTTATTAACTTCCAAGTCATAAGGCAAAATAAAGGCCTTCATGTTGTACATTTCCAAATAGCAGAGTTTTGCATGACTTGTAGGAGAAGCCTTTTTTTTGCCATCATCACTATCTGATTTCAAATAAACTGTCTGGAAATCAGGTTTGGTTTTAGTTTAACACAGAAGACTTACTGTTTGTGTATAAATCCTGTTCTCTGTGTAAAGGCAGCACTGTCTCACATCATAATTGTATCAGGTTTAACCTCTGCAGCTGTACTTTCATGCCTTACATGCTATATGTGGCTTCTCTAGCCTGTGTCTTTTAAATCTGGAGCTCTGCAAGTGGGGGAACATGGGGGAAAAGGGACATATGTAGTTGGTACTTATGTGCATGATCTCCCCAGCCTCCTCCTTTGGATGCATCGGCAGTGCCACCTTTGGCAGCCCCTGACTGGCTTCCAGTCTCTGTGGATTAATGCAGGGGTACAGCGGGTTTTAAGCACCTTGGATCCACATCAATGGCTGTAATTGTCAAGTAAAATTTGCTACTGAAACAATTGAAGGTGTAAAAAAACTAAAGCTGGAGATAAGGACCTGTTTTTCAATGACTTTCATTCCAGAGACTGGAAAAAGAACATAGTTTTTTGTCAACTAAGCAAAGCCTTTATGCACCAAAAAGAAGAAAAAGGCAGCAAGAGATACAGAGATTGATGGATGAACCAGAGGAGAGTGGGGAGGGTGCACAGAAAATACAGTGGTGAAAGGGATGGTTTCCTGTGATTTCAATTCTGTATTAACAGACATTAAGTTGCTTCTTCTAAGGGCACCTTCACAATTCCAGAGCAGTGCAGATGTGAGCACAATGGTCCTTCAGCATTTTGCTGGCACCTAAGGGGAGCTTGTGGGGCTTGTTTAACAACACACACAGATGTCTGATGAGAGAACTACCCATTTTTGCATGCAGGCAAGAAAATGAACAGGATGAGCTTTGTTCCCCCTTTGTGCATCTTCAGCAGAGCACAGTGAGGCATGTCTTTTTCAATGGGGTCTTTTTGTCAAGGATATGAGGAAACCCGAGGCTTTGATGTGCTCGGTGCTCACCCTGATGAGTTGTCCTTATGATCCCAGTGCACAGATTATAGCCCAGAGCTGGCAGTTGAGAACGAGGGTACAATTCTTTTGCTCTGAGTCAGTAAATCAAGACTCAAACAGAAGTTTTGCACTGAAATTACTGAACATTTTGGCAGCAGATTCAATAGAGTTGGGGTTTCACCTTAGCAGTGTCTCTGAAAGGCACTCTTTAAGCTAACCACTGGCTCTTGGACTCTCAGACTCTGTTCAGCAATGTCTGGCTGAAATGCTGAATACTGTCCTACCCATGTTAGATTACTGCAGGGTTTTAGAGCTGATAGCATCTCAAAATAGCCCAGACCATACCTTCTTCCTTTTTATCAAAATGCCACCTCATTATTCTCAACTATCTGTGCCAGTGGATTTGAAAGTGCAATGTGAATTACATTGCACCATCAGCTGGGCCCCATGATTTCCTTCTCTCCCCCACTGTATCTGTCTATTTTAACTCTTGCTGTGGCTGGAAGCCAGAACATTGTGAGAGCCTCATTTTTCTAGACCAAAACCTCACATTTTCCCTCTAGTTTTTCAGAGAGTCTAACAGAAGTGAATTATAATGTTAAATTTCCTTACCTTTATTTACAGACAAGCTGTGCTCATTTTCTCTGTTAATCAGTTTGAGCTATTAAACACCACAATATAGAAAGTGTGGGACTTTGTGCCTGGACAGGAGTCAATTAATGAGAGCACTGGAGCTATAACATAAACGAACTTTGCCATGAACACAAACCTAAGAGCTTATGTGAGTGCCAGGTGTTATCTAATGTTCTGCTATCCTGGAATGATGGAAGTAGAGAAGGCTCACTGGATTTTGCTGTAATGGAGAAGTGGGTCTTTAGGGATAGTTTGATCCCTTTACAGCTTTAATGTTGGCAGAACTTGCTCATTTTGGTGTGTCTGTTACACTCCTTGTAAAATTCAGCTTTGTTGTTAAAATGCTTTAAGTGAGAAAAAATTGAGAAAGAAAAAGACTGGATTTCTTGGTTACATAATTTTCTTTTAAAACAAACAAACCGTTTTCCAGCTGACAGGATTTATGGGGATACTTAGTCTAGAGCCAATCATGATTTGTAAAAATACAGCTTCCTGGGAGCTGGTTTGCTGCAATACCCGAAGTTTATAGAATTGTTGCAGCCAATCTGGGACTCTCAGAGAATTGTATCACCCCCATTCCTTCTGCTGAGGGAAGCAGCTTGTTTTTTTTTTTTTATGATGTTCCCCCACCCTTTCTGCTTCCCTTGACTACTGTTTTCCCGAAATTATCTCCTTAAAATTCTTACAGCCAATCTCCAGGACCTCCCAACTGACACATCCATCTTATGCTGCTCTTCTCCTCCTTCATAAAAATTCACACAGAGCATATGAAGTACTTCACACTTTGTTTGCTAATAAAGACCATGGAGGGATGTTAAATGAACAGCAACCACCTTCCAGGAAGATGGGTTGAAAAAGATTATATGGTCATATCCTTCCTTTGATTCATAAGCTCAACTCCCAGTCTGGCAATGGTTTAAAGCTTGATGTTCCTGAGAAAAACAAGAAGAAAAACAAGAAAGACAAGAAATAGAAGGCACTGTGGTTTGATGGTGAACACACCAGCTGCCAACATTGCCACCAGCTCAGTTCTGTAGCTTCAAACCATGCAATGTCTTTATGTGGTTTTATTTTCCTTTGTGTGAAAACACAATGATATATTGCTTTTTCCTTCCCTCTGTCTTGGTAATCCCTTCTCCAAAGTATTGCTGCTATTTTATTCAGTGCACTTTAGTAAAGCTGTAGAATGCAGACCTGCTTTAAAACTTGAACTACTGTGGAGATGATTGGGTAATGTCTTGTAGTTTTTTTATCTTTTATTTAGGACTCCAGGGTTGCAGCATCTGCCATTCCCTCTGCCACACTCTTGTCTTTCTATTCGGTTTATTAATTAAATATTTCTTTCTCTACTACTTCTAGTTTTTAGCTGTCTCTCACATCTAGAGGAACTGAGAGAAATATTTAATTCATTGCCTCCTGCATATGCTGTTTCTTGGGGAATTCCTTCTGAAAGTGCTGGTCTTCTGTGGTGCTTTGTTGAGTAGCCTTTTCTGAGGAGTTTTATACTTACTCTACGAGCCAAAAGTGATTATTTATTCAACCAAAGGAAAAAAAAAAACAAACCCTAAGCAGCTGGGAAGCTTTATTTGTACTTGTGTTTTCCATCTCAAATCTGCAGTTGTTAAAACCTGCTGTATGAGTATTTAACAATCATCTCATGCATCCCTATTTATGAAAGGAAAAATAGATGCTGATTGCATGGTACAGCTGATTAGTTAAACAAATGCTCTGCAAGCTTCAGCCACACTGGAGCTTTCCACAGTGACCCCATATCCTATTTCTCTGCACAGAACATGCACCAGAGTGGTCTGTATTCATACTTGGCATAAATTGGCATAGCAAGTGCTGCTGATTTACATCACCTAAAAATGTATTTACCCAGCTAATAATGATGGATTTTGTCAAAACTCATGATGCCAGTAGCAGAGCAGATTGTAATGAAAACAGGATGGGCTGGGATCAATAGCATTTTGATTCCCTTAGGTCTGCAGTCCTGGAGCAAGCACGTTTTTTTCCATTATTAGTCTTTCACAGCCATGACCAGCAGCCAGAGTGGTTCCATGAGCTCTCTGAGGTATTAGGCTGTGTCTCCTGGTTACTGACAACGGTATGTGAGTCTCTGATGGGACTGCACAAACTCACTGCAGGCCTGAAAAATGGAGAAATGACTCCCTGAATACACATTCCTAGTTTAGAAATGCAGCAGAATCAGAAGCAACAAAAGAAAACGGGTACAGCCTTGTTCTAACAAAGTTTTGCCTTCCCTCTATCCATGAGGATGTGGTATTCCCATTACCCCCAAAGTGATGGCAGCAGGCACAGCGTGGCTGGTGATGGGGGCACTTGTGTGTTCTCCCAGAGGAGATGAGCAGGCAGGGGGGAGCTGGCAGGGAAGATGCACCACTGCCATCCCCAACTGCTGCAGCTCGTAGACAAAACTTTAAAAGATGTTCCCAAGACACAATTAGGGGGGAATCAGGTAATCCTGTCAAGAACATCCCAGTAGTTGAGTATATTGTAGGCAAGGAGCTGAGGAAGTAACTTCTGTCTGTGGCAGGGGGTGGGCATGAAATATATCTGTTGTCCTTCCTACCATTGCAGCAATTTGCAAAGTCTAATTCCATAAAAATACTAACAGAACTAAACCAAGGAGAATCGTGTTGATATCATTAAATATCATTAATGACTGTTCTAAGGGAATTTGCAAATGACCATGTAGTTACACAGTGTTTGCAGCATAAATACCAATTAACGTTGGAGCTGTAGCTGTTTGCACTTGGGTAGATTCTATCAGGGAATCCCACAGAGTGGGAAGGAGTGTCAAATGATCTAAGACAGGAGAAAACGGTGATAATATAAACCTGATCATTAAGGAAAATCTCAGTCTTCCCTGTGATACATCTGCTAAAGCAATAGGGATGCTCAGGAGTCATGTGCAGAAACCTGAAAAGCAGTATGTATGTGTCTATATATACATCCATCCATCTGTCCTTACCAAATTAGGCAAGATAAAGGAATTACTGTGGCAGTTTGCTCCAGGAACTTTGCTTTAGCTGAAGCTGCAGAGGCTGTATTCTTGGAGTTAAAGGCTTGGGACCCTGGCTTTTGCTTTCAGTGATTTATACAGTAATTGTATGCAGCATGCAGCACATATATTTATTTCAACAGGAAGCTGGAATGTGCTCCAGTGCAAAGAGACTCCTGGACCCTCTCCAGAGCTCCCAGTGAAGGCCAGTGAGTCTGTCACGATCAGAAGCTACTGTGCTCTGGGAGCACCAGGATGACACACCACCTCATCCATTTCAGCAGAATTCTGTCTGTCCCACGCCCTTGGTGTCGACCGGATTTTTGTCACTCTCCAGAAAAGGAAGAAAGCAGCCAGTTAGCCAGGGTTGGCTTCACAGGGAAGGCTGGGAAGAAGAGTTTGTATTTCACTGCAGACAGAAATTGCTGATGTTGTTTCTTTCCCCTTCTCTTGGTTACAAATGAGACCTGGAGAGAGGGATAGGGAGAACAAGAGAAAAGAATTGATAAAACGCTGTCCTGATCTTTGGTCAATAAGCCTATTTCTAATAAGGGACTGCAGCAGCAGCAGGTGCAGGGAGGACGTTCTGCTGCAGAGTTCTTGGCCTAATGGTAAGAAACTGCATTTTAATAATATTTGCATCAGCATGAATGTGAAGTAATCCCAGTGAAATCGGTGTGTTTATCCTGGATTTGTACTGATATCAAAGAAAGCAAAATCTGTCTGATTTATGTCAAGTACCTTCTTTACTGTAATGACTGAAACAGCCCCGTGTTACAGCTTCCCTTTCTGCAGGCTTAAGGATGCTTATCTTCTCTATAGTACAGGGTTTGGGGATTTCATTGCTTGCCCAATGGTAAACACTCTGTCCTTCCATTCAGAGATGGTGGCCACCTTCCTGATTGGAATTCTTGACTTTATGTTCAGTCCTCGTATATGTAGGAGTAACTCCATCAAAAATGCTGGAGGTAACCCCGGTATCCCTATTTTCTGTTGGGGACAGCAGTAATCAGACATTTATATTTCAAAGAAAGAAGCTGTAAAAAGGAAAATACAAATAGAGTTGTGGAGAGAGGGTTGCAAGCTGTGTGGAAGAGCCAGGAAGAAGAGGAGTGGAGAGATGCAGTGGAAAATTGAATTGGCAAGGGTGGGGCATTAGGTGATACAGGTGGGCATCTGGATTCCTTCCAAATCACACCAGAGGAGGCCCTGTCCCAGAACTCCCAGGTCACTGAGTGTTGCATTAAAAATCTGTCTGGCAGATCAATCTCAAGTGAATTCTGTCAGCAAAAAGGCATGTTGTAGGGTAGAGTCAAAAGACCTAGATCGATAGATGTGAATATCAAATGCACATAAGAGCTGGCAAAAGGCTTTAAATGTGGGGACTGAGACATGAGCATCGGAGAGCAGTACAAGGGAGAGGAGCACAGGAAGCACTGCACTCTCTCGGTGAGTCAGTCTCAGGAGACAGCTGTCAAGGCAGATGACAGCCTGAGATTGTCACCTGCACTGACAGACAAATCAGCTCTGCTTATTAGGTAAGATTTTATTTTAATGATGTGCTGCTTTTTTCTCTGTTTTCCAGAATCAGAGGGAGTTGGTCTAAATTCTGATCTGTTAGATGCTGTTAGTGGTTTCCACTGAAATCGAAAAGCCTTTTGTGTCTCATCAGAAGCGTGATTTGGCTCCAACTCTAATGGTCTCACTGGAGATGCTCTTCCCTGAGTGGAGCTGGAAGGATTCTGTAAGCACAAGTGCTCACAGAACCTGAGGATGGCACTCATGTGGCCCTAAGTTAATGTAACCAGAAGTTTGGAGAATCCATTCATTTTTCTTCTCTCTTTTGTCCTTTCTCCTCCATGGAGCTGAGTTTCACTTCAATGCTGACCACTAAACCAGAACACATTATCTACATCTCTGCTTTATTAAATCATTCTGCACAAGGATTTAAAAAATCTCCCTGCCAAAATGTGCTTGTTCCACTCAGCATGTTGGCTGACAGGCAAGAGCAAAGAGCCTTTGGAATACCTTGGTGATCACCAGATAGCCCAGGCACTGAGAAACCTCCTGTCCTCAGCAATTTCTGGAGCAGATTATAGGGACATCAGTGGCACGATGATGTTGTTGTGTCTTTTCTTCTGCCAAGGACGTTACAGCAAGAGAAGGCCTAGTGCTTGTTTAGTTCTGTCACAGCTAGGAAGGGAGCAGGGCCATACTTCATTCTTGTTTCATTATTTTTATCTCAGTCAGCTTGTTGTTGTAGTATGTTTCTTTTTGAATGTGCATTTAGCCCTCCAGCAAACATTTCTGCACACCTGCAGAGCCAGTTCAGTGTGGGTAGCTCTATAACTAGGTCTTGGCTCTGTCCTGCAGAGATGTTCTGTAGCAGGGAGGATCCAAGGTTTGTACCCGACCCATTCTCCATTTAGTCCCTGCCTTCTCTGCAGGCAGCTCCAGGTGCCATCTGCAGCTGTAATTCCACAGGCATTGTACAAGTTCAGTACAATCCCGGCTCAGCTGGCAGGACAAATTTGATTTTTGCCCTCTGTTACACATGGCTGCATTTCAGTTGGATTAGCCCATGCATGGAGCTCAGACTTTAAGCCAGTTTACACCTTTTTTGTCAGCTTGCACAGTACTCATGGGAGGACAAGCAATTCCAGCATAAAATCAGAGCAGGGCAGACAGACAGTGTACATGTTGCTTGGCAATGGGGTGCTTTGTCCAGGCCTCCCAGCTGGGAGAATGGAGGGTTTGAACAGAAAGGACATTGTGGGAGATATCTGGAAGGGGAGAAGGAGACTGCCTAAGTTGAAAAATGGCAGGAAGAACAAAGAATAAGGAGGATCTATCCTGTACTGTACTGAGTTCCCTTTAAGAAGCAATGACTGCCCTCAGCTCCCAGAGACTGCATGATTTACATCACTTTTTATTATTCTCACTACACAGTTAGACAGGATTATGATGGAGGCAGGAAATGCTTAGTACCGTGCTGGACCTGACCTTGGTGCAAGAGAACAATAAGGGCACAGCTCAGGGGCTGTGAAGAGCCAGGGTCTGGGAACAGGCAGGAAATCTACTTTATCATTTATCATTCCTGCTCTATGGCCTCTTACCAAACATCAGCAAAAATCTCTTGCTCTCTCCAAAGAGGAGGAAGCCTTTTTACAGGAGTGGAAACAGAGGCAGAGCGAGGAAGGCTCTGTATTCCAAATGAGTTTGTCCAGTTTGGATCGCACTGTTTCCTCCTAAAACATGCACCAGCTTTGTGTGAGGTCTTGAATGTTGCCAGAGGAGCCAGAAACAGAACCTAGGACACTTGAATGCCTGAACAGGGGGTGCCATCCTGAAGCAGCTGAAGGTGTGATCCCTCTGGTTGGAGGCACGGCAGAATCTGCAGCTGGAGTGGCAGCTGAAATAGTTAATAGAAGAAAATATTCACCTAATCCTTAATTATTTAGAACCAGAGTTAATTTTGCAGTTCCTCTGGCAGGTTTCTGGTCATTAGGGCACTGGCAATGAGTCTTTCCCAGCAATCCAGCTATCGATCAATCTCGGAAGGCTGAGGTGTCACTGGGAGGTTGGAGACAGCTGTGTCTCAGGGCAGAAGCTGAGCAAGGCAGAATTTATCCATGCTTTTAAATGTAACTCTACTTTTTTTCTTCTACCTTGTCTCAGAGAGATGATCAAAATAATGACAGATAAACTCAAAAAGGAAGAATAATGTCTTCATCCTGCAGCAGAACTGTATTTGGAGATTTTGGCTAGTTTTCATCCTAAGTGCCACTGACTTGAAGAAAGTCTTTTGATCATCTAAGCCTTGGCTGGAGTAAATTGCCAAATCCCATTAGATTTCCTGGGATTTACAACAGATGCTGCATAAAATATTTATCTGTGGCCCGCCAGGCCTTCCTGGCCATTCAGAGCACTGCTTTCCCCAGAGGCAAGGGGCAGCATTGGAGGAGTCATCCTTAACTCCCCCATCTATTGTACTCACATCTGAGAAGGTGGAGGGATCACCTGACCCTACCCAGGGCACAAGGACAGTTTCTTACGGAAGGAGATCCCGGACAGGAATATTTCAGCATTCCTTGGAGAGAGAGAATATCTTCCCAGGGTAGCCCTGTATAGGAAAAAGGAATTAATTCTGGGCAACATTCTGCAAGATTTTTTTGCATTACTTTCTTGCATTCTCCTCCTGTCCACACTTTTAGCATCACACAAAGGTTTGGAAATAGTGGGAATAGCTTATAGGTTATTAATACTTGTAACCAGTGGACAGGCTAACCCAGCCATTGCAGAGCCACCTCTGTTTCATGCCCTCTTTCTTCTTTCCCTGCCCTGACTTTTCTGCTCTATTTGTCTGAAATGAACAGACAAGAAGTGAAATGACTTACAGCCTCTAACTGTTTCATGCTGGAGACCCAGAGGAAGAGAGTCGAGTGTTTCTGTGTCTGGCTCACAATTTGTGGCTCCACTGCAGCACAGCCTTTCCCTAACAAGTGCCAGCATGCCCAGAATCCTCCTCTCCTATTCCAAACCTAATATGCATTCACCACCACCCTCCTTCCTACTCTTGTTGTCCCTGTGCTCTACACACTCTTCTTTCACAGGCTCAAATCTGCCAGATGTTGAATGTTCCCTGGGAATTCCAGCAGTGCACCGGACTTCACAGGAGCCCAGTTGTGATAAGTGAAATAATAGTTATGTGCTCCCTCACTCAGACCCAGAGAGAACCTGGGAACTCAACAGGGTCCTTGCTCAGCCTCCAGGGAATAAGCAAGCAGGCTGCAAGGAGAAAAAGGACAGTGGAATTCAATTTGATGAGGCTTTTCCCTCTGGGATGCAGCTGTAGCTTGAATTGCAATGGGAAGGTAGACACACAACATCCCTGACCTCCCCTGAGGTGAGATATTAGAGCGTTTGTGCTGTTGAGGTTTCTGCCTCACCATTTTGAGTGAAGGAACTGGGAGTTGTGCCTGGAGTCAGCCAGCAGTGGGAAGCCACCACACACTGGGATTGCATGAAGAACACCCACCAAGTGTGTCTCCTTGTGCTCTCTGCTGGGTGAGAAATTGTTCTGGCTCTAAGTTTTAATCCTTTTGTACAGAAGCTTCCAACTGGTGCATCTTATTCTTCCTGCTTAGCTCAATGTGTTTTCAAACACCAGCCTGAAATTTAGCGGATGGTAATTACACTTTGACATTAATATTTAAACCACAAACACAGTTAGCACGCTAATACTGTCCCCAAAGGCTACTGCTCATTTAAGTTTCTTCCTTATGAGACTTAATTATTGTCAGGGATGAATCCTAAAATGCAAGAAATATTACAGCTCAAAGACTAAGCATTCCCTGATTATTAGAGCTCCAGGATTTGGGCACAGAGTGTGCAAAGGGCCTTGGCTCTGGTGGTAACACTAATACTGTTTCTAAAATCTACTGAGATTTTAAATCCTAAAGCCTAATTTTAAATAGCTGCTGAGATTTGTTTGTAATTACAGTTGTACAGGATCTCAGTGCATAGTTAGTTTAGCCAAAGAATAACTTTGCAAAACTTGAGTGATGCTTCAAGACTGCCACTTAACTATTCTTCAAGTTATTTCTCCAACCTAACCTCCTAATAGACCTTTTCTAAGAAAGAACACTGGGATCACACATTTTTTAATCAGTTTGTGCAGCTGCAGTGAAGTTCCCAGGGTATGAAGACCAAGACAGCCATATTAGATGCTTTCCAATATTCTGAAACACACTTTGTTGTGTGCAACACAATAAGACAATTTTTTACAGAAACACCACTAGAAAAGTTAGATTTTTCTGCTGGTGAGACTCCAGGAGCATCAAGAAGCTGAGCTGTGAAGGGAGTTTGATCCTCAGTCAAAAATGAGACTGTTCAATTACCCTCCTTGAGTGTCCTGTCTCTGAGATAAAAGCTGCACTCTGGAGGAGAAAACAGCGAGCTGGAGCAGGGAGGAGAATTCCTCGTGTGTCCCTACACTGACAGGTACCCCTGGCAGACACCACCCAGCAGTGGATGCCAACTGGTGTGCAGGAGCCAGGCTGCTGTAGATAAAAGCTCCTGCTCCCAGGGTTGTCACAGGGGATGTATGAACTCAACCAAGTTCTGCTGTGAAAATCAGATATGTCAGAGGAACTTCTGGATCAACAGTCAGAGTTTGTTGTCCTTAGCAGGCACCAGATGAGGGCTGGAAACATAGCCAAATCAGGTGCAGGTTAGAGGCTGTTTTCTGTCCTGCTGCATTAAAGGAGTCACTGTGGTTAGACAGCTTCATGGCTGGAGTGTATCAGGACCAGGGCAGGTATACAGAGGTGCCTACAGTCTGTAGACTAGGTGCCTCAGGTTCAGCTGATGTGCCCCCTGGGGTACTCCACTGGCATCAAGACTTTTCGGTCCTAGCGTCTTTTGCCTGGGAGGAATCTTCGCCTGTATTCAATTTTGGGATGTGTCCTTGCAAATTAAGATTGGGCTCCTGAATTTCGGGCAATGCCCTCCTGGAGGTGGAGGCCTTGTGGCTCTCACAACCCTCAACCTAATGCCTGAGGAGGCTGTGGCTGAGGTCCTCATTTCAATGGGGACCTGGAAAAGTGTGGATGTAGACACGTTAGCAGCCTCCTGTGATCCCCTTGGCATGCCTTTTACAGCCCCAGTATCCCTTGCACTGTGGGCTTTCTGGACCTGAAGCCGAAGCAGAGTAACACCTTGATGTTGCCCCTGAGGTCCCCATGGCCATGGGTGGCTCAGATTTCAAAAGTTGGTGGCCTGCCACAATCCTCCTGGCATGTCTTTCCCAGAGCCAGTGTTCTCGGAGCTGTAGGCTCTGTGGTTCTCCGAACCCTAACCTTACCCCTAACCTTACCCCTAATTCAATCCTAACTCTAACTCTGACTTGAAACCTAATGAGATATTGGTTCTCTAGTGGATCTTCAAAGGAGTTGAGGCAGCCAAGTTGGTGCACTGGAATGATGCAGTGGGCATGCATTTTCCAGCCCCAGGGTCCATGGGACACTGCCCTGGACTGTAGACTCTCCCACAGTCCTCCTCCATCTGCTCTTTGCAGAGGATCTCCCCATTTTTGTTTTGAGTGTGCACATATAATTGTCTGAAATCACCAATTCCACCTGGCTTAGCAACAGCTGTTGCAAAATGGCTTGTTTCCAGTCCTCTGAATGGAAATTACAAATTTCCAGGGGTCTAATCAGAACTGAAGCCAGGTTTAAATTTGCCACCTTCTGTTTGAAATTTTATCTTGGACAATATTGCACTGGACCCAAGCTTACTTCAAAATTTTGCAAGTCTTGTCAAACCTCTGGCTCAGCCTGGGATGAATTTCAAACCTGAGGCTGTACCCTGAAATATGTGAGTTTTCTTTCAAGATGTAATTATTTATATTTTTCGTGGCTCTAGTAAGAGCCATAGCCAGGAAGCTGAAGTTTGTTTTTTCTCAAAACCCAGACCTCATAGAAGGAAAGAAATCCTTTGACATGAATCTTTATATTAATCACTAGTTTCTTCAACATCTCAAAGCCTTTAAGGAAGGGAGGTGCAGACTCCACCACTTGTGTCCAAAGAAAGGCAAGTCTGCTGCCATCTGCTCCCTCAGCCTAAAACTAATGAGTGCATTATCTTCAGAGGGAGATTCATAAACTCTCACTGCTCAAGGATGCTATGATGTTGGAAGAGTAACCTCCAAGGATTGCTTTAGCCAACTGTGCCCCGTGCTTTTAGAGAAATCAATCAGAAGGCTCCCATTATTCATACAAAGGTGTGTGATTTTCCCAGGAGTGATGTCTGGGTTATAGCAGATTAAATCCAGATTTACATTGCTCAGGAAGCAGGAGTGGTAAGCTCACTATAACCACTCTGGTAGATCTTAAAAATAGCAAATACAGGCACAGTGGATGTGGAGTCCTTGTCTCCCTGCATAAACAGGATGTTTGTAGGATGCTGGAGCACCAGTGGCTATTCACATATTGGTGTAAATGATGACCAAAGGAGCAGTGAAATCAGGAAGGTGTAGAAGACTTGTACAAGGAGCATCAGGAGCAGGAACAGAGATTGCAGGCCCTGTTCTGCTTCTGTTCTAACCAGCACAAAAGGTTCTTTTCCCTACTGCCACAGCACCACATTGATTTCTCCACTCAAATTAGATCTGCCCTCCCTTTGAGTGTCTAATTGGTCGCTATTCAACGTGCAAGTACAACATTTTGAGAGAGAAGTCTTGATTTGTGGAAAGAGGCATTGACATTCAATCTGTACTTATATTCATGGGTAAACAGCCCGTGGACTCAGATACAAACTGACATAATCACTGAAGTCCCCATGGAGGCTGACACTGAGACTCTCAACCACTGGTGTTCTTACCCCATAAATTCATGGTATAAATGCAGATTCATACAGGGATGACTCAGACATTTTGACTCTAACCCATGGAGTTTGGCTGGTGTAGAGGTGAGGTGCACAGTGTTAGGTGTCCAACTTGCTTTGCCTCCTATCTCAGATGAATCTTCAGGCCTTCCAGTATCTTAAGGGAACTTACAGGAAAGATGGGGTAAGACTATTTTGGAGCAGTGGACAAGGGGGAATGAGTTCAAATTGAAAGAAAGTAGGTTGAGATTGAATATCACGGAGAAATTCTTCCCTGTGAGCATGGTGAGGTTGCCACAGGATGCCCAGAGAAGCTGTGGATGCCCCATCCCTGGAAGTGTTCAAGGCTGTGTTGATTTGGGCTTGGAGCAGTCTGGGATAGCAGGTGTCCCTGCCCATGGCACAGGGTAGGACGAGATGATCTTCAAGGTCCCTCCTAACCCAAACCATTCCATGGTTCTTTGAGTGCTGACATGAACTAATTTCACATACATTTTTCTAGTTTTTAGACACCAAGCCTCACAATTGTTATGCTGTGTGAAGTTGTTGAGCACCTGCTTCTTCACAAAGGGAGAAGGTTGAAACTGCCCCCTTGTGCCCTGCAGATGCTTCTAAAAGAAGATGAAGAGGGAGAGGGGGTCAGACAGGTAATTGCTAAAATGAGCAATATGTTAAGAGCTCACATTTCTGAGCTGAGTGGGATTAAGAAATAACAGAAAGCAAGGTTTTGCTGTTGCTGCTGCTGGAGCTGGTGTGCTCATAGAGGGTGTGATGTCACTAATGCAAAGAGCCACAAAGCAGAGACCATTTGCTCTACTCAGTCTTTATTATGTGCAATACCCAAGTTTTCAGGAGTGGTGTACTGGCCCCTTATTTGCTAACCATCTGCATGTCAGCAGATGTCTGGGTAGCATCCTGGTAATATTTGAGATGCTACTACCCAGTGGGGGCTGGTGCAGGAGCCTGGACAATGACATAACCTATCAAAATGAAAGCGATGCAGCATGGTTTTAAATCTCATTTTCTAAGAGACATGCCACATTTCTGCGGGGAAGAGGTTATTTTTTTCCCCTCAGATGAATGTGCTTAGTGCTTTAAAGAAAATATTGAGCATTTTCCAAGCCCTGCTTTTTCTGTACATGGGTGAGGTGTGCCCTGGGAATACTGATGGTCAGAGCAGCTCTGTGGGGGCCCAGTTCTGTCATAGTACCTGACTCTATTTGAGCAGTTAGATTTGTTGTGACATAAAATCCTATTGATGACTCTGAGACAGACTTGCCAAGAGAAAATAAAGAATAAAAGTGGAGGAGTGTTCATCTGCAATTACCTTAGATGCTTTTAGTAACAAAAGAATGAATAATTTTGCATGCAAGTGAAGCTACACAGAGATTAATCTGGCCTACAGCTATATTTTTTGTGAGTTCTCTGTACACTTTTTCTTTTCAAAGTCTATTTTTCTGCTCACTATTTGAAAAGAGAGGTTGACCATGACACAGATTGAACACATGGCCGTTTTATGAGTAGGCTGACATGGCCAGTTTATCCCTTGATTTCAGAAGCACACCAGTTAGAACTATCTTATCCTCCTTCTGTAATTCCTTTTCTTGCTGTTTTTTTTTTTCCTCTTCTTGAAAATTGTAATAGCAAAATTTCATGTGAGCTGAGATCTTGGCCAAATTGTAGCCCAGGAGAAAGCTTTCTGTGCCAAGACATGAAGAAGAAAACCTCATTGGGAAGGATATAGAGAGTTAAGATGGAAGTGCTGATCCTTCCTTAACTCTCATGTCATCCATAGCAATGCTTAAATTTATTCAATCAATTGCAGGGCCCTTAGGCTGGGAAAGGATAACGCTGGGATATTAAATCTGTCCCTCTCTCCAATCTGTCACGGGTGTGTCAGAATACATTGATTCTTCTAGTCCTGCTTTTATTAACTGTCTCCTCAGCGTGGCCTCTGAGTCTATCACACACTAACCTGCAATTGCTTGCTGAGTGCAGGACCCCTGGAAAACCTCTGGATTTTCTGCTGACCCCATTTTTTAGCACTGTCAGTACAGATGTAATGACCTGCTATTACTGTGTGTCATTCACCCCCACACACCTGGGGATTGCCATGGAAGGCCAGACTGGAAGTCTGTTCTGCCTTCTACTCTCTCACAGGGTAGGGATACCACAAAATACCATACCTGTGCTGGAAATCCTGTGCCATGGGAAAAGGTGGTCTGATGGATCCAGATCCTCCCAGATCCCCACTGAGGATGGTGCTGGTCACGCTGTATTTTGTCTGCAGCTCAGTTCCTTGCCATTCCTGCAGATGGTATTTCCAGCTCTCAGTTTGTCTGGGCCCCAGGGCAATCTCTGGCAGGCAAGTGGTTGCCCAGGGCACAAAAAGGTTTAATAGCTGCTCACTGTGCAAACAGCTTGCAGCTGAAGGGCTGGCATTTCCCAGTTTGTCTGAAGTGTCAAAGCACCTAAAGGCTGGCCTGGCTGTCTCTGAATTAACTCTGTGCCTTCAGTATTATAAAAAGGGCTAAACTCATCCCTCTTCTAGCTTGCTTAGTATAGATTCAAGTACTTTATAAAGGCTAAGGCTACTGGTAAGCGTCCTGTGGATCCAAATGTATTAGTGGTTGGTGTTAATGGTTTGATTTCCACCTTGGTGCCCAAAGCTGGCCCACATTTATGCCTCTGCACAGCTCTGCCTCAGTGATTAGTTGACCCCCAATACCACAGTGAAGCACATAGTCATGACTATTAAAGCTGGAAGCACTATTTTATCACCCACTCTGGCCTTTTGCCTAACACAAGCTCAAGACTAGCCCAGGTTGCCTGTCTCCTCGGGTTGGACTGACTTACTGATTTTGGGTTTAAGAACCAACAGAGCTGGAAAATCCACAAAGCACCTTTTGTACAATTTGAAGTGACTCTGATTAATCAGGGAAGTAAATTGCTTGGGATCTCAGCAGGGTACACCCCATGTCACAGTCTGAGTGAGGGCCTGAGAAACCCTGCCTGACACCCATGGCCACGACAGCTTCATCTGGCTCTGATACTCCTGCAAGTTTTGGAGAGGTTGTTTAAGGTTCCCATAATCGCCTTCCCAGCTGCAGCATCCAAATCCACTCGCAGCTTTGAAAATCTCAGCCTTTTGACTATATCCTGATTACATTATCCACAGCCCCAGAATGCTACAGAGACTGTCCCAGTGTTTTAAACACTGCAAAGCTGGGCACTGGCGCTGGGCTGCTTTGAAAAGTGATGAATTTTTAACTCTACTGAAAAGCCTCTGTTGTAAAGAGAGGTACATTTCCCCTCTGCAGACTGAATAATCGAGACACCTCTCTTTCTTGATTTATTTGCCCATAAAAATCCAGGTGGTTTGGGCACTGTTTCTTTTCCCTGTAGCATGAGCAAATATTTAGCAGCAAACCCTCACCTTAATTTCATTAATTATCTGCTAGGGCTGGAAGCCTCTGAAATAATGTCTAATTTTAATAGAGATCTCAGAACAAAATAAGCTTCCAGTGCCTCCACTTCTTTCAACCATCTTTTTCTCCTTTTCCTTTGAATCTGGTTTTAATTCCCTCTCCTTCACCTTCCAAGGACTTTCAGGCTTCTTTGTTCTCATCTGAGGTGGAGAAGAATAGGTAATTGTGTTTCATTACCGTGTGCTATACAGTCTGATCCAGACTAAGTTTCTCACTCCCACAAATAAACAATGAAGTAAAGTCCCTAATCCATCCAAGTGATTTTTCTTTTTAGTGCCTGCATGCATAATTATTCCCTGTGTCTGTCTGTGAAGATCAGGTTGGAAAGGAAGAAGCTATCTCACTGTAGTGTTTACATCCCAGCATGAATAATACAGGGTGAGGAAAGGAAGTGGAGAAGCAACAGCTGATGAAAGTCTTCTGAAATGATTCTATTCAAGATGCAGACTCATGTTAGATGAAGGTCTGGCCAGGGACCCTAAAGCAGCTGAGAAATCAAGATTTCTTTTTTTCTAGAGACATCCCTGCTGCCTGGGATCCTTCTGAAGCTGAATCCACTTTGATAATCTGGGCTAGCCCTGATGTGTTCTGCTGCCCCTTCCTTCCTGCTGCTGCAGAAAGGAAATTGGCAAAATAAAAAGATTCCCAATTGTTTTGTAAAAATTAAATATTCATGGCTCATAGGATGGTGCTGAGCATCCAGATCCCCTCTGGTTTACTGATAGAAACCCCCATGGACCCGACTAACAGACACAGAGGCGAGCTGGGCTTTCTGCTGGTTTATTCCCCAGGGTGAGGAACAGTGCTCCATATTTACAGGCATTTTTTGGGCAGGAATAGGAGGCTGTTCAGGGCACTGCTGGGCTTCCAGATGGGGAACTTGGTGACTGCTACAGCAAATCAATCCCTCGCACATAAAATATCACTATATCCAGGGAACACATTTCTCATCTCGTCACTCTTTCTTCTGGGACAAGCAGGCAGATCAGAAGTTCCAGGAAAATGAAATACATCTTGCAGAGCACAGATCGATGCACTCGTTTATGGGGAAGAGCAGAGTGTGGACTGAGTGCAGGTGAAAAGGGCTGACAGCTGCTATCAAGTGCTTTCCAAATCCTATTAGAAAAGTTGCACTGAAGAGTTTGTGGGAAGGGCTCTGTGAGAAGAAGGATGAGGGAGCCAGAGACAGGCAAGAAAGTGGGTTTTGTTGAGCAAATGTTCTTATTATCACTCCTGAGAGCAGTATTTGATATGTATGAAGATGTGGTAAATTGGTGTGTTAGTGAACTTTAAGTGGGAAAAATCACTTTTGTAGAAAATACTTTAAGACAGGATTTCAGTCACTGTGAGCATGGAAAGCACAGTCATCTGAGTGTGTGTAGCTAGTTAAATATGAGGGGAAGGAAAGTTGATCAGTCAGGGTGGTAATACCAGAACTGGGAGAGCTCACTTTAAGAAAAAACCATTTAGAAGATTCCCCAGAATAATTAGGGACTGTCTCTTATTTTCACTCCTAGATATATTTGTTGGTTTGTCTCTTTTTTTATCTGAAGTTCATTTTCCCATACATGTAAAAGGGGTAATTAGCAGAGACTAAATATATCAGGTATTATCAACAGTTCACAAACATCCTGGCTGGAAGGGCACAAGTAGGTGAGTAGGGAGTTGTAGGAAGGTGGGGAGATAAATAAACAGCCAGGCAAACACATCACTCTGTGCTGCCTGGTTTGCTTCTACAGCTTATCTGGGACTCACTGGGACAGGTCACTTCCAGAATTCCTGCTCTCCTTGGAAAATGAGCCTGTGGTTTGGGACCCAGACATCATCACACTGACATTTAAAGGCTTGAGTGAAAACAAGTATTTGCCTGTTTGTGCTTGGTTGGAAATTCCTTTCAAACTTGGCAGCTCTATCAATTTAAAAGGAGAATTGCAGCAATTGTTGCAATCAACTGATAACAGCATAGATTCTGAAGAGTGGAACATTGCAGAGGGAAACAGCACACCTCAGGTGGAAAAAGAAGGGCTAACATCTGTTCCTAGGACTTGCAGCAAGATCAAAGTGTATGGGAGGGAAAAGAAGGGTACAGTTCCCATGAATAAATTTGCAGGCACTCACTAACACACATCCACAGTTTAGAATATGTCCCTAATTGTCCCTCATCTGAACAGTCACAGCCCCAAATTGAATTCCTAGTTAGGTCATCTCTGTGTCTCCTAATCATGTGTGACATTAAACACTTATTCAATGAAACTCTTTTCTCTGCACTAATTATTAAGCATGAAAAGTTGATATTGAGCGAGGCCATTGAGCCAAGACGATTCAATAACTAGCAGGGAGGAGAGATTATTTCAATAAAATAAGTTTGCTTGAGCCAGATGGGGTTCCCAGGATGCTCTGGGACAATATGACACATGAAATTGTTCTCTGGCTTGTGTGACAACTCTAACTGTGCTATTAAAAAGCCATCAATGAGCTGGAGTGAGGTGTTGCAAGAAAGGGCACAATGAGGGGGAAATTGAAGGTGTTTTAGGCAAAATGTAGGTGAGTGGTGAATATAAAATGCAGCAAGGTATGGCTGGAAGACTTGGAATACCTCTGTCATCCTCAGTGACAGAGATCAAAGAAAACTGCTGTATTTCTGCAGGATCCACAGGCAGATGTTATCTGACCTGCCCCTGTAAAGTGACAGGCTTGTCCCCTCTGTGAATTTGTAGCTGAGACCTCTCCATCCCACCTCCCAATTTAATAAAATGCTTTGTGTGTGTGTTGGGAAAGAAATCCCCAAGTTAATCTGTCCTCCCTTCTCCTTCTCCTTTTCTCTTCTCTTTTAGATTAGCTCCCTTCCCTTTCCTTTCTTCATCTCATTCTTGCTCTATAAGTTCTATCTTTCCTGTTTTTCACCCTCTCCCTGACCCTGAGAGGTCCAGTTTGGAACCAGGACTGCTCAGAGCCAACACCACTGTGTCCTTACTTTCCCCCCTACTCATGGGACCCATGCCTTGTGCTCTCTGTCCTGGGATGCTGCTAAGAGCCTCCTCAGGGAAGGAAATGCCAGCCCATAACAAGTTGGGTGGTATATGACATCCAATTATCCAAACAGAATATAATGTAATTTCACCCATGGGCAGCACTGAAAGGAATGAATTTCCTCTGAGTGTGATGTATGAAGCTGCCTCTGCTATCTCTGTTTGCTGAGCCTCTTGCTTCATTCCCAGCTCCCTGGCAAATCTCTAAAGCTCAGAAGACACTGGAGCACAGCACGTTTCACAGCTGAGGAACCAAGATAAACCAGAGACATTGCGGCTTGTTGTTTAAATCCCAGAGCAAACAGAGGCAAATTAATGGGTCTATCTATATCCCTCCCTTTCACTCTTCTGTTTTTCTTTTCCTTTCTTGTTTTCTCTCCTCTTTCCCTTTTCCTTTGTTCTTTTCCTTCTTTGTTTCTTGTTATGATAAACATGATTCATGCCATGGTGGCATTCAGCCTTTGAGGTTTTGCTTCATATCAGGGGAACAGCTAAGGGCAGGGCAGGCCAGTTCAGGACATTTAGCAACTTGTATCTAACCTGCTTTTCCCAGGGATGAAGTGCTGGTTGGGAAGAATAGAGCTGTGCCAAGTTGGGTTATCTAAATCCCAAAGAGAAGAGCCAGGAAAGGTGCTGGGCTTTTTACAATCTTACATCTCACAGGTTATCAATGTATTTTTAGCTTAATATCCATCCTCCAGTGAGGAAGTCTGTAGTATGGAAGTGGAAGGCTGAGGACTGAGTGCAGGACACTCTCAGCATGAAATTGCTTTGATTGATGCCTGTGTCTTGTCTTGGGCATTCCCTAGACTGGCACTATCTCTTTGCATGCTGATAAAGGGGCACAAGTACCTCTCTGCCCTGCAGCAGGTTATTGGCAGGTTTTTTTTCCTTTGGAAGGTTTGGGAGGGGGTGAGAGGAGAGTCTGCTCTTTGCAACACTGGTGGGAGATACAGGAAAGGCTGTGCGGGAGTGAAAGGAGCACCCAGCACTACCCTGCACAGTCAGGAAACATGAAAGGAAAAGTTGTGTTAACCCTTCTGGGCTGAAATGTGATGAGCCTTTAATTGTAGGATCACACACAAGTTCCTGCATCATGGAAAACATTAAACAGCACGTCTGCAAACTCCAGCTGTACTCTCCTAAGCCACTGCTTTCATGCTTATTTAAAAGAACTGACTGTGAAGCTTGTTTAAAAGTACATCCAATGGAAAATGACAGCAAATGGTGCTGAGAGCAATTGTGCAGATCCCAAATGTCTGAAATTAAGGGAACCCCCTCTCCTATGGGAACAGCACGGAGAGGATTCAGGAGAGCCAGTTCTGCCAGCCCTTTTGATGTTTCTCTTCTCCTCCTCTCCTCTGTCTTTCTCCTTGCTGTTTAAGGTAAATACCAACCGGTTGCTGGAGGCATAGTTGTCCCTCTGAAGTGGTGGTGCCTTTTTGATCTGCCGTTTGAAAGGACCTTGTAGAGGCTTGGCATGTGAACGCCTTTCCTGCTTCCTCGCTGTGTCTTTGTCAGGGGTGTAATTTGAGACTAATTAGTTCTCAGCTCTCAGGCCTCAGAAAGGAGCATCAGCACCTGGTGGACTTTATTTGTGAAGCCTTTATGAAATAGGAACACATTGCTCTTTCATCTTATTGTACAAATAATTAGAATAACTTAGCCAAAGTCCCCTGGGATGCAGTTTGTGCTTAAAACACTTCCTCGCAGTGACTGGCTACTTTGGCAGCCAACACAGAAGGGCTGGAGGGGCTGAGACCTCTCTCCTGTGGACAGTGCCAGCCTTTTGTCTGTATCTCAGTGAGCTCCAACCCTTTCTAACCCCTCTAATCCTTTCCTATGTTTCAGAACTGTGCCTCTCCCAGAGATCAACTGAAAAGAAGGGTGGCACAGGATGACAGACTGTGTATGTGAATGCAGTAGGTCCTCTGATGATTCTTCCAGCTTTGTGGTTTGGTACATGGCTCATGCCCTGGTTTCTGTCAGACCCTGCAGCTCTGTGGTTCTGGGTCACCCCAAAAGCTCTGCACAACAGAGTGCTCAGTCTTTGGCTCTGCATTTCTCCTCAGCATTTTTGAGGCCAGTGGAGTTCAGCAAGAACTCACCTCAGTCAAGTGATTCTGCATGTTGCAAGGTTGAGTCCCATTTATGTCCATAAAGATCAAGGTCTTTGAGATCACTTTTTTTTTTCAGTGTGACATCTTGTCACAAACAGACATGAAGTGTTTCATATCCCTGGGATTTCAACCAGTAGCATAATCCAATTGCTGCCTTGGGTGATAATTTCCCTGCCTTTAATGTATGTGCACATTAAGGTTGAGTTATGGTTGCTGTGGGAACTATAACTTTGAGTTTTATGATTCAAAAATGAAAAAAAAGAGTATATTTATATACTTTATTTTGCTTATGAATCAACATGTTAATATTGATGCAATGGGAGAAGAAAGAGAAACAAACTTCTAAACAGAAAGCTTAACATCAAAGAGCGATCTGTTTCTTTTCCTTTCTGCAATGTTTCTCTCACAGGCAGAATACCCACAATAAAGAGGAAAAATTATAAACCAGGCAGCACACAAAGGGGAAGAAAGAAAGCAAAAGATAGCTGAGAGGTTAAATGAAGTTGCTGAGAGATAAAATGTTTGCATTTACCAGTCACAGGTCAGCACATGCCAGGAACCTCAGTGTAAAACCAATAACTTGAGACTGAGATTGGCAAGTCCAGGACTTACTGTGGCGACTCAAGTCACGCTGCTGCTGCTCAGGGGTTTTATGGTGATGTAGGGAAACAAAACAGACACTGAAAAGCACATGAGGGAGACCTAAAATCTTTTTATAGTGTCTGTCCCACTGCCCTGGGGGAGCTCACGGCTTTGTGAATTTAAAGCAGCAAGATTTGTTCCTCACAACTCAGAGGAACTAGAAGATATTTGTGGGAGGCTCGAGCAGAAGACTGCATTACATTCTCATTTTCCATGTCTCAGAATGAGGAATCTGGTTCTGGTCTCATACTGGTGTTAAGTCAGGAGGAACTTTCTTCAAGTTAATGGTGTTAGATGGAATAAATCAGGAGTAATGGGGGAGAACCAGTCTGTGCAGTGTACTACACAGTGAAAGCAACCCTGTGCCCTAGTCATCAGTTAATATGATGTGGGTCCTACAGTACATTCTGTGTATACCCAGTACCTTGCCAGCATGGCTACTTCTGGTGAAGTGCAGTTATCTTTTTTCAATTTATGTCTAATTTAAAAAAATACAAGCCCTTTCCCCTCTCACAGCCTACAGCTACACTTTCACTGGTCATGCTGTCTCCTGTGATTTAATTTGTTATTGATTTTTACTGAGGTGGTGTCCGGAACGGAAGCGAAGCAACCCAAAGCACAAATCACTTATGAAAATTGTGACCAGCCTCTTCTCACCCTGCAAAGATGATGATTAAAAATGACTGGAAAGGCAAAATCAATCAGGCCCCTTCAGAAAGTTGTTTGGGTGCACAAAAACAAAAAGCAAGGATTAGCAGTATTAAAATCGGGTTCTTTCAAAAGCTTCAGCTGGTCTCCTGTGTGACAGAAATAGCTTTGTTTCCCAAATACAGAGCAGGGATTTATTTCTTCAGCAGACAGTGATGGCTGAGGAGGAGCCACTCTAGTGTGTCAGATAGATAACGCATGTTTCTAACATTATTTTGCACTCCAAAGCTCACAAAAGTCCTAACAGCCTTTGGGACAATAAATCTGGAGAGCAGGTTATGGATTTAACATTTTAGCTCCTGGGTGGCTGCTGTGGGAGAGATATTAACCATTGATTAATCAATGGATTCCTGAGACACGGGTGTCCCTGCTTGGCTGGGCTTGGACCCCGCTGTGCTCAGTTACAGCCCTTCACCCCACCACCAGTTCCAGCTCCTGTTGGGATTTCAGTGATGTATTCACAGGGTTGCTGTTTTCCCAGGAACACAGCACGTGGATATTGATAGATGTAACCTCAGAGAAACCTTGGGAAGCAGTGGAGAATTAGCACTCACATGGGCCCCAGACACGTGCCAGCATTAAGTGACTTACCTGGTGCAGCCCAGTGTCTCACTCAGAGCTTACTGTCAAGGTCCTCAGTGGGGATAAACTGGTCTAAATCCACCAGACTCACTGGCAATGCACTGACCACACTAATCCACACCACAAGAGCTGGTAATTGTGGTCTCAGATGGAGTGGGGAAGGTTGCTGACTGAGAAACATCCCTCATCCAGCTCATCTGGATGATGTGTTGTGGTCTGACAGAGCAGGGGGAGAAGTCCAGCAAGATCTCTGCCTCTCCTCTTGTAAGGCATGAGCGAGCTTTGGGCAGGCCTTTCCTGTGCTTCCCTGTCAAATGTGCTAGTTCTGCATTTCCTTTACATCAATTATGGGCACTGCAAATATTTGATTTCAGGGAAACGTGAAAGGAAAGGAAACTACTCCTCCCTGGCCCAGGGTGCACTGGATGAGAGCCAGAGTAAAGGAGATGGGTAGAGAGCTGGGGAAGCAGTTCTCCCTATTTGTGGATGCAATTCCATGAATATGTAGGAGATTGTAATTTGCTCCCACATGTAACCAAGGTGCCTGAAGGCCCAGGCGTCCTGGCTAATTGTAGTAGACAATTAATAACTCATATTCTACTAATTCTATATCACACTGTGCAGCTCGTTACAGGAGCAGGGAGTGAGATCCTCTGCAAAAGCTGCTGGGAGATAGGGAGTGGTGGAGGATCCAGGCTTGGGGCAGAAAAGGTCACAACTGTGCTGGCACCATTGTTGGTCCAAACAGCAGCAAAGTCACAGCCACAGCAGGAGACAGTGGCAGTCTGTCCATCAGCCCTTGGCTGAGTTCTGGACTCACAGTGAGGGAGAGCTCTCACCCTGAAAACAGGAGCTGGATAATGAGTCTGTGGGTTCAATAAAGCACACAGCAGATCAAACCACACCCTTGCCTGTGAGCCAGTTTACAACATAGGCTTTTCTTGTGGTAGGCTGAAACCTGTAAGTCAAAAACGTAATTTGACTCCCTTGTGTCCCACCCATAGGGACCTCCTGCAAGCTGGGTAGCCAATGGTGGTGGGATGAGACTTCCTGAAGCCCATTGGAGGCTTTCATGACAACCTGCCACAAAACCAAAGTCTCCTTGAGAGGAAACACTAGAAATTGTAAAAAGAGGATATGGCAGCTCCTCAGTTTGCCCTGTGTTGCAGGGCCTGGAACAGATGTGGACAGTGCACATGGGAGGACTCATGCTGGCATCAGCCAGGGCTCCCTGCACACTCTGGGAATGCTGGCATCTCTTTCTAACCAGACTGGTTTATAAGTACTCAGAGCAGTGATGGGCCCTGGTTTTCAGAGCCTAATAAACCTCACTTTTGGGGGGTTTAATGCACTTGTCACAGCAGCATCCATCAAAACCCAACAGCATCTGTGAGAGTGAAGCTCCCTGGTGCTTGAGCACCCAGGAAATGGATGGTGCTCCAAGCCAGGGTTTCACAGGCAGCATGGACCACATTACATCTGGAAGCAACTGAGTTTTTATGGAGTTCCACCAAACTCCTTCACTAGCTACTTATCCCTTCCCTCTCCTCCAGCATTCATGTACTTGGCCTTGCTGGGTTTGTGACTGCACAACCACAGGGACTTTCTGTCTCCTATTCCTATTTTAACTTTCTCTTTTTCTTTCTATAAATATTTTTTTCTGGAGTTTCACACTAGACATAAGGAAGTTCCTTCTATGCAACTTTTCTATCCATCTTGCAGAAGTTCTGTAGCAGAACTCTTCTGTTGTACCATTTTTAGTTCCCTCATCTGTATCCTTCACACTTTTCCTCTTTTAACTATTCTCACTCCTGTACCCACATATTCCCTTGCTTTCTTATTTTCCTTCCTGATCTCTTGGACATCCTGGTTATGGCAGAAGAAGTTCTGTAAGAACACAGTCAGTCCTGTCCCTGTGGGCTGCAAGGGCCTCAGTGTCCCTCAGCCTGATGCCTGGGCTTGGATTACAAGGGGAATCCTGGAAGGGTCATGTGAGCTACATCATGGTTATAAGATGGCCAAATAACTGCAATTCTAAAAGATAACTGCAGGGAAAAAAAGGAAATAATGATAAATGAATGAATGGAACAGACTGCTGATGGGCACTGGTGGAACTTTAATCTGTGGGCCTTATTAAAGTAAACACATCCATGCCACCCACCAGCTCTGGCCATTCTCACTGCTTTGCCATCTGTTGCAGGATGGCTGGATGAACAAAATTTCCATAATTTGCAGAATGTCCTCATGCAAAGCACAGTAGGGAGTCTGCTGGTAGTTTTTGGTCTTATGGCTCTGAGGAGACAGAGATGGACTTTCACTATGGAGAGGAGGCCAAACCTCTTCCCATGTAACTCTTTCTCTTTGGAACTTCAGAACTTGCTGAACTTTCACAGAATTTTGTGAAAAATCTCCTCATTTTTCCCCAGGGACAATGAATTTCCAAAACATCCCATAGACTGCAACTTCAACAAAACAATTCTCTGCCAGCACCTGAGGCAGTCAGGGAAGCAAAATAAACAAGTAAAACCCAAGCCACACACACTGTTGAGCTTAATGCAAATAAATCACAGAAGTATTAAGTTCAGTTCTAAATCTCTCCATCTTCCTGTCTTTCAGGCTGTCTGTTTCTTGCCTAAGAATATTTTATCAATCTGCCAATCTGGGTTTACATATAGTTTAGTTTTTTCCTATGGCTGTGTCTTGTCTGTTTGCTTCCCTGCTTATACTTCTCACTTTAGCTTTATACCAGTAACACTGTGCTGGTAAATAGGGGCACACCAGCAAAAGCAACTGCTCCCCACCTCCCCAGGGGCTTTTCTGTATTTTTAGGAACCAGAGGCTCTGCTGCAGTGATGGTTCTAGTTCTCACCTCTCCAGCCTGTGCTGGGTGTCACCACTCCCACACTGGAGGCAGCACAGCTGGGTCTGTCCCTACAGAGCCATGGCTGCCATCCACAGCCTTCCAGGGGCACACAAACCCACTGACAGTGGCATGAAGGGCTCTGGTGAATGGTGAGAAGCCACTACAACAGGCAGAGCTGGCCCATCAGAGGCTGGAGCCACTTGCTTTACAGAAGGCAACCCAATCTCCTGCCTGGGCTGCTCAGACACACACGTGGCCCCTTTTCTTGCTTTCTCAGAGAGAACCAGACCAGTCATTGACTTCCTCACTAAGGTAGGTCAGCTTTCTCCCACATCAGCAGATCAAGCAGGCTGGTGTTCAGATGGAAATGTCTGCACAAGGCAAAACACACTGAAAATAGATGGAGGGTTTCGATTCCACTCCCTTGGCTCAGGATGTGAAAACAGCACAAGCTTTTATTCTACTTCATCATCTAAGGCAGGATGCTTGTCTTGGCTCGGTGGAAGGACCCAGAGATGAAAGGTACACTTAGCTGCTTAGCTCCCCAACAGAGAACTGTTGCTGAGATAACTCTGCACACCAGTTTAGAGGGGGCACAAAAGATTAATTTGCCAAGCAAGTACCATATAGAACTGCCTGCCGTGGGGTGTTTGAATAGACAGGGAATGAGTCATATGCTCCACTGCTCGGAACTGGCCAACCTTTCTGAGGTCAAAATGGAGCAGGATTGATTTATAGCAGTTATGAATTTCGTTCATTATTTCCCCCTGTAGTTAATTTTTTTTCCACAGTAGTAACATTAACAGGAAAAATACCTGATATGGAATTGTGGAGTTTGAATGACATCTTCTCTTGCATTAATCATTAGGCTGGAATGTGCCCTGACTGTTATGTGCACACTGGAACGTTTCCCACGTATTGTCCAGGGCGATCTACACCAAGAGGAAGGTTTGATTTCAAATTTGCTTGCAAGGACTTTCTGACCTAGAACCTCCCTATGAATTTTCTGGTTTATAGGAATTTTTTGCTCTCTGGTAACTTTCTGACCCAGAATCACTTCTCCAGGTTCTGCAATAGATGAAGAGACTGGTAACATTGCCTGTGGTTCCAAAGTGGTAGTGGGTATGCACCCTCCTTACACTGTGTGAATGGGTTAGTTTGAGTTCTTGTCCTCCTTTTTTTCCTGATTCTTATCCTCTTCTGCCTTCCTGGAGCAGGCATTTCTCCTCCCTGATTTTCAGAAGCACTTTTCTACTCACACTACCAATATGCAAAGCTTTCTGATTGTCTCCACTGCCTAGCTCGTGGAGAATGAGTCAGAAATGATGCTTTGCTTAAGTATATTTTAATTACTTCAAAAAGTAATATCTGAAGTCCTAAATATTTCAGCTTAAACTAATATATTTTGGTTCCAGTCACTGCCTCTTAAAGACTTGTGTTTTCAGTGAAGAGCTGAACTGTTCTGCTGGTACAGTAGAGCATTTTTTGAGAAGCTCTTTACCCCTAGTTATATATCTGGAAATAAATGGCCAAGTTTGAAAAGCCTTGAGCACTCACTAATTTTGCTACATGTATTGGGAGCTTCAGGTCTGATGCTTAGGGGTTTAAATATAAATTTGAAAACCTACCTTTTGGCATCTGGATTTAAATGTCTTAGCTTTTTATCATTGGAATGCCCTGACTTTTCCCCAGTGTGACTGCTTCTCCTCCAAAGGAGGAGTGTTCCTCCTTTGGGATCTTGCCTTCATCAGAGATAATTTCTGAAATGCATCAGAAGACTCCAAGAGAAATCTGTCTGTGACACACAGCAGCTGAGAGGACCTGAGACTTCTGCTACATGAAGGTCAAGCAGCTGCTGGGGCATTTGTGTAAGGGAAAATGCAGTTGAGCTCAGTTAACAGCTCACTCCATGGTGCTGAGGGGGAGCTCGGGGGACTAGTAATGGAGTATGGCACTCTTTGCCTCTGCTTTACCAGTTAATATTCTCTCTGGTGAGTCATAATTGAAGGCTAGTGCTGGATGACTGTGATTTTTGGCCTCCTTGACATGACTTTGTGGAGTGAATTTAGTTTCTAAATGCCAGATTCAGCAGCCTTCCTTCAGTGCTGTACATGGGAGGTGAGTGGCTGGATGGGGTGGGAGGAGGGACATGCAGGCTGTGGGTGGCAGGATGCAGCTTTGAAGGGGCAGGTTTAGACATCCCCAGTTACCCCTTCAGAGTTCACTGACTCTTGGGGCTGGGTGTGGAGAAGGCAGATGATAAGAATGGTTTAGATGGTATAGATGTTAGACTGATGTTGGGTAGGTTGTTAGCCTAGGTAAAGGTTGGACTTGATGATCTCCATGGTCTTTTCCAACCTTATTAATTCTGTGTGTAATTCTGTGTGTGTGTAACAGGCAACAGTGGACAAAAAATGGCATCTCAAATGGCTCCCATCACCCAGCAGTACAGAAGAAAGTGGAGGGCTAGAGGAAAACCAAGGTGGAGATAACCAGAGTGACTTATTCAAGACCCCAGAGTGGATTCTGGGAGCCCAGGAACAGAGAATCATCCAGACTGTTATGTTCCTCAGACCATCCTCTCCCCTCTTTACAGATTGTTATTATTTATGTTTCTACCTTTAATAATTTGAAAAAAATCTATCTAGAGTAAAAAAATCACTTTTTATGTCTCTCTTCCTATGTCCAACTCTACTGTGATCTGTGTGGTCTATTTAAGGACAGCTCTTTAACTGGAGGGCAGGGAAAATGGTATTAGATGTTCCACAGGTGGATGTGAACAAGAGGAGTTGAACAGTTGCAGAGGGGGTTCTACAGATGCTGGGACTCAAGGAGGGGAAAAAAGACACAAGGGAGACAAAAGGCCAAAGATGAACTAGGGAATAGGAAAAAGAGGTTGAGCAGTATCTGCCACAGGAAGACCATTAAGAACGAGGCAACACTGCCCCGGCTCATCGATCCCTGCAGGAAAACAGCTGCTATATTAGTCCTGCTGCCTTCCATCTCAGAGTGGCCTGTAATGTATAACCTCACCAGGAGGCACAGAAATGCCCTCATCTCTCTCCCCTCCACTATGTCCTGTGATGAGGACACTGAAGTAGAGGAAGGGATGTCTTGTTCAAGGTCGCACAGTGAGGCAGTGGCAGAACGAGCAGGGGACAAGTCCTGAGGCTTCCTGAGTCCCTGCCCTGCATCCACTGTGCATTCACTGGCACAAGGCAGCTCTGCAAATCCCACATTCATTACAATACAATAAAGATCTGATGCATAGGTCTGGTTTGGGGTTTTTTTTACAATGTCTCTCAAAAACCCAAGGCTGATTTGCATTTTAAAACTACCAGTTACAGCTCAAGAAAATGCTATTCAGTGGTTCCCGGAGCTCAGGAGTAGAGATTCTGTTTTCCTCTCCCAGTTCTTTTGCCTGAAATATATTTTGGTCCAAATTGCACAATACTTACTGCTAATGTTTATGTCATGAATATTCATTACATCCTGGGGCTCCAAGACTCCAGTGGGAAGGCGAGCACAGGAGGCACAGCAGCCTGATCCTCCTACACTCCATACATACAGGGTAGAGGCATCAGGGTGAGAGGGCTTGTTTGGTTAGGGTGTGAGCTGTGGGATGCTAATGCAGTCTGGAAGCCTTTGGGGAACGCTGGTGAAACTCCATTAAACAGAGCAGTGAAGGCCTTTTGAACAAACAACTTCCATAAAACCATTAGCTTCCCTTAATTGCAAGGAAAAGGCCTCACGAGCAGCAGGGGTTTAGAACACACTCTGTCTCTCTTTACATCTGTTTCTTTTTCTCTGGCAATCTGCAGATGGGCCCCCCTTTCCCACAGAGATTCAGGACTGGCAAATTTCTCCTGCCTTCAAAATTGCAGGGTTTTACCTGGCAGAAGTGGTGATTTAGGTTTCCACATGGGATTTTATGCAGAAGGCTTTTGCCTCCTGTGTGTCCTGTGCCCGAGCAGGGGCAGCTGCCCACAACAGTGCTTCTCTTTTCCTGATGTGGCTGGAGCTGCCGGGCTCACTGCTGTTCAGATGGTGCCATCTGGCTCTCACAAAATATATGAGAAATGTTATCCAATAAAAGAGGGGGCTGGCTGGCTGTGTGCCTTCACCTCTGCTCTTTGGGGAAGCGATTGTTTCTGCATCTGGGAAATGTTTAACATAATTTTTGAGTACTAGTGTTGCCCAAGTAAGAAATAATAGGCTAGCAATTTGAATTCAGGCCTGAACCAGTGGTAACTAGAAGCTATTTTGCTTGGGCAGGGCAGGGATGAGGTTTATAAACACACAACACATAGAAATAGATTGTGATGTGGCTTTGTTAGTTTTATGGACAGATAGGAAATATTTCTTTCCCTGGTACTCCACCAAGCAGGATGTTTGGATTAGGAAAGATAAGGAGAAAAGGTCTCAGTTCTCTGACAGGATGACACTGGGAAAAAAGAGCACAACTTCAAAAAGGCTGAGGGAAGTTTCCAAATAGAACAGTTGGCCCCCACTCCCTATTCTTTTAATCTGAAAATATAACTTATCTGCAGCTCAGCATCCTTTAGGGATTTCCCTCAGGAGCTGAGGGGTGTTAGATATACCTCCACATTACCCTGTGACACTGCTGGCAGCTGATAAAACAGAACTTCTCTGGCTTTGGGGGTATTGTCTTTTCTTCCTGGATTTCTCCATTATTTTCTCTTCCCTTTAGCAGGCTTACTGGTGTGCTCAGCCTTCCTTTGAGCTACCACCACCATCTATGTTGTTGGATAGCAGCTCAGTGCCCAGCTGCTGCCCAGCCCGCTCTGCTCTGTGGCTGACTGGTACAAACTTGAAAGCCTTTCGGGCAATCAGGCAGTAATAGACCTTGTGGAAGCTGAAAGTCCCCCAGATAAAATTTACAAGGCCTAAGAGAGCCTGCCTGGCATAATTTAACACTTTAGTAATGAGCACCTGGATAGAAAAGATTGCTTGGGTAGTTTTATTCTGCATAGATGAGCAGTCAGAATTTCAAAGAGGGGCCATAAATACAAGCAAGCGGAATGGCCAACGGCGCCTGATTTTGGTGTTGAAGACAGGCTGTGAGAGCACGAATAAAAGGGAAAGTGTTTCTCTTCATCTCCCCAACTCCAAAAGGCATCCTTTAGCCAGGGATGGCTTTAAGGGCAGCAGCCATCCTTCTCCTGCCTGCCTGTGAGTGTGCCTCTGTGCGGGTGTCCAGGCATTTGTGGATTTGCTGCTGCTCCCCCAGACTGCAGCACAGTGCTGATGTCTCTCAGTGCCGTGGGGCTGAGGACAGCAGTGTGCAGCCCCTCAGCCTCCGGGCTGTTTGCCTGGGCACGTGTGCCTTTAGTAAAAGCCGCCCGTAAGGCCGATTCTTTGTAGATGCATTTGCATTGTTAGTGGAGTCTGCAGTAGCACACTGACACCTTTGTGTACAGGTCTATGCAAGTAATGCAAGTACAGTTGGATACAGTTTGTATTTATGTGCTCTTCATACAGGCAGTTCTAACTTGTGTCTGAGTAACACGTGCTCAGTGTTGCTGATTAAACTAGTAATGAACTATGTCTTCCTTTTGCCAAAAACATGCTCTCTGGCTGAGCAGTTCTGTGAGGCCTGAGGGAAGGAAGTGATAGTCAGAGGCTGATGCACTCTGAGCACAGAGGGGCATAGAAGGAAATGTTAAGCCAGATATAAAGATTTCCCCTGTGCACCATCCTGCCCCTCCCATCCCCAAATATTTGAAATGTTTGATTTCCTCCCAATGCAGAATGAAACAAGATGGTAATCACAGAAATGGCTGTTGGGCAAGACTGTCAACCCCTTCCAATGCAGATGAGTATTCCATTACAGAGCTTTTTGAGCACTGTGCAGACCCCTGTGTGTTCATGGAGTGATATTGAATGCTGAATGTGGCAGTCTGAGTGTCCCTGTATTGACAGGGAAAGACACATTCGTCATGTATATATTGTAGGTGCCAACACAGCAAGGGAAAATTCTAGTTCAGCTAAGAGCTAGCATAGCTCTGTGGTGTGTGGGTGAAGGCAGGTGAAGGAAGGTGTTGTGTGGTTTTATGCTGCCTGAAAACCATGTACAAGTTTTAAAAGCTGAAGCTGTCAAGTTGATGTACTTGCGCGTGTGGAGAGGAGATGGGAACGGGCCGTCCGCGAGCAGGGGTGTCAGCAGCACATCACGTCTGTTTGCTTGTGTGTGCTGTGTTTGTGTGAAGAGGTGAGCAGGGGGCTCCGGGGGAGGGTGTGTGTATCTGCTCCTGGAGGGCTGTCAGAAACGCTGCTGAGGAGAATCGTGTTACTGTCTGAGTGCTCGTACCAGCACTGCCTGGTGACTCCTGCAGTTTGCTGGGCTCTGCTGAGTGATTGATTGAGCGCTGTCCCTCACATCAGCGTGGGCTCCGCGCCCAACACCAGCAAAGCTAGAAAAGGCAATTTTTCCCTTTACTGTACACTTAGAGTTTTCAACAAAATTGCTAACCCCTCACCATCACCTTCTCTGCAGAGACCTCCATCACTGGCAGGAATGCTCAAAGCCAGTGGAATGCAATTTTACTTCAGAAGCCTCATTAAATTTGCATTCCCTGGAGCCCCACAAGGAAGAAGATGGTCTGGCTTTATCTGCCTGGCTTCCAGTTCACTTTGGGTGATGCATCAGAGAGTGCACCGTGCCTTTGATACGGCCACCTGCCTGAATACACACTCAGGTGATGGGCCTGTTTTATTGTGCTGCTTTCTCTTTCTCATTTACTTGACAATTCTGTCTGAAAGCTGGGGTGAGGGATATTTTTCCTAAGCACCATCGAAACTCAAGTAAGCAAGAGTATAGGGCAAAACTGGCTTAGGCAGCATTGCAGAGGTAATGTAGCCTGATTAAAATCCATTCCCACCAGGTATCTGTTTAGCAATAATCTTGCTCCTGCAGAAGTCCACATGATAGTAACAGGTCAACCCAGTAAAAAGGCCAAGGATGGGTTGAATGTTGGTCTCTCCCTGCCTCCAAAGCCAGAGTGAGTCACAGAACAGCACACAATAAATGAATGCAAGACCATTGTATCCAGCACAGTAATTAAGAGACCGTCTGTCAACACTGAGCAAAGCCCCTGTACTCAAGGATGTCTTTATCACAGACAGGACTCCTTCACCTCCTCAAAGCCCAGACAGGGGCAAGCTCGATGACCAGCTGTGTAGAATGCCTTGCTGAAAGAGGGGCAAGCATGAACGTATAAAAGATTTTTCTCTACCATCCTAATTAATAAATCTTGCTGCCTCCCATTTAACGACTCCTACTTGAGTCAGGGAATTGTTGCCGCATGTCTCTGCCACTGAATGCATATAGACGTCTCCTGTACATCTCCATTTATCTAGCGGTGAGAGTACCAGCCAACACATCTGGTGAAGCCTTCCTGGAGCTCTGGCTCTAACACGGGCCAGACCTGCAGCATCAGCCAGGTGCTGGAAAAGTTTCTGGCAGCTCCCGTCCCGAGACGCGCCCGGTCCCGGAGTGATGTCAGTGCCCACCTGGCAGAGGCAGACTCCCATCCCCAATCCGGCTGGGGCGTTCCCATCCCTCTCCAGCCTGTAAACCCAGCGCAGACCCGGGATGGATTTGCATCCCGGGGGAGCCACGGCGCCCGTAGCTCCGTTGCTCCGTTGCTTGCCCTCTCCGCTGAGGAGCTGCCGGGCGGGAACCGAGGGCCGTTCCCAAGCGCCGTGTCCGTGCCCTCCGTGCCCGGGGCTGCCTTCCCATCGGGGACCTGCCCTTCCCACAGGAGCTGCCTTCCCATCGGGGCTGCCCGTCCGGCGCCGCCGCACCGGGGCCGGCGGGGCGGGGGCCGGGCACGGGGCACGGTTTACAGCGCGCTTTATAGCGCGGCCGCAGCGCCGCCCGCAGCCCGGCGGGGCGGCGGCAGCCCCGGAGCTCCGCGCAGCACCGTACAGCACCGTACAGCACCGCACAGCACCGTACAGCACCGCAC
>VXBA01004883.1:2400502-2498681 GCA_013399895.1 Serilophus lunatus
GTGCCAGCAGCGGCCGCGGCGGGCGGCGGAGCGGCGTTAAAAGGCGGCTGCCGGGCCAGCTGAGGGTTGCGGGAGCAGAACCGGGACCGCCGCACGCCGCTGCCACCGGCGCTGCAGCGGCAGCGGTACCGCTCGGCTGCCCCGGCACCGGTACCGCGGGACCCGGCGGTGCCCCGGCATCGCTGCGAGCCCACGGCAGCTGCCGCCCGGCCGGGCGGAGGTGAGTGATGCGCTCCGCGGCCCCGGGGGTTGAGGGGCTTTGGAAGGCTGTGGGCACAGCTCTCTCCTGTGGTACCAAATCCTTGGTGCCCGCCACCGGTCCTCAGCGCTCGGCTGTGCCCGAGGGGGTGACCGGGGGTTCGGTCGGGCTGCCGGGTCCCGCGGTGCTGAAAGACAGCACCGCTGGAATCGCTCCGCTATTCACTTTTCTATTTTTTTTTTGAAGCCCTCCGCTTCACCTCTCCTCCTTTTTTTTTTTTCTTTCTCCTTTATTTTCTTTTTTCCTTTTTTTTTTTTTTTTCCTGGGAATCCGACAGCCAAATCCCTCGGTTGTGTGTTTAGCCAACTCTCCCTGGAAGCTCTGGAGAGTTCATGAATATGCACAGGGAGAGCGTTTCCCGGGAGGCTGCCTCTATAATGAGCTGATTGAGCTGCGCCTGCAGCAGGGCTGTTCTCCTGGGGGAAAGTTGGGCGCCAGAACTGAGCAGCTTTGTGTCCCCGGCTTCATGGAAGCTTGGCCGGCCTCCCTGAGGAGGAGCTGAGCCAGCGAGGCATTCGCCATGCTCAGGGATGGTAGCAGGTCCAGCCAGGCAGGTTCATCGTCTCTGACAGCAGCTGGTGCCCGGTGTTTGTCCAAAAGATGTAAAAAGCATCGCACACCTGGCACATGTAAGGTAACCTTTTTGTTTTGTACTGGCTTATGTAGAAATGGACTTTTCCTGCCTAAAACCCCCACGTCACTCAATAAGGACATTATATTGTTTAGCAACAGTCCCGAGTGCAGGCTGGTCCTGGGTCCTTGTTATTCAAGGTGGTCTCCAAAGTCACGACAGCAAAACACCCAGAGCCTTGGAGAAAATGAACTCTTTTCTTTCCTAGTTAGTGATGCAATGTCCAAATCAAAAGAGTGGGGCTGGTTGTTACTGTCTGGGTATTTAAAAGGACCTGAGAGAGTGGGAGCTGAGTGTAACTGAAAAACTTTGGGATGCACATAATAAGCTGGAAGTGGCTGGTCCCTCAGGCAAGCTGCTGCATCCATCCTGTGTCGCTTGCACCCTTGTTTGTGCACAGGCATAGCAGTGTGCTAGTTAGAAACCTTCTCTTATGCAATTATTAGGACAGTATTTTGACAGTCTGCTATCGTTTAATGTAACATTTAATAAGTTCCTTTAAAATAAGGCTGATGCATGCCCTTGTCTGCTGCTGCGAGACAGGCTTTAGTTAAGTGGGGTGAAGACTTGTGTGTTAGAGAAGTACTTCTACAATTCAAATGACAGAATAAACACACAGACTTTTTGCTCACAAAGCAACATGCTGATACACACAAAATCTACTACCCTGAAAGCTCAGGTTTTTTAAAAACAGTTTTCTCATGAAAATTTGGGTGAGCTTTTGAAACTAGTTGTCTATTCTCATCGGAACAACTTTGCTTGGGGATAATATTTTTCCCTCTTCCTCCCCAACAACCTTGTGAAGTGTTGATAAAGACATTATCCATAGCATCAGCTTCCTTTGATTGCTCTTTTAGGCTGTGTGTCTAGATGGAAACCTAGCAACACAATAACAGAATTGAAGGGAGATGTTTCAATAGCTACAGTTCTTTTATCACCCTGGATGCATCTTCAGAGGTTAGACTCATCAAGACAGTCTCTTTACCCCTTGGAGCCTTATAGTTTGATTCCCTAAGCCTGGAATAAAACAGACTTGAACTAGTGAAAAAGACAATAAAGATGGAATGGAACTGTTTAATATGATAAAAAATCTATTCCTCCTTTCTTCCTGCTGCCCCTGTGAATATCTGATGTATTCCCATGGGGAAGATGCTCCTCTACAGAGGGAGAATGCTTGTCTAATAGGAAAGTGATTCAAGAGGAAACTACCCATCGGTATTTGTGACTGTTTCACCTAGAGGCACAAGGGCAAGAGCTAAGGGACAAATGACCCAGAGGAATGTGTAACAGTGTCATATGTGAGAACCAGATTGGCATTTGGGAAGTAGCATCAGCATTGTTCCAGTTGCCCACGATGACGAAGATCGTGATTCAGTTTCTGCAATGTACAGGGCAAATTCACCCTCAGGGGTAGGAAAAAACCAAAACAAACCCCCAGACACCAGCTGAAGTCACTGACACTATTTGGGTTTCCCTCACTGGCTATAGTCTAGTGTTCTTAGCCATACTGACAAATACCTTTGTGGTGCATTACCTCACCACACAGTAGGGCACTTGTAGGGAATCCAGGTGACAATATCTGACTGGCTGTAATTTGGGGCACAGAAATGAGAGATTTTACACTGGTAAAATTGCTGTTGGCTTTCAGGTGTTTAGGAAGAATGTGTTTGCTAGGTGCTAAGAATTCTCTCAATACCTAGTGTGTCCTCGGCTGCACCTCCCCAGGTTCTTATACTTTTTCAGCACTAATGTACTAAACATCACAAATGCCTTTGTCAGGCCAATAGAAGAAGTGATTAAGTTACAGGAGAACTCTGACCCTTTCAGTATCTGTCATTTCTGGACTGTCAATGAAGTGTTTATAGCAAGCTGTGTTGTACAGGAAGCTGTGTGGGTAGCTGTGGTGTGTGTATGTAACAGCACGAGGGTTACAGGATGTGTGCACTTCGGTTTGGCTCTGGGGGGGGATGCACATGGTATGAACATTTTGCATCCAAAAAACCACAGCACATCTGAAATCCTCTTGTGATGCCACTGGTCTGAGATAAGTGCTGCTTATACAAAGCCTTGCCTGTTGGGTCCAAGTACTTAGTAAGTAAGCTTGAGTGAAACTGGAGAAGGATAGGAGTTCATACCCTGGTGGCATATGGAAAGTCTGGATGTGATTTTTATTTCTGAAGTTTGAACGGGTCCTTCTGTGAGGCTCTGGGTGATGCTGTGTGGTCTCTGTACATGCCAACATGCAGTAAATCCCAGCAGGAATCTCTTTAGCACTGAGCACTTCACATACAGTTGGTTTAATCCTCTAATCTTATCGAGCACTGACTAAAATCAGAATTGAACAGATTAATTCATCCTAAAAAATCAAGCCCTGTAATATTTCTCAATGTTGCGCACAAGATTTCTCCTTTTGTTTGGAGGTATCCAACTGTAGATTTGGGCTCAGTGGTGAAAGGCACTGGTAATCGGCTCTGCTGTGGTGAGAGTTTATCTGTTTGAGCAGCCAGCCTGAGGGGATTTTAGGATCAGAGCCAGAAGTGTGGTCCGGGAGCTTGGTTAGTGGAACCTGTGAGCTCGGCAGAGGAAGGAGTTGCTCCTAAGTGTGGTTGCTCGTTACCTCCTCGGTGACAGCAGTCCCGTTCACTTTTTATTCCCTTTGTGCCAGTCAGGAGGAGCAGAACATGTCCTTTGCCTTCTTCCTTTCCACACACCTTTGATATTTATCTTTCTCTAGAGAGATAAAACAGTCCTCACAAGGTTCAGCTCTGTGAATATGTGGCCAGAGGCAGGGGAATGTGTTTCCAGACCTTGTGATGAAGTTGAACAACAAAATACTAGTTTCTAGAACTCCCTTAGTCTCTTCCCTGTGATACCACAGAACAGGCTATCTCTTTAAATGATTGATTTCACATAGATTTACTTGAGTTTATTCATCTGGATGCAGCTTTACCAGGGTAAATTTTCTCTCGGGTCTATCCTTACCGATGCCTTTCCTAAGGGCTGAGTCTTGCTTCCTGTCTCCTTGCAGAGCAGCACTTTATTCTGTGAATAGCTCTGCTGCATTCGGTGAGACTGTTAAAGAGAAAGGTGCTGTAATGCTTGTGACTCAGACTAATGCAAGTCAATTTAAAGGACAGATGAAGCGCAGTGTGAGTATGGATTGCAGTGTCTGGCCCTTAATGAATAATTCAGGAATATGGAGGAGACATTGTAAGAGTTAAGTGCTTAATCCAGCTCTAGGTGAAGTCAGCAAGAGAGTTTCCATTGACCCCAGTCCAGGATACGTTTCAGTAAAGCTTAACTATGTGTGAGTTTGTAAATTGTCCCACTGATGGCAGCGAGCTACAACAACTGTCTGAATTAGCATCCAGCAGAATATTATTTATGACCCTCTTGCCTGTCATACTGTCATTAACAGTCCTCTGCAGCACCTGGGGGAGGCTTTCTAAGGTCTCAGCACTGCTGTTGAGTCATGCTTTTATTGTTCTGAAAAACAGAAAAGATTAATAACTGGAGTGCCACAACAGTAATGGGAGAAAATACAGACACAGAACCAGCTTCAAAGGTTTAGAGCTCGGGATGGTGCCCTCATTCTCCAGGAACACGGCAATTGCCTGTGATACGGGTTCCACCAGACCTGGACACACAGCACTTCACAGCTCAGGGGTCCCCTTGTGCCTGTTTCAGCCAGTGGCTGAGTGTGACTCACTTCCACGGGGTGAATTGAACCCCTCAGGCATTGGGACATCTCCTGGGAGCCCTGCTGTGGTGAGGGAGGCAGAGCAGTTGTCTTCTACTTATGGGAAGCAGAGGATGCTCTGCAACCACAGCTCTTGCTTTCTGCTGCAGGTCTGCAGTACCAGGGAATCCTGTCCTTCCAGCTGCTCCAGAGGGATTTACTTTCTCATAAAGGTACAATTCAACACCAATCATTAGCAGTGCTGATTTTTTTTCATGATAGCAGCATCTTGGGGGGAGGCAGAACATATCCTCTTTCTTATTGTAACTCTGGAAGTATAAAAATCCAGTGAAATCTGTACCCTTGCTCTGAACCTGCAGATCCTGGTGGTGCCACAGGGAGACAAGCACACTCATGGCAGAGCAGGGCACCCCACACACAGGCTGCCTCCTGCACTGAAATTAGGGCTTCACAGATGCCTGACCTTTTTTTCCTGTTTTTGAGTTATCTCTGCTTGCTAGGGGAAGAGGTTTGGGGAACAAGGCTGGGATACTTTCCCTGCCATCTGCCTTAAGGCAGGCAGCAGGCTTGAAAGTTGGCACAGTTAATTCCCGATCTTTGCCAAGCTCTGTTAATAGAGAACAGCTCCTCCTGAATAGAAGGCAGTTCATGTAACATAAATAGTGGAGAAGGGGGAGAGGCCAATGTGTTTGCAGGGGGTGGAAGACATACTGGCAGTCGTCTGGTTCTTAAGCTGCTTGTGGCCTTGACTTTCTGCTGCTTTCTGGGGGAGAGTCGGGGTGAGCATCATTTTTCTGCCTGGACTTCAGGCTGTGGGGGCTGTTGCTTCAGGGCCCGGGATCTGCAGCTCCAATCTCACTCACAGTCATGGCAGTGAAATCACTTTGGATTTGTTACTGAGAGTGTTAACCTGGGATCTACCTGCTAAGATAACTACATGGATGAGCTTGTTTGGGCTTCAGGGCATCCTGTCTGATGCTGCCACAGACTTTCTTCCTTTTTGCATAGCAGAAATTTCTTTGACTCGAACACAGAGGAGGGTTCTGGGAGATCTCTAGCTTCACTCTGAGCTCACTTGGCTGTCTGACGTTGGGTAGCAAGTCACAGAGTCTCTGTGTCACTGTTAAGTGTAATTGTAGGTACCACTGCTGCTCCCCAAATGGCAACTAAAGCTGAAAAACATTAGCTGTAGCTTGCTTGGTCTGTATTTAGCTTCTGTTAAAGTCAGCAAAAGTGGCTGAATTCCAGCAGAGCTGGAGCTAGACTGTGGCATCCTGCTTAATTCATTTGTGAACTTGCATGTAATCCCATCTATTTCCCTAGAGGAAAATGGAATTGGATCTGATAGGTGTTTGCAAAGGGTTTATGCAGACTCTGATATATGATGCACAAAGTGCTCTTTACTCGTAGGGGGATGTGCTATATGTTGACTTGTTTCTTGGCTCTGTGTGACACTCAGGAGCTGAGAATGAACTCGTTTTGAGTGCTGTATTAAGGTCTGTGGAGACAATTTGGAAAAAACCTCACAAAACAGCACCTAATCCTTTCTGCTGCTTGGGGTACTGCTGAATATGCAGCACACTTGATTCCCTGAATCCAACAATTTTTTTCTTTGTTGTTCCTATTAACGAGGTGAATGAATTCCTGGAGAAGATGGGGCTGCAAACTCAGATTTGAACTAGAGTCCAATGTGGCATTTTAAACATGTCTGAGATGTTCCCAAAGCAACCCTGGCTCCTGCTTGTAAATCAAGCCTGGTCAAATCCTCTGCCTTCATCTTTCCACTGACACCTCTTTCCCTCTACCTCTCCCCCTCTTCACTTCACACGCCCTTCCCCTTGCCCTCCAACAAACAACTCAGGCACCAGCTTTAATCCCCAAGCCAATCTTTATGGCTGAGTTGAAATGGGAAGGTGGACAGTCTCACAAGAGCATGAAAGTGACCCAATAAAACAGTGGGCTCCATTTAAACTGAGGTCTGGGGTCTGGACAGTATAGGCAACAGCTTATTTTGAAAGCTAAATCTATTTTCCTGGAGAGCTTGGGCCAGTTCTTCCGGTCCTTCCTGCCAACAGTTGCCACTTCTAAACTCGAGGCATGGCAAGCTTTGCTTCTTCAGGACCCACAGGGCACCTGCCAGTGCCTCGAACTCCTGAGCATCAAATCTGTGGATGTCCTTCTAAATGGAGTGTCTCACAATCTGATGTATATGCTGCAAACAATTTCTTTCCACATCCAAGATGAATTTTACTTCCATGTCCATCCCTTCTCTTTCTCCCAATCCTAAGCCTTACATCTCAGCTCTGTCATTTCACGTGGGGCTCTGAGACAGACAGCAATGGCAGCTGAGCTGTGGTCTTGAGTCCATTTCACTGTTGCCACTGAAGTCTTGTGCACAGAGCATGGCAGAAATGCTGCAGCATTGTAGGAAGCTGTAAAACACCAGCCTATGACAACTAGAAACAAGATATATCAGCAGGTAAATGTTTCATCCCCTGTGGCATTGCTTAAGCTGAAGAAATGAAACTTCATTCCCATAAATCTACTGTGTGGAACCAATTCCTTGGTGCAAGTTTCCTCGCAGTAGCTGCAGAGTTCATACCAAGGGCTTGTGTGTAAATGGCACAGGAAGGCATGTGACCTTATTTAGATTCCAGTAACAGAGAGCTCTACTGTAAGCAGCAGACAGATAAGATTTTGTATGACATTTCCTTTACAGACCTCATGCAGTTTCTTGTATTTTGATGTGTTGTGGGGGAGGTCATTCCTTCTCAATCCAAATCTTGGCACATATGCAGCTAAATTCATTCCTGCGTGTGCACCACCTGCCAACAAGCCCTTCTATTGGGTTATGTTACGGATACTGGTACTGTTTTCATTCCTCTGGCTGATTTGGGAAGTGCCTGCGGGGAGTTTGCTCCCTTACTCAGCCAACAGCCTGCTTTCCAGAGGGCCAGACACAGTTCCACGTCAGCACAGGGCAGCAGAGTGAATCGCTTTGAAAATCAATTTACAAATGTCTGTGCAAAAATAGCCTGTGTTTGCTTGTGGTGGGGAATCCCTGGAGGCTTTGGAACAAGGCATGTTGTGAAAGAATGGAAGATGGAGTCTTGGACTCTAGAATATGTGAGCATTTCAGAGCAGATGATGTGATTTGCCCCAGGAAAGCTGAGAAAGCTAACAATGGAGCCACGAATGTTTCCTTCATTTTTGTGTTTTAACTACAGGTCTTGGTCCTCACAATTAACACAAGTAGCATCCCAGCCTGTGAACTCCTGGCTGAAAGTGTGGGATGCAGTAAGGAACTGGGAACAATTGCCTGAAATGCTTTGATCCTTTGCCAAGTGGCAGTCCCTTGTCCCTCTGGGTTGGATGATTGCCACTCATGAGCTGCTGAGCTCGTGCAGCTCCAGGGCTGTGGATCTCTGCATCTTTGGTGATAGAGGGGAATAGGGACAAGGGGATCTCTGCCTCTTTCTGAACTGCTTCAAACCTCTGAATCTGTGCTGAGAGGAAGGAGAACAGGAAGAAAGAAGGGGCATCGCTGCTGCCTCAGCTCAGTCCTGATGGCCTAAATCTGCATCCTGGAGACACGGCTTCACTGGCAGCTTCTGGGAGCAGCTGCCAGCAACACCCTCCTGCCTTCCATGGGGACTTAACAGGAACCAGCTCATAGTCTTTCTTGTTAGTATTAGGAAGCATCCCAGACTCTCTCTGAGATGAATGTGTCATTAAAGGCTGTTTGCTTATTCTGAGACCCTGCCCCCTCTTCTGCTAATGGTCTGCAGAGCTGTGTTCATTGAGCTGTGGTCACATTTAATGTGAGTTTCTGCATGGCTGGTGCAGCTGGCAGTAAGCTTTAAGTCCTTGTACTGGCAGGGGATCTGCCAACGTGCTGCTCGGGCACTGAAGCAGCTTGTCTCATCTCCACATCCTCCTCTTCCCCTCAGGAAGTTTTCCTTCTGTTCTGAATATTCTTGTGTTTGCCCAGGTCCTGCTCTGGAGCAGTGAGCCATGGCACTAGAGGCTCTTCAGCCTCAGGGTTTTAAACCTCTGCTTCCAGGTTTCTCACTGATCCTGGGAAGATGAAATAGCAGTGCTAATTAATCCCATTCCAGAAGCACCAGGTTTCCATGGGAGAAGAGCAACTAGCTGCATCTGTTTCAGAGAGAGAGAACTGTGGGAGGTAAGGAAGACACACCTGCTTAGATCCCACTTTTTAGGCTGCTGAGAGCCAGCCAGCTACAAGCTGCTTTGTGAGTTCCTCCTGATCCAGCAGTAACTTTTCCGTGCATTCTCAGGAATAAGAGGCCATGTCAGTGCCACAGATGAGGTCAGCTCAGTGCATGTAGCTGGAATGATGCATGATCTTGGGTATCCTGGTGCTCCCCCATTTAGGAGAGGGCTACAGCATTACTCACCCCTCTCTCCTGCTGGCAAATGGAAAGCTCTGCTGAAGAACTGAGTGTGACTGAAATGCCATGGGAGCTGTCCCCACCACAGATTGCAGCCTTACAGCCTTCCTGTTGTGAATCTGGCATTTTCTGATGTCAGTAAATTATAGCAGTGAAGAAGCAAGACCTTTGGATCCATCAGAGTGATGCTGGGTAGCACCTGGAGCGAGGTGACCTGTATGACTCAACACATGTGCAGATGGGACTTTGTGGCTGAACTTTCTCTTCCTGGAAGGTCAGAGCACAACAAGCAGAGCTGGCCGAATACAGACACTTCAGGTGGAGCACTTGTAACGTTTTTCTTTTAACTTTAATCGTTGGAGGAGCAAGAAGTGGAGATGAAACAGCTGCCTGTGCTGTTGTTGGCAAGAAGGCGTGGCAGCACAGGTTGGCATTCCTGTGTTACTTTCATACTGCTGCCCACAGAACCACAACCAGCAAAGAACCACAACTGCTGCTGGGGCAGCTGAGAGAAAGCAGCTCAAGTGAGCAGTGAGGAAAAAATTGTCCTTTTCAGTGATGAACTGGCAGCTTATGGGGAGACTCTGGAGAGGGGCCTTGAGGAGAGAGTGTTTTGATCAGCCCCAGAAGCAGTGTGCACACAAGCAGGCTATTTTTGAGCTGCACATGGAGGAGACTGCATAGCCAGCCCTTTTCTGTGTCCTTCCTCCTGCTCCAAGGAGCAGGTGTGGGGAGCAGGGTTGGAGTCTGCATGGGAATACAGCAGCTGAGCACAGAGTGGTACCAGTGTCCACAGTGACGTAAACTGGGGAGCCTGAGCACAGGGTGGAATAATAAATGACTGGCAAGCAGTGACAGCAGGGCTTGCCTTTCCTTTTCAGGGTGACAGTGATGTGGGAAGCTGGAATCTATCCATGAAAGAGCAGCACACAAGCTTTGGGGATGGCAGTTTATTCCATTGCTCTGAGAACTGGTGATTCCTCTCTGTGGTCTGAGATTCCTTCCTGCAATGATGCTTCTTGAGATAATAACACAAGGTCCAGGTTTGTGGTAGCCGTCTGTATTTAATGATCTATAAAAGCTTTGCTCTGAGCACAAGTGGGAATCCAAACACCTTTAACAAGCTTGTTCCTCTGGGCCCCCAGCAGGTGGGATCCAGGGTGCTTTTGAAATCTGTGTCAAGGCACCCAAAGGCACCCAGCTGAGCCAGAACCAACCCTTTACTCAGCAACAGCTGCAGGTTGGGGCTCAGACAAAATCTAAGTAATTTTTGTAGTGGTTAGGTGAGTCATGTCAGAAGCATATCAGAGCCTCAGGTTGCTTGATGCCTGTGCGCAGAAACCTGTAAGTGCCACATGCCTGAGTGACAGCAGAGCTTATCACTAGCACGAGCAGGTAACTGGAGTGGTGAACATGGCACAGGGCTGCAAGGCATATTTCAGATTATAACCAAGAACCTGTCTTCTGACACCTACAATCATTAGTTACAATAACCAGGAGCAAATTATTTTATCAGAAAATTAATTTTCTTTGGCAGTGATGTGCGTGTTAGTGAAGTGTTCATGCAGGTTTACCTCGGCAGCAGTCCTGGGATCATAGGGCACTGAACATGTGTGGTTTGATGCCAACAGATCCTGGTGACCTTTCCCTTTGAAAAGTACCAGTTGCAGTACTTTAAACCATGTGTTTTAGGGGAAGTTATTGTGACCTTTGGGTAGCATAGTTGTTGTGAAATTGGCTCTCATTGTAGAGTTTGGATGTCCCTTGCCAGCAGAAAGGGTACATTGCACAGTGATGGTTATGCTGGATGTTACAGCTTGAATTATGTTCACAGAACACAGCGGATTGTGGTTTGGTGCATGCAACCCCCAGCTTTGTCCCCAAGAGATTTGGGTCTTGTGTGTCAAACTAGGCACCCAAAATAAGTGTTCGCTTCTTCCTTCTGATCTCTTGAGCTCCTGTATCTGTGAGATGCAGAGTACATCACCCCCTCCTTCTCAGAGCTGCTGGGAGGAGATTCAATTCAACCCTGTTTGTTCAGCCCTCAGACTCTGTCGTGACAGGCAGTGTTGAAAAGCTCATGAGGAAATTAATAATTCCTCCTGTGAGCCAGGCATGAGCAGTGTGCAGGAAATGAGGCATGAGACCTCATGCTGAATGATGAGGAGAGAACAGGGGAGCAAAGAGCTCCTGGCTTTGGGGAGCAACATCCACTGCATGCACTGGTGGAGGCCAGAGTCCTTGTCTTGGACATTAGGTTTGGAAGCAAAGCTGCACTGCAAAGCATCTTACAGAAGGGGCACAAATTAAAGATGCTGTGTCGACCCTGAATTTGGCATTTCCTGACTGGTGAGTGCTTGACTTTGCAGCTAATCTTTCCACACTGCTTTTGGCACAAAATTATGAGCAGACCTAATCAGTGCTTGTCAGAGTCTGGAATAGCAGGCAGGTGCAGGCAGGAGATCCTTCATGTCGTAGGCTGAGAGTGCTCCAACCACTTTGTCCCGTCTGAAAGCTGGTCGAGAGATGATAGAATTATTTAGGTTGGAAAAGACCTTTAAGAACATTGAGAGTCTGACTGGTTCCTTCTGCTTCCAGCTTGTTTTTGTCTTAGCCAGGGTGCCTGTAAGGGGGAAAAGGGGGGACAATGAGCAGTGGAAGAGGACACCTCTGTTAGGATTGTGTGTGCAGGTCCTCGATTTCATAAATCTTGGGAAATCAGGCAATCCTCCATCCCGTGTACAACCCCCTATTGTCTTGCCTCCTGTGGGCAAGTGGAATTACAGACTGTAGAGCTTTAAATATATATCTTTTAAAACCTTCTGTTGAACTTTTTCCCCAGCAAACACATATTTATGTCATTACACTGTAATTCCAAGAGCACTGTGCCGCTGGAGCATTTTGATGTCATTCTGATCTGCAAAGTGCCTGGGGTCTGGCAGGGTTTTTGTGCATCTTACCAAAGGATTTAAAGCAAGTGGAAAGGGAAATGCAAAGCACACGGAAAGAAAATAGATTAAACCCTTGTTGCTGTGTTGTGCTTGCAGCTGGAAAAGTGAACTTGGTTAACTAATAATAGTGGAACAAGCCCAGACAGCAGATCAAACCAGTGCTTTGGAGATGCTTGCATCCCACTGGAGCAGGTTGTGGGTTGTATACTCAGGCACAGGTTCTGGTCCGTGGCTGAATTAAACCAATGTTTTGAGAGGCATTGTAGGAGATTCGGGGTCAGATGTCCATGGCCTGTTTTGCTTTTCCAGGAGTGTGACACCTCTGAAAGTCAGACGCCCAATTAGAGGAAAATCATATTTAATTCTCCTTACTGTTCAGTTTTCTCATTTGTGAAAGACAGTCTGCACTGGGAAAGGGCAGCACTTCATGCACTTGGTTACAGCTGTGTTGATAAAGGGAGAACAGAGACTTGAGAAAGCCCTTCTTAGTTGTGTTTTAAAATTATACTTCTAGATTACTCTCATGATTCAAGTGCAGAACAAAACTGTGGTGCTGAGTCTCGGTGTCCTTGTGGAGCCCAATTTTAGCGTGGGTGCATTAATTATCCCCTCCAGTTATTCCACATAGCCAGAGCTGTGCCCAGTGTCCTCCAGCACAGCAGGGCCTGGGGGGCACCAGCCATCCCTGTCAGGAACTCTGCATCGACACAGAGAGGTGGCTTTTGGCAGGACACGGATGCTCTCAGGGTGATTTGGAAGCACAAAGACCATTTCCCTCCCTCTCAGAGGAACTTTGTGTATCTAACAAAGGGGCCTAAAGCTGCCTTTGGTAGAAACTCCAGGAGTTTTCAGGAATACAAATAGAACCACAAAACCACTCTGCTCTGAAAGCTCTGCCCATGGGAGAAACCAGTGTGAAGTTTAATTATTTTGTCAATGAGAATCTCCCATATTACAGAAATTATCTTTCCTCCCCTTCTAGCCTTGTGCTTTCTTTCCTTTTTTCTTTCCAGCTCGCTGGTGCACAAGGCTCCCTTTTTCCTGTAAGAAGGAGCAACTGAGTAATTGAAATGGAACACTAGTGAGGATTTTTAATCTGAAAGTCAGCATTAATTAGTCAGGTCGGGTGTAATTAGCTTCCTCATCTGTCACTGCCTCTCTCCAACTTGCAATGACTTTCTTCTATCCTAGATGTCACCGAAAAAGAACTGTCATGTGGGAGCTGTTGGGGTGTTTTTCCTGGTTGAGGTGCAAGTGAGTGACAATCCCGGTGGGGCCTGAGCTGGATCCCACTTGGAGGAAGCCTGTTTGCTTTGGAAAGGGCAGAGGGAAGCCCAAGAAATCTGAATGCCTATCCCAACCAGCTGAATCAGTGCCTCCTTTCGAAAGAAATGGATCCAGAGCTTCTAGGAGTTCTCTTATCCTCTGCTTCTTTCAACTTAGCACAGGCTAAACTTGCTCAGAAGCAAGGCAGGGCTTTGATGGGGGCTGTAGGATTTGAGTCCACTGTGCTTGTCCTGGAGTTGAAAAAGTAACTGGGCCATGACTCAGTGCTGGGAGTCCCTGGGTAGTACAGAAAGCAGTGGAGGGAAAACAGGCCAGCCCCCAGGTAGAATCCAAGCAGGGGAAATGCATTTCAATCCCCCTCTGGCTGATTTCAGTGTTTTCCTCCCCCACCGATTCCATCTGCCATGTTCTGAGTTGGATAAGCCTTTATCCTGACCCAGGCAGGATCTGAGGAAGGCAGTATAGCCAGACGAGTCCGGGGGCAGGACCAAGTGTGCTTTGTCTGGCTTGGGAGCACAATCATGTGATAAAGTCTCCTGGAGGGAGTTCAGAGCTGTGTATGCAGGGACATGCCGACCCTGAGTGCAGAGGGAGGCTGTTATGTCAGGGACAGCCCAGCCCAGGTGGCCCCTGCCTTTCCCCCAGACCAAATCTTGATCCTTCCCTGACGTCAGTGCTTACAGCCTTGGGGCTTCTCTGGCATTTGCTATGCTGGGGCTCACACCAGCACCAGATTTGTACCAGTCTGCAGCCAGGGGTTGGTATGTGTTGGTCATCAGACACTGTAGGAGCCCCTCTGTTATAAAGTGGAGTTTGCAGTCCCCATGAGAGTGGATGGAAGAGCCAGAGGGAAATGCCTGAGGTCTAATCCCATCCTTGAGTAGAGGATTTAGCTCTTGGTTAAGAAAGAAGAGGGTGTGATTCCTTTTCTGCCTTATTACTATCTCACTCTCATTTCCCTTTCTTGTCACGTGCAGGCTCTTCTCTCTCAGGATTAGAATCTTTTTCCTCTTTCTCCTCAGTAACTCAATAAATGGGAAATTATTACGGCTCTTTACCTCTCTTTTTAAAGAGAGAATACATTCGCTTGTTCAGCTCTTGCAGTACTCATTCTGTTGAAGGAGAGCCCAGGCCACTTGGTGGAAGGCCAGGGGTGCAGGGAAGGTGACTGCAGGTACTCATCAACCTGCCCAGGTGAGATGAGTGAGGTTTACACTTGCCTGCCTTCATGCAGCACCATCTGCACTAACACGAGCTGAGGCTGTGGCTTGGCTGTCCCTTAGAGGCTGAAGGGTGACAGTACTTGTCAGCTGAGTGATGGATGGAGGTCACACGTGGGCTAAAGATGTGCTGTGGAAGCCTGACTGCAAAGGTGAGCAGTGTGGGGTGACCTCTGAGCTGGGGCTGGCGTGTGTTTGGGGGGCTGGTGTGCCAGCAGGCTTTGGACATGTCTCATCAGCATGGATGGGATTATGGTTGAGTTTGGGAGTGCAGAGTGTGACAGAGAAGGCAGGACTGCATTAAGAAGTAGCTGGGAGAGGATTTATTTGCAGATTCAGGGACTTGGGAAAGCCTCCTGCCTGTCATGACACAAGTAAGGCTCTGTAAGCACCAACAGAAAAGCACGTGGGCCTGTGTGCCCCAGTCTGAGCAGCACCTGCAGGCAAGTGCCTGTCCTGGGCAGCATCATTCATATGCTCTGCCCCAGTGCCCAGGGCTCACTTAGTGATCCATGGAAGTTCAGGGAATCTTTCAGACACTCCCTGGCTGTTTAGGATTATGCATCCTGAATATTAAAGAAATCTCAATAGAGCCTAAAACCAGCTAGATTTCTCCTGACCTTTCCAGAGGCTTGAAATGATCCCCATTTGCTTTCCTCTTGCTGTCTAACAGCCCTGCATGAGAAGGAGGAAACAACACAGCACAGTTTTGCAAGCCATCCTCTCCTCACTCTATTCCTTAGCCTGCTAGGGCTTGGAGGTCTGGCAGAAGAGGGACTGTGGCCACCTGCCAGCAGTGGTGCCAGTCTGGTTTTGCACTGTGAGGTGACAGAACAGGAGGCCCTCCTGCACAGCCTCCCCAGCCTGGCTGAGGGGCTGGGAGTGCCCCTGCCCTCACACTGACAGGAAGGGTGGGATGTTTTGAGACAAGATCAGCTGCAGATTAAATTCACTGATCAACATGCTTTCCTTGGTGTGGACAGGAGCAGGGGGGCTGAAGTTTGGGGGCTCTCTGTTCTCCACAGGCTCTACAATGCCGAGAGCACTCTGCAGTCCAGACCAGACTGAATCCCATGGGAGCTGTGGTAACTCCCATGAACTCTCTGTGAGCAAAGCCACTGGCATTGCCCAGGCTGAGCAGAGCCAGGGGAGATTGCTGTGACCCCTGCTTCTTTGCACAGCCCTCTTCTGCCAGGGAGCACTTCTGCCCCATTGCTCTTCCTCTCAGTCCAAATTCATGCAGCTCCCAGATCTTCTGAGGACCTAGAGTTAAGAGGTGCTGGCAATTTATCTTCCTGCTCATATAAAGCCCGTTAAAACGGAAACTGTGGTTAGGAGCAAAGCTCATAAATTGTTTCTGGCCTGTGTGTAAATTGCTTTCAACTCCCAGGGTCAGGTAACAAACTGAACTTGTTCATTTATTCAGTGTGTGGGGACTGCTGGCTTTGCTGCCCAGAGCTGGGAAAGGGAGTGACACTGATAGGGCCTGGGCTTTGCTCTCAGGGACCATCCCTGGCTTGAGAGGCTGCCCTGAGACACTAAGGGGAAGTCTGGGAACCTGTGTGTGCTGGCAAACCACTGCAAAGGAGAGCACCTCCCAGGGATTATCCCTTTCTTTTCTGCCCAGCTGTGGGCTGATCAGGGAGAGTTTCCTTCTTCATTACATGACAGCAGTAACTGCTCTTGCTTCCTGGTTGTTCCATAGGAGCAGGGAAAAGATACTTCATGAACAATATCCCACGTGGGTGGAAGAGAAAGCAAAGCGTGGTCAGCCTTTTCCATTCCCACACTGGCAGTAGATATCCCTTCAGGGACTGCAGCAGGGTCACAGTGAGTTCAGTGGAGGATTTGGTATGTGCAAGTGTGTGCATACATGTGTGTCTGCAGGTGTGGGTGCATGTGCTTCTGGCTCTATGTGCACACAAATGCACATTTTCTGGGAAAGATGAATACAGCTATAAATAGCTGGGGAAAGTCTACTGTCAGTTTTAAGGAGAGGAAGATTCTTTCCCTTGCATTTTTTATCTGGTAGCATGAACCATTCCTAGGTGTGAGAACCAGGTTAGCTAATTAAATCCTGCTGCTGCAGTCTGAGCAGTGTACCATGAATCCCTACAGTCTCCGTGCTTGGTGCTCTCGGAGCCATGCAGAGCCCTCCTCTGCTACAGCACTGAGCTCTAGGATTGTTTCTGCCTCTCTGGTGCCTCTGCCCAGCAGGGTGTGGGATAGCCCATGGAAAAGATGCTTTTTCAGCAGCTGTAGCAAATTTGTGGGGTTTGGAAGGAGTGATGCTTTGCTCCTGAGGGAGCTGGAATGTGCCCCGCTCCTGGCTTGGGCAGCTGCTGCGAGTTCATGGGCTGAGCTTTTGACACCATTGCTGGGCCTTGCTGACTGCTTTGCTCTACCCCTGTGTGCAGGCACTGGACATGGACACAGAGGATGACCCCTTGTTACAGGATGCCTGGCTAGAGGAGGAAGATGAGGAGGTAACTTTCAGCTCCAGGAAGAGGCGAGAGGGTGCTCTGTTGTGTGGGAAAAGCCCGTGCAGAGTCAGGCCCCTGCGTGTCACCCTGCCTGTGTCTGGCTTCTGGAATATTGTTGGCTGGGTGTTCACCAACCCATACTGCGCTGGCTTCATCCTCTTCCTGGGCTGTGCCATCCCTGCTGTGCTCGCTGTTGTCATGTTCCTCCACTACCCAGCCCTGGATATCGACATCTCCTACAACGCTTTCGAGATCCGCAACCACGAGTCCTCGCAGCGCTTCGATGCTCTTGCCTTGGCCCTCAAGTCCCAGTTTGGGTCCTGGGGCAGGAACCGCCGGGACCTGGCTGACTTCACCTCTGAAGCCCTGCAGAAGCTCATCTCCGAGCAGCTCCAGCAGCTTCACCTCAACGCTTCCCACCTCGGGGTCAGTGCACGGGTCAAGCGCAGCCCCTCGGGGGACAGGACGAGCTCCCCCAAGCCCCATGTCCACCTGAGCCCTGGAAACCGGACTTCCCGAGTCGGGAGGGGAGCCCCACGCTGGGACTACTCCAGTACATACATGAGTGCCAACACACAGACTCATGCCCACTGGCGTATCGAGCTCATTTTTCTGGCTCGGGGGGACTCTGAGAACAACATCTTCACCACTGAGCGCCTGGTCACCATCCACGAGGTTGAGCGCAAGATCATGGACCACCCTCGCTTCCGGGAGTTCTGCTGGAAGCCCCATGAGGTCTTGAAGGACCTGCCCCTGGGCTCCTACTCCTACTGCTCCCCTCCCAGCTCCCTCATGACCTACTTCTTCCCCACGGAGAGAGGAGGGAAGATTTACTATGACGGCATGGGACAAGACCTTGCTGACATCCAGGGTGAGCTGAGGGCCATGGGCAAGGGCTGGTGTGTTCAGAGAAGGCATCTCCCCAGATTCAAGCAGTCACTAGTGTACAGCTGAGAGGGGTGACTGCCTTGTACAGAGAAAAAGATGCTGCTGGGTTATGCTGCTGGTTGAGGAATCATCTTTTCTGCACTAGGGCCCCTTTTCCACCCTTTTATTGAAGTTCTTGCAACTCCAGTCACAGGCCACTCAGGCCCTCACAGCTGAGTGAGAGAGACAAGTAAGGGGAGTCCTGCATGATACAGATTTCTTCTACTCTGAAGCCTGTCCCCTATCAACGTCTATGGGTAACCAGAGCAATGTCAAGGCTTGGCCTGACAGTAGGGATGAGCTTCCCTGCACTATAGAGCAGATGAAAGAGGTCTGTGGGCTGCTCTGGAGCTTGAAAAGCAGCTTGTGAGTCACCAGCTGAAAAGGCTCCTATAAGGAGAGGAGGCTCTGTACCCTGTACTGTGCACCTCTAATAGAGCAGAGTCTCTGGATGGTGAAAAAGAGGTGACTCATGAGGAGTCTGTGGGTGTGATATGGCTGTGGGATGAAACCTCCATCTGTCTCCCCCCAAGCCAGGCTGCAGACGATATCTGTCCTGGAGTCATCCAGGGAGCAGGCAAAGAATTAACTCCATGCCTTCCAGTGCAAGTAATACTTCTGCTATGCAAACAGAAAAGAGCATGGTTTCTGGGTCTTCCTCGTGTGAACTCAAGAGAACTGCATTTTGTGGGTAGACAGACAGTGTCTCTCACTCAGACCTAACTGAGTGCGTCCATCTCTGAATCCCATCCATCAGATGGCAGAGGTGCCATGTCACAGCATAGTCAGGACTCTTCCACTTCCCTGGGCATTGTTTAGGTCTTGTGCTTCCCAGGGCGATGGAGCAAATACTGGCCCGGTGTACGAGAAGGAAGCACATCCAGCAGTAGGAGTGTTGATGGGGATGTTGCTTGTTCAGGTCAGTCAGGTGGAACATATGTCCCTGATGGGGAATTGCATGTAGACAGCATCAGAAGCAGTCCCAAAGCAGAAGTAGAACACGAGTCTTTGCAACCCAGCTTTCCCTGGTCCTCCTTGTTCTCTGCAAGGCGGCAGCAGTCAGCATCACTGTGATGAAGGACAGGATCATTCCCAATTTCCCTTTGTCAGACTAAACCCCATGCCTCGCTAAGACAATTAATCAGGACCTAACAGAAGTGGTGCTGCTTTCTCCCACAGGGTCCCTGGAGCTGGCCATGACTCATCCCGAATTCTACTGGTATGTGGATGAGGGCTTGTCTGCTGAGAACATGAAGAGCTCCTTGCTGAGGAGTGAAATCCTCTTTGGGGCACCACTGCCCAACTACTACTCGGTGGAGGATCGTTGGGAGGAGCAGCGCCGCAAGTTCCAGAATTTTGTCATCACCTACGTGGCCATGCTGGCCAAGCAGTCCACAAGGTGAGGGGGTGTGTGGACAGGGCAGGTGCCTGGCTGGGAGCAGGGAAGGGCAGAGGATGGAATAGGCCCTTTCAGGGCATAAAAACTTGCACAGGGCAGATGTGCCTGTTCCGCTCCAGTAGCTGAGCCCCACTCAGCCTCACCAGGAAGGCACCAGGCACAGAAGGCTTGGCATGCCAGCTTATACTGCTGGTCAGTCTTGAACAGTGGCCATGGCATAATGCTCCAGATGAAGGAGAAAAAGAGTCTCCTTTGAAGCTGGGCTCAGGCACAGAGCTGTGAATGAGGGTGGGGAGCATATGGCAAAAAACCACTGGTATGCTTCCCTTTCATGCCACTTCCTACTGCAGCAACATGCCAGAGACACCAGTAGAGACAATGAAAGGGGGCCAAAGTTTGAATCCAGTACCTGCTTTTCTGCTGAGCTCTAGTGTGGCATTGGATCTGTCTGCTTTCATCTCATAAATTCCACTGGCTCAAACAGAGCTGCTATCTTGCTCTCAATTTGGCCCCAACTGGTCTGATGCAGGGGGTGGAATGGTCTTTACTCAAGGCTTCAACCTGCAGATCCAATTCTGCTGTTGCTTTTTGTACAGAGAGATGGGGAAGGGAGTTTCAGGGCAAGACAAATTTCAGGAAGTGCAGGCATTTTTCACCACCAGATCTGTAAAACTATTATTGAATAGAGCTTTATTCAGTGTTTGTGAGAGAGAGATGGTAAAATACAGCTAAAAAAGCATCCTGGTACCCAGACAGCTGTAGGAGGGCAGTGAGTTCCAGTGTTTATACCTTCTTAGACTCCAGTTCTACTGCTCTGAGTCTCAGTAGCTTCCAGAATGAAAGGATACTGATCTTCAAAAGCAGATTGGAATGAAGGCTGACAGAGCAGGTTGTTGTTGCGAGAAGCTGAAAGGGAATTTGGGCCAAGACTCAGTTCTAACCTTGTATCCCTTGTGCCTCCTATGATGCAGCATTATTGTGCTCCTGGTTAAATTATCTTGGATTACTTCTGCTCAGAGCCTGCTTCCAGAAGCAGAAGCTGGTAAATATATGGTTTCTGGTAAGCTCTCACTCTGCCTGCATCTGCTGTGCTAATATAATAAGCAATTATTAGGATTCCAGATGGAATTGGCTTTGGAAGCTTCAGGAGCTGTCTATCAGTGCCAGAGACCCGCCATGCGCTGGAGGAATTTAAAAAACATTAGACCTGCTCTTTAGTTTTCTCCTTCCTTGTGTGAACTTCACCTCCCACAGCAGCCTTGTTCAACCTGCTCTCACCACTCTGAACTGGTTCCTCAAAGAACTCCCAGGTTATAAGAGCAGTGACCTCCTTTGGCTCTGGAGGAGACACTGCTTTAAATCACCTGGCTCTGGTCCTCTTGCACTCAACCCTGCCCATTCCTCCTCTTTCCTATCTTCCCACCTTAGCAAAGTCCAGGTGCTGTATGGAGGGACGGATTTGTTTGACTATGAAGTGAGGAAGACTTTCAACAATGACATGTTGCTGGCCTTCATCAGCAGTAGCTGCATAGCTGTCTTGGTGTACATCCTTACCTCCTGCTCAGGTAGGCTGTGGTCACAGCTGCCCTGCTCTCTCACAAAACCTTGTGTGCTCTCACTCTCTGTGTCTGTGTAAGCCCCAGGAGAGGTTCTGATGCCCTGGCACCAGCCTGGCTGTATGGCACAGCAGAAGGGCAGAAATCTCTGCAGAAGGGCAGAGATTTGTGGGCAGGGGAAGGGGAAGGCTCACAGGAGATCAGCAATAAGATGCAAATTCCCCTCTTGCTAACACTGGTGTAAATCTGATGTAACTCATGGATGGGCCTCATGGGAAGGAGTCTGCAAACAGTGATTTTGCAGCTCTGAGCTATTCTCTGTCATCAACACACTCCTGGGAGCCAGTATCCCAACAGGGCAGGTGGGAGATGTATGTTCTCCTGGGGGTGGCCAGAGATACTATTTTTTTCTGTGTTTCTTTTCTCCTGTAGTGTTCCTGTCATTCTTTGGCATTGCCAGCATTGGGTTAAGCTGCCTGGTGGCTCTGTTCCTGTACCACGTCGTGTTTGGGATTCAGTACCTGGGTATTCTCAATGGTGTGGCTGCCTTTGTCATTGTGGGGATTGGTAAGCACATCCTTACTCAAAGCCTCCCTCTGCTGCCTTGCCCTAACTCCTACCTGCAGGGGAGAGGAAGGTGTCTCAGATTGAATATTTAATATTAAATATTAATAAAATATGTAATATTTGCAGTTCAAATATTGAGGGGAAAATTACATTTTTAACAAGTGTCACTACAGTGAGAAAAGTATGAACATCTCTTTTTCCAGGGGTTGATGATGTCTTTGTTTTCATCAACACCTACCGCCAAGCCACCCACCTGAAGGACCTGCGGCTGCGCATGATCCACACGATCCAGACTGCAGGGAAGGCCACCTTCTTCACCTCCCTGACCACAGCTGCAGCATATGCTGCCAACATCTTCTCTCAGGTACCCTGCACCTGTGGCATTTTTGGGTTTTCCATTTCTATCAGAGGGCCTAAAAGAGTGGGGACCTGCTAGTGCCATCTGTGCTGTCCTCCAGCACAGGGGGATGCTGGACCTGTTCAACCAGGCTGTCCCTTACCTGCTGTAAGGCACTGGGCACTCTCCCTGTATCAGCATCCAAGGCAATACCTGCTGTGCCACTGACAAAACAGGATCCAATGGTTGTCAGGCTCTGTCTGTCTCAGTGCTTTACCTACCAGGTTTACTGACTACCATGACTGAGCTCAGCGTGTGCTATGCTCAGATTCCTCCAGACATCTCTTTCTAGCCTGCTCTTTCTCCAGCTCTCCTGCCCCAGCTGATCCCAACTCCATGTTCTCTCTCTTCATGTAGATCCCAGCTGTGCATGACTTTGGACTTTTCATGTCTCTGATTGTGTCCTGCTGCTGGGTAGCCGTGCTCTTCACCATGCCAGCTGCTCTTGGAATATGGACCCTTTATGTGTCCCCAGTAGAGAGCTCCTGCCAAACCAGGTGAGTCCTGCAGCCTGTGGATGGGAAGTTTTGGAGCTGAAGGTCAAGGCAGCACGCAAATTCCTGCACTATCATTTCAGTTGTCCTCATTCCCCTCAGGCAGCCTGGCTTTGGCTCTAACAGAAGGGAAATTTAAGTTCTGCTATTCCAGGCTGGAGCAAAATGGAAGGGTCAGATTCCAGTCTCATCCTCCCTGGTGTTTGCACAGGTGCCTTCCAGGACCCAGACTCTGCAATGTCACTCAATTCTCTTGATTGAATCTCATGGAATTTAAGCCATTTGTGTCCCCAAAGTATTTAATACGCAGCTAAACCTCCAAGCTGTGGAGACACAAGCCCTGCGAGGCAGACAGATCACCACTCCTCCTGCCTGTGAGCACAAGCAGGATATGCAGATTTGTGTTTGAAAGCCAGCACATTTTCCCCTCCACTGCTCTTTAGCTCTGCAGATGACCTGGCCTGATTTAATTCATTAGCAGGGAGATGAACTGCTGAAACTGCCATCACCCAGCACCCAGTGTCCACAGCTCAGCCCTGTGCTTCCAGTCCAGCCCCTGACCTCTCAGTACTTAGCAATGGAAATTCCTCATCGCAGTGCCTGTTGTCTTTCCAAGTAATTGGAGCAGGCTGTTGCTGCTCTCCTTGTCACTGAAGGAGCCCACTGGTAACTCTTTGGAGGATGTGGCTTAAAACTCTTGCCTTTGTCTCCTTTCCTGCTCCAATACAGCTGTAGTCAGAAGTGCACCAAAAAGAGCGCCTTGCACCTGGCTGAAGATCTCTTCATTGCCTCAGAGGTCACCTCCAGAGCAGGCAGAGAGACCCTTCCCTACCTTGACGATGACATCCCACTGCTCAGTGCTGAGGAGGAGCCTGGTATGTGCCTGTTGCTTGGTGCTTTCAAGGGGATCACTCTTCCCTCTGCATTCTGCAGTTCTTCCTGTCCCTACCGCTGTTTTTTGCCTCAGTTTTCGTAATTGCAAGCTGGAGATGGTGCTGGCACAAGAGGTAGTAGGAGTCAGAACTCACCAATGGTTTTAAGTTGCTTTGCGACCTTTAGTGGGTGTCAGTACATGGTTTCTAACTGCTTTGCAAATTCTCTCTGGTCCTCGGGAGAGGAGAAATAGCCTGAAGCATTGATTTGGACCAAGTTGTTGTTTCAAAAGTGTAGCTGTCACATGGCAGTGACTTGACAAAGATGCTTCCTATGACATCCCGGAGGTCACTGCCTCTGCCTGGGTCTTACTCCATTTCTTTAGCTTGAATGAGTTGTATAGCACCTTGCAGAAGATTTGGTCAAGGAGAGCAAAGAGCTCTGAGAGACACTCATGACTCTGAGACTGCCTTTGGTTTCTCTCTCTTCTAGTCTCCCTGGAAATGGGGGATGTCCCCTTGGTATCTGTGATGCCAGAAAATCTACAGTTCCCTGCAGAGAAGAGCAACCGGGGTCACTTGATAACTCGTCTGCAGGAGCTTCTGGAACACTGGGTGCTGTGGTCTGCAGTGAAGAGCAGATGGGTGATTGTGGGTAAGGAAAGAGCAGGGCATTCCATCTGCATGGATTTTAGAGGGTTTGACAGCATCTCAGCCAGTCCTCAAGCCTTGACAAGGCATGAGAAAAGGGACATGGTAAATGGCTACTAACACAGCGGAAGAGCGCTCATAGAACAGTCAGTCCCTAAGGGAACTGCATTAGGAACTTTTCCATTCCTTTCCTTTTACTCAGGTCTCAAATGGCAAGTCCTGATGGGGTTTTCCAAGCGTAGGGCTCATTACAAGAAATCTCAGTTGCCACAGTGTGCTTTAAAGGCTGGGCTTTGTCCAGCTGAAAACACCTTCTTTCTTCCACACGCCTGTTCTCAGTATGTCTTAAGTGCACAGTGCATGTAGGGTCCCACACACTTACCTGGGATTCTTCTTGCAGGGCTCTTTCTCCTTGTTCTGCTCCTGTCCATATTCTTTGCCAGCCGTCTCCATCCCGCCAGCCGTGCTCCAGTCTTGTTCCGGCCAGACACCAACATCCAGGTGCTGCTGGACCTGAAGTACAACCTGAGTGCTGAAGGCATCTCCTGCATTACCTGCTCAGGTGAGATGGTGGTCCCCAGACTATGATGGGTGCAAGCCAGCCTTCACCCTGGGCTGGAGGAGCTGAAATGCGAGGTAGAGGCCGACATGGTTCAAATATCTCACTGGACATTGTATGGAGGGATGCAGATTGGAATTGGGATGGTTGAATTGCCTGTAGGAGTGGAGTATTTTGAACAGCATTTCCTGCTTTAGCCTGAGTGTTTCTGCTGGAGCAATTCCTTCATAGTCCATGAAAACTGATTACTCTTACTTGTAAGTGCTGGTCTCAGTGCCCAGCTGAGGGTCTGTGGCTCTGTGCTGCCTGCTCAGGGTTTGGTCATCAGAGTCCATGATGTACATAGGGGTGGTCGGTCTTTTCTTGTGCCATTCACTCCTCCCTCTCTGACTAACCTTATGGGACAGGTTTGTTTCAGGAAAAGCCCCACAGTTTGCAGAACAACATCCGAACCTCCCTGGAAAAAAAGAAGAGGGGCTCAGGGTCACCATGGGGAAGCAAAGGGAGCATAAGTGACACAGGGCAGCAAGGTGAGTGGGGCATGATGACTCTGATCACGTTTGGGGCCAGGGCCCAAGGACCCACTCAGGTAGGAACTAAAACTTATGCTCTCTAAATAACTGATGGGGGATAATTGTCTTCAGAGCCTGCCCGGCTGAGCCCTAGTGCTGAATGTAAGGGGCATCTTTTCAATTCCCCTTTCCCTGAATGCCTATTCCTCTCTAGGACACCATCCTAAAGCTCAGGTGGCAGTACAGTCTAGTGACAGATCACTGTGATCTGAGTGCAGGTCTGGGAACTCTGAGCTTTTGCATCCTGGTCTTGTGTTACAACCTTGTTGGCAAGTTGTGAGGAGAGTAAATCCAGCCTGTTTTGCAAGAGTTTTTGAGGATAAAAGTTATTGGGCCAAGTCCCAAGATGACATAAATCAATAAGCCATCAGGAATAACTGCAGCTCAGATATATTTGTGACAGCCTTTGAAAAGTGTGCTGTGCTGTGCTGCCAGAAGGCAGAGGCTGTGCCTGCTGTCCCAGAGGAGACAGCAGACCAGAAGAGCCTTCCTTTGCTCTGCCCATGTCTGTAGGATTTGCTGTTTGAGAAGTGCCACCAGCCCTCATACCCTCTGTTTTCTTCAGATCTCCAGGGGACTGTGTATATCTCCAAGTCCAGGAGCAAGGGAAGACCAGCCATCTACAGATTCTCACTCAATGCCAGTGTCCCTGCGCCCTGGCAGATGGTGTCACCGGGAGACGGGGAGGTGCCTTCATTCCAGGTGAGTCAATCCAGGATGTTGGACCCCTCTACCAAGAGTGCAGCACTCAGCAGGTGAGCACAAGAGCCTCCTCCTATCTCCATGGGGTCCTAGATAGCTCTGGGTGGCATTTGCAGGGGATTGCAGTAAGGTAGTTAACAAGGAAGGTGATGCCACAAAACTTTACTTGTTGCTGTTGTGATGTGACTGCCAGCAGTGGGAGCAGAAGTGTGGGTGTCTGTGGAGCAGGTGTCTCTCACCCTGGGCAGAACAGCCACCATTCAGCCCAGGCCAGAGAGAACAGGGGTGCTGAGGGGCCTGTCACACACTGGCCAATGCTGGGAAGGGGCAGGCTGGGGGCTGGCTGGGGTTGTACCTGCAGTGCTCATTCTGTGTGGCTGTGCCAGTGCTCAGGGAGGAGGGGAGTGTGTGATGCTAATGTGCAACAGGCTGCAACCCTGTGGAGTTAAGTGTCTGTTTTCATTAATCCATTGCTTAGGTGTATAGAGTGCCTTTCGGTAACTTCACCAGGAAGCTGACAGCTTGTGTGTCCACAGTAGGGCTGCTTAAGCAGACGAGCCCCAGGAAGTGGATGATGACCACCTTGTCCTGTGACACCAAGAGGGGCTGGAAGTTCGACTTCAGTTTCTACGTGGCCTCCAAGGAGCAGCAGCGAACACGGTAACCTTTCAAAACCGCTCGGGGCCAGGCAGCAGAGACAGCACAGCTGAGAGGCTGACATGGGAGGCAAAATGGCCAGTGCCAGTCCTGCCCTCAGATGGTGACATCCACGGCCCTAGAGCTTGTTTTGCAGCATGTGTGCCCCGTCTCTGCAGCCATTTTGCAGGCCCATAGCATCCTCAGTGTGCCAAAGGCCTGACGGGTGCGGGATTGTGACTGGGGGCTTCTTTGAGTGGCAAAAAGACATTGCTGATGGGTTTTTTTGCCCTTACACACCTGAACTCCTGGGCTAAATGGGCAGCACAGAATATACACTGGCTAGGGATCCAGGTCTGGAGATGCTCCCCTTTCCTTTTCCTTCTGTCCCTAAGAATGTCTTCTTCCATGTGGTGCTTTGACCCACCATCTTCACTACCTCTGGTCCCCCATAACAAACTTTCTTTGCTGCACAGGAAGCTGTATTTTGCCCAGTCACACAAGCCCCCTTACCACGGCCGAGTGTGTGTGGCACCTCCGGGCTGTCTGCTCAGCTCGAGCCCCGATGGACCCACCAAAGGCATCCTGTATGTTCCCAGTGAGAAAGGTGAGCCGAAGGGGCCTCATTCAGCCATGCCAAGGCCCGGAGAGTCAGACCTTTCTTGCCAGCTAACGTGGCCAACTTTTCTTCCGTGTTTGACAGCAGCACCCAAAGCAAAGCCTTCAGCCACGTCTGGATTTAATCCGTGCATGAACGCGGGCTGTGGGAAGCCGGCGGTGCGGCCTCTGGTGGACACGGGAGCCATGGTGTTTGTGGTGTTTGGCATCAGAGGCGTCAACCGCACGAGGCGCCCGGACAACCACGTCATCGGAGACATGGTACACGCAGCCTGGGACGCACAGGGCTGGGGCAGGCTCTCTGGATAGGGTTTAGTTGATCCCCACAACCCAGACAGGTGGTCCAGCTGTCCAGACAGATGGAAGAGCAGAGGTGGTTGTGATGAGCCAGAAGTACAGTTCTCTCCTAGCAAATTGACAAATAATGGAGATCAGGAAGCCCTTACTGAAAACACTTCAGACTTGTCAGAAAATCCCTTTGAGTGCAATACATAACATTCTAATTTTGAGTCTAAATCTGGCTTTCCTGAGGATTTTAGAAACATACTCATCTTGAGCTCAGTATGAAATCTCGCTAGAAATTCAAGATTGCGGAAATTGATATTTTTCTATAATTTTTTTATCTTGTTATGAGATATTAATGTGAAAGAATAAAAATCAATTACTCTAGGGAAGGGTTACTAAAAGTGATTTTTCTAGAAAGAGCTTGTCACCCAGATCTGACATCTTGACACATTCACAGCCATAATTTCCCCAGGAAAATTATGCTTAGCTCTGGTCACTTGGCTGATGCACTTGAGCTTTTTGTTGTTCTTCCTGCCTTCTGATGTGAGGGCACTGTGCAGAATGAGCCTCTGCCTGTTTCCTCTGAAAGGGCAGTGAGAAATGCAGGCAGATTTTTGCTGAGCACTTCTAGGGATTCAGAGCTGCTCCTTACTCAGACCCCAATGGCTTTGCCATGGCATGGTGGCTCTTCATATTTATCAGTGTTTCTGTCTTACTGCCTGACTTTTGTGGGGTGGGTGGGATCTGTAGCTTCTTCCAGGGTTGTCTGGTAAGGCAGAGATGTCACATGGGTTTTCCCACTTTATAACTTGTGGTCTGTATAAGTTAGTCCCAGGCTGTGTAGCCAGGAGAAGACTTGGCTTGTGCCTTCTCGTGCCAGTTGCTGTGTGTGCCTCATGTGTGGTGCTCTCGTTGTTGTGTCTCCTTGTGAAAGGGCAGCGTTATCTACGATGACAGCTTTGACCTCTTCAAAGAGATTGGCAACCTGTGCCGCCTCTGCAAAGCCATTGCCAGCAACACGGAGCTGGTGAAGCCCGGAGGGGCTCAGTGCCTGCCCTCAGGTAGGTTGGACTGACTCCTGCCTGCAGCTCTGCCTGCAGCACTGCCTGCTTGAGCTGGGCTCCTCAGCTGCACACCAGAAAGGCTGGCTACTGATTGCTATCTCTTTTTCTTCTCAAAGTAGCTTGACCCTTCTAGAATATCTCCCTGATTGACATTTTTGGGATAGGGGAAAGAAAAATGGTCTCTGTAATACCAAAGACAATGCACATATTCCTTAGGGCTTAATCCAGGAAGATAAGAATAGAATTGCATACATTCCAGTCATGGATATGGCTTGTGATACACTTTAATCTTTTGGATCAGTAAATATCTTCTTATTAGCTCCTGAATAACCATCAAATCACACCTGATCTCGTTGCAGTGAGGTTACTCCCTGTCTCTGTGTCTTCACATACTTGACCCCTGACCTCTCCCAGCTTCAGAGGTCCAAAGGTTGTGGAGCCAAGCCTAGGAAGTGCATGCTGGCTTCAGGCCAAAAGCCAGTCTCATGCCTGGAGAAAATCCCTGGCAGGCCAGGCAGACAGCCCTCAGCACTTACTGTTTGTGCTGCTTCCTGACAGCTGGGGACAAACAGCAGTGGCAGTGTCCTGTCCCGTGCTCATAGCACAGAGCGTCCTTTCAAGCAACGGCAGCTGAGGGCTCTGGGGCCAAGACCTCAAGGGCTTTGGCAAACTAGAGTGGAAAGAGAAAGCACCTGCTGAAAAATGAGGCCTGCAGCTTTCTGTTGGGGTCTCTTTTGGGGTTGTTGGTTGGTTGGTTTGGGGTTTTTTTATTCCGTCGCTCCAATGTGATTCCTTTCCCTCTCCTGCCCTCCATCCCTTGCTCTTTCTTTCTCTCCAGGTTACAGCATCTCCTCCTTTCTGCAGATGTTGCACCCTGAGTGCAAGAACATCCCTGAGCCAAACCTACTGCCTGGACAGCTCTCTCATGGGGCAGTGGGGGTGAAGGATGGGAAGGTGCAGTGGATCTCCATGGCATTTGAATCGGTGAGCACATGGCATCACCATCTACCCTGCTGGCAGTTTCATTTTGTGACTTCTGGGGCTTTAGCTCTGCTCTTTCTGCACTGGCCACTTTCATTTGCAACCACAACTTAGTGTTTATTAGTGTTTGTGCCTTGTTGCAGGCAGATGCCTGCACTCAGAAGTTGTAGGAAGTAGCAGCTTGTGCCACAATTAGCTCAAGCAAAAATCTGGTGGCATATTTACCTAAATGCTACTGCCAGTTCTGTCTGGTTCTGCTACTTCAGATGGCTTGCTCTGCATCCTCTCTTGCCATAAGCAGGGTGTGCCCAAATAGCAGGACACCAGTAACATGTTCATCTTGTTATAGACAACCTACAAGGGGAAATCATCCTTCCAGACATATGCTGACTATCTGAAATGGGAGACATTCCTTCAGCAGCAACTCCAACTCTTCCCAGAGGGCTCTGCTCTCCGCAATGGTTTCCAGACCTGTGAGCACTGGAAGCAGATTTTCATGGAGATTATAGGCAAGTGACTGTCATATTTGTCTCCCTGGGGAACCCACGCTCTCTGATACATCTTCACAGCACACTCTGTCCCATCTGGTGGGAACGGGTTCTATCTTCAGTCCCTTGCCAAACTACTAAAGCCTGTTCTGGCCCCAAGCACTGTGTAGTGTCGAAATCCTAGGCAGAGCCCAAGGACATAGAGAAGGGAAGGGACTCAGCCCTGCTAATGTAACATTCAAGACGCTGATCGCCTTCTTTCCACTGTCATCCTCCCCTTCCCAATCTCCCCCAGTGAGAGTCCCTTCCTGCCTTGTTGCCTCCAGAGTCACAGTGCCTTTTTTATCCCAGCTGTCACTTTCCAGGATTCAGATTAGCTGGCTCTTCTTTTCCAGGAGTGCAAAGTGCCCTGTATGGTCTTGTCCTCTCACTGGTCATCTGTGTGGCTGCTGTGGCTGTGTTCACCACGCACATCCTCCTCCTGCTGCCAGTGCTGCTCAGCATCTTAGGTAAAAATGCCAATTCCAATGTGTCAGGCTTTCACTTTTTCTGAAACTGGTGGGTTGTGGCACTGCTGAGTCTCTGGTGATTGGAACTGAATTGCTTTTATGCTGTGTAAACCCTTTTGGCTTTCCAGGAGTCAGTCCTGGAAAACAGACTTGCTAAGTGAACAGAAGAAACCCTCAACAAATGCACAGGAACCTCATTGGGAAAGTAGATTTGTGTGTCTAATTCCCAGTGTGTTTTATCTACACAATCCCTTCTATTTGTTTAAATAAGGGTTTTAGCTACCCAAATGCCATCCCTGCCTGTTATGTATAATAATGTGATTAAGTTCCACATGCTCTGAATAACAATTGCATTACTTCCCAAGAATCTGCACCATTGCTGCTGTTTCCAAGCAGTGGGAGATGTTAAAAGCTGAATATTTTAGCAGTTTTGTTAGTATTTGAAGCAAATTTGTAAATAGTTCCCTCGCCCTGGCTGGTGATTTGACGATATTGTGGTCTAAGTGTGTTGCTAAACTTCTCAGTTTAAAAATCAAATCTATCATTTTGAAACCACTTACTCTCCCACACATGGCTCACAAACATCACTCTTGCCTTTATAAAAACAACTGTGCATGTAACTCCAGCAAGCAAAACAAGGCTCACTTCTCAGTAGTGCCTGTGCACACATACACGCCTGCCTGGGCTGGGATTCATTCAGCAAGAGTTAGTCTAGACTGGGATCAGTCTGTCAGTTTGCTTAATATTTAATTAGGTCCTGCACTAGCCCCACAGGTCTGTTCACCTTCTGAGCACTCCCTGTGGCAAAGGAAGGTGAGGAAAGTGTTTGCCTCTGTGGCAAGAGGGAGTGTGTACAGGACTGGCTGGCACACAGACCTGAAGAGATATGATCCCAAAATCTCCAGGAGTTCAGCAGTATCAGGTGGCCTGAACAGCAGTCCCAGAGTCCTTCATATTTGCCTGACAACACCTTCTTCACACAGGAGTCGTCTGCTTGGTGGTGACCATCATGTACTGGTCTGGCTGGGAGATGGGAGCTGTGGAGGCCATTTCCCTCTCCATCCTTGTTGGCTCCTCTGTGGATTACTGTGTGCACTTGGTGGAGGGCTACCTGCTGGCAGGGGAGAACCTGCCACTGCATCAGGCAGAGGTGAGCTCTTCTCTTCCTATAGCCTTGCACTGGTTCCTCTTGTGCCCTCCATGCCCCTCAGCTATGATGCAGAACCAATGATGGGCAGGGGGGGATGTGTCCCACCACCCTCAGCATCCCTGGGGTGATTGCTACCTGTCCAGCTGACTGCTCAGACTGTGAGCTTGTGTACCTTAGTGCAGTAAACCCAGCTGATGGTCCAACACATATGGTTTGTCTTTTTCTTGCTGGCCACAGCTGTGTCCAAAGCAACCCCTTTTCATGTCCAAGTGAAGACAGCCTTGTGCTGGACCAGCCCTACACTCCTTCTGTAAACTCTGCAAATTGCTTTGCTGTGCTGGGCCTCCAGCTCTTCTCTGGCCTCCTGAACGCCTTTTGTCTCTTTGGGAAGACAAAGACCATGAAAGCCTGGGATGTCTGATGTCCAGTAGGCATCTGCATGCAGTGTTGTGCAGATCCAGCAGTCAGTCTGACCTGGTGGAAAGGAGGCACAAAACCCAGCAGGCTTTGCCTGTGCTGGGGTTTAACCCAGCTCAGAGACTACACGAACTGTCTGAGCTACACTTTGTCCCAGACAGGGATGTTACGAGCTAAGCCACCTTCTCAAAGCCTAAAGTATGAGTGGAGCCCCGTGCTGCTGTGCCCTAACACTGCTGTCCCTTCCCCCAGGACCCCACAGCGTGCCGGCAGTGGAGGACCATCGAGGCAGTCCGGCACGTGGGGGTGGCGATCGTGTCGAGCGCCGTCACCACCGTCATCGCCACCGTCCCCCTGTTCTTCTGCATCATCGCCCCCTTCGCCAAGTTTGGGAAGATCGTGGCCCTCAACACGGGGGTCTCCATCCTGTACACGTTAACTGTGAGCACAGCCCTGCTCAGCATCATGGGCCCTGGCACCTTCACCCGCAGCAGGACTTCCTGCCTCAAGGCTGTGCTGGGGGTGCTCCTGGCTGGCCTGCTGGGTCTCTGCATCTGCCTCGCCCTGCTCAAGAGTGGGTTTAAGATCCCTCTCCCCAACGGGACAGCCCTGTAGACCCCAGGCCAAGAGCCTCTGTTCTCTTGCTCCCTTTCTTTTTTCTTTTCTTTTTAAAGGATATTTTTTGTAAAGAAAAAAAAACAGGAAAAAAATCCCCCTTTTCCAGAAGTTTTTCAACTCCAGATGCACTTTATTTTCTAATGGGTTTTGCTCTAAACTTGTATTTATTTTGGGTAGTGATGGATGGATGACGGACAGTGTGGGCTGCCCAGGGAATACCTCAGCCCGTGAGTAGGAGGGGAGGAGGTCTCCTTCTCTCAGTTTTCTTTCTGCTTTTATTTTCTTTGTTTCTTTTCTTGTTCTTTTAATTTTTCTTTTAACAAACAGCTTTCTGGAACAACAAAGCTAAAAGGGGAGAAGGCCATCTGATCCTTTTAGAAATACTTCCCTCTATCTCTTCCCTCCCCTTATCCAGGGTTAGCATCACAATGATGTCTCTTGAGGTGATGTCCTACCCCCACACCAAGCCTGTGCCTCATTATCAGAGCCTTCAAAACCAGCAGTGAGCTGTTGGACAGGCCTGGGGAACAGCATTCTGTGGTCCTTTACCAGGACCTGTACCCAAGCCAGATCAGCAGTGAACTCGCTGCACAGGAGCTCTTATGGATGGGATCCAAACTAGAGGTGTTGGGTGGCACCACATGTTTTCATAATGCAGGGAGGCCATTGGGACACATGGTTTTCCCCTTCTTTCATCACACTTTTTGCTGGGACCTCTTGAGTCTGTGAACAGCCATCAGGAATTTGTCTGTGCCCTCAACTGTCTTGCCTGCCTCTCCCTCATCTCAGTACTGAGGCCAAGACAGTGAGGATGCCCAGTTCCCCCTGGTCACCTCACCAGTCACTGCCTCTGCTCTTCGTGGTGGAGAGGAAACAGCCAGCCCTGAGTGTCCTCCAGAGCCCTTTGGTCATGGCACTCAGCTCTTACCCTGATGACAAGGTAACCTCTGGTGCCAGGTAGAACCCATACCTGGTGCCATGCACAGCATCCTCTTTGGCAGCTCAGAGACACCCTCCTGAGTGTGGAGACACAAGGGCAGTGGAGCTGCAGCTGCCGCCTGCTCTGAGCAGATGGTTTATATTAAAGTAAAATGAAATCGCAAACTGGTGCCATTAACAAGTACATTTTAAGCACCACTGATCCTATCATATTTTTAAAATTGAAATAGCTAAGTGTGCATTGATATGCAGCGCACCTGGTCCTCAGCAGAAGGCAAGGGTTGGGTCCACTGGGAGATGCATTAACCATTATTTATAGGGACGCCAATAGAGGGACGTGGCCAGGAACGATTCTGACTCCATTTGTTTGCACATTCCATGTCCCTGGTGGCTTTGTGTTCTGTCTGGGTCAAACGCCTTTATAAGATCAAAATTCCAGGAAGCCCATCCCCATTTCCAGCCAAGAATTGGCTGTGTTGCTGAGAGACCAGCAGGTGCTTCTCCTTGGCTCAGCACATCCCCACTCTGATCCCTGCTGGTCTTACACTTTCACATCAGGTCATTCCTGCGGAACTGGATCAAATGCATGTTTCTAAAGTAGGTTCCTCAAGGAACCTGGAGAGAGGAGTGCCAGGACAGGACTCTCGCGGATGCCAGGGGGTTAGCAGAGCAATGCTGCTGCAGGCAGTGAAGGTGGTGAGAGTGTGAGCAGAGCAGACCTGGTTTCTCCTCACTCTCCCATGGTGCAGCTGAGTCACCCCTTCCCTGCACAGTGTTAAACGTTCCTTGGCACCTACCTCTGATCTGCACCAGTTCCTTGATAATGAAGCTTTTGCCCATGAATAAATGGGTCTGGAAAGGATTTTTGACTATCCTTAAGCTGTGCTGCATTGATGGCTGCTGTGCACGGTCCACCCCAATCCTTGATCTGTAAGCCATGCTTTTCCCTGTCTGTGCTCCAGATTTAACTGCTGGTGGTGCCCTGAGCACTCCTAGGTGGCAGTGACCAGAGAGGGCATAGTGCTAATGCTTTTTAGCCCCACAGGACCCGTGTTGCTGTGCAGGTGCTGCAGGGGAGAGCGAGGTATCCCTGGTGCTGCTGCAGGATGCTCTGGCTGGTGGCCTGGCCTGAATTTAGCAAACACTTCAACTTCCTTGAGATGATTAAAGCTGATGGATATTTCCAGGTCAGCAGGCAAGTGAATAAGGTGCTGAGGGCATCCTTAGAGGAAGTTCCTCCTCCTAAGAGCATGAAGAAACCTTGAAAGGCCTTTAAGACAAGGCATAGATGTGCTTTGAACCCTGCAAAGTTGAAAGCTCATTTAAGCTCCTGGTATCCTACATTCATGCTCACTATAAAGAGGCTACATAAGCCCCCACCTCCAGCATGACTCTGGACACACCATGCTGGGAACATTCATTCAGGCACCCTTGGAAGGCAAAGATTAATTTCAAAGTAGTGGGAAACCTTTTATGTCTCTTGGGTCTGATCTGGCAGTGTCTGATCTGCAGACAAAAATAACAGAGTTCTTACACCTGACAGGATCCATCCTGTTTTCTGGAGCAGGCAGGGGAAAGGACAAACTCTCATTTTCCCTCCTCCTCTCTGGGCAGCTCAGGCTCTCTCAGTGCAGAAGGGCTGGCTGGCACTTGCAGGAGCAGGCCATCACCTTGTCTTTGGTTGTCCAAGCCGGTACTGGGAAAGCAAGGGATGGAATGATTCAGAAAGGAAGAGGAGAGACTGAGATAAGTGCAGAGCTGCAGCATATGATTCACAAAGACATATTGGGGAGGTTGTGCCCTTCAGCAAGGCAACTGGGGCAAGGAGAGGAGGAGAAGGAACTTACATCAGATTGTAGCAGGATGGCAGAAGAGCCAGGAGATGACCCTAAGTGATGTTTTTCACTGCAAGGACTCACTGGATGTCGACAACCTGAGAGCTTGATTAAACACAGTCATGACAGTTGTCTTAAGATCTAACTAGTCATTTGCCCCACCACCACTTGCCCTGCATAGCTCTGTGGTCAGGGTGGCTGATGCTTTCTCCATACGCAGTGGAGAGCAAGAGGCTTAAAGGTGGGGCCCAGCCGTCCCCAAAACACAACGTCCTCATCTCCCCAAGCATCTGTGGAGATGATAAATCAGTAGCAGATGTAAACATCCATTTCCATGTAGGCAGTGTCCTCCCTGTGATTACAAAATATTCATAAAATTATAGAGGTAAGAAGAGGGATGGCTTTATCTGAGCAAATGTGGAGGTGGGGCTGACAGCCCTGCTGGGACTTGGTGTTCTGAGGCAGATGCTCATAGCAATAAAAAGCAAGGCCTCACCTGTCTGGCACTGTTCCAGGAGCAGATGCTCACCCTAAATCGATTCCTCCCATATCTCTGCCTAACTTCTTCCCCTGATGGCTCCTCTGTTTCCCAGACCATCCCTTGGGGCCTGTTGTCTTGCTGGTTCAGCCTTCTCCATGGTAGTTGCTCGTGCCTAAGGTGCTCACAGAGTCTGGACTGAAAGCAGCTGGAGAAGTCTCAGGGAGAATCTCTCAGACAGAGGAAGCCAGGGAGTTAAACTGCTTCACACAAAGCTGTCAGTTTTGATGTTTTTAAACAGTAGAACACATCAGACAAGGCTTTCTTTGAAGAGAATGCTCTGATTTTCCATTTAAAAAAAAAAAATCTTGCTGCAATTAAAAAGAACCATACACAGGTTTTCAGTTACAGCACATGGCAGTGGAATGTTCTCCTTAACTGCCCACGCCTTTATTTTTGGTAAATCTTGTTTTGAAGGTTAAGTTCTGAAAAGGTGATGTTAGATGATTCTGGACAGGGGTCATTTTGGAACTGTGCAGTCCCCTGCAAAAGAGAGAAGGTCCTGTCCTCCCCAGAAGTTCTCTCCCAGCCAGCCCAGGGCAGTGGCAGAAGGGCACTGCTCTCTGGTGCTGGAGCTCTGTGATTCATGCATAGAGATGGTGCAGCTGCTCTCTGCCTTCAGTGGAGCTGCTGAGCTCAGGGCTCCCCGTGGCTGTTGGCACCTGGGGAGAGTCCTCACTCTCAACAGCCCTGTCCGTGTCAGCTTTGGAGCAAGGAGGAACAGAGTTCATGTGATGTGCAAAGATCAGTGTCAGAGGAAGGAATAGATCCAAGACTCCTCATTCTGTTTGTTTCTTTTTGTTGTGGTTGCCCAGTTTGGGCAACTGGGGCATCAGGTTGGGCCACTGACTTCAGCAATTTCCAAGGCTGCAGATTCTGAAAGGGGTCAGAGGCTGGGCTGGGCAGTGTTTCTCAACCCCTGCTGGATCTGAAACTATGCCAGAGCAAAAGGCAGCTTTAGAAATACTCCTAAGGAGAAAGGTGTGTGGCACATTTACAGAGCTACTGGGACCACTGACACAATGGTCTCCAGAGATGCTGCTTTGGTCTCTGCTGGAGCAAAGTGGGATGTTGCTTTATGTCACAGTGTCCAATTCTTTTAGCTTGTCCTGCACTGAATTTTCATACCACAGCAGCCTGCTCTCCTGGAAAGTTATAAAAGGCTTTGGTATTTAACCCCATGACACATATAAATCCCCCCCACTGTCCACGGAGGAAGCTGTGCAGATTGATTTGCAGCCAGGCAGGACAAATTGACAGTCTCTTGGCTATTTCCTCAGAAATCACTGCTCACCCCAGACAGCACACAGGTCATAGTTCACAGATTTTTCAAAGACCTCTGCTAACTGCTCTGGCCTGGGTCAGTACCCAGAGTCCCAGAGCTAAAGGTCTTTCAAGGCCTATCTCTATCCTGAGGACAGAGTTGTTTGACCTTCTCCCTTCCACTCCTCCTGTGGGCAGCTGCTGCAGGGGAGTGGGGGGCAATGGGCAGGACCAGAGACAGAGCAGCAAGCAGATGAGCAGAAAGGTTTGCAGGGGGAAGCAGAACAAGTGGAAGGGAGGATGGCTCAAAATCCAAGGGGAGAAGAGGTGTGAGCACCCCAAAGACAGAGGGAGGGAGGGCACTGCCGTTTCCCCACGTTGTGTGCAGACCTTAGAGTGTCAGTTCTCAGAGTGATGTAGCACAATTCCCATGTACGCGTGTTACTTTTGTAAGTCGTCTCCTACCCTCACTATTTGCAGTGTTCCTTGATTTTTGGAGACTGTTGTAAATAAAAGGTTTTGACATTCGCACGTTTGGATCCCTCGCTCATCACTGTGTTACTGTTCATGCAAACATAGTTCCAGCCAGAGTGGCACTGGCAGGATCTGTGTTGTGTGTGTGTAAGGAATGCAGTGGGTTGGAATGAGGTCACAGAACCAGTTCCTAACATACCCAAGATTGGCTGCTCCTACTGCTGAAATTGGGCCTCTTGGAGCCCACCTACCACATCCAGAAGAGCTGGCAGTCTGGGAAAGGCAGCTCAGGATCCCACATAAGTCTGCAAGAGGACTGGCTCAAGCAGGAGCATTAGCCAAGGTTTGTGAGACATTTTTACTCCTGCACTCCATCCTGTGCTTCTTCCACTGCATGAAGATTGTCCTTCTGTGCTGATTCCATGAGAAGGGGATTCACCTGCCTGCTCCTGCAGCATTGCAGCTTCTCACACCACACAATGCCTGGCACGAATTTCTGGTCAAGGTTTTGCCTCTGTTCCCTGTGCTACAGCATCAAACGCCTCTTCTGCACCCGCCAGGACCCAGCTGAACTGCTGCACACAGAGGCAGGAGGAAAATCCCCACACCCCCTCTTCTGGGTGTGCATATACTGCACCCCAGGTACAACACCTCTGGCAAGGGCAGCACTGACAGCACACTGCAGCAAAAACCTCCCATGATTTCCAGCCCTCGCTTCTTTAACGAGGCCAGAGTTTCTGGTGAAAACAGAAATAAATACCAGGAAGGCTCAGAGTCACACGTACAAAAAATGCAGTGCCCACAGGAAGGAAGAATGTTTCCCTTTAGGGAGAAGTTGGGATTGCAGGTAGGAGAGGGTTTATGCCCAAACTTGCTGTTGGGAAATTGCCAAGCAAGCCCAGAGGGGGGTGGTTCTGGCTGTGAACTCACCCCTTGCCCTAAGAGCAGGTGTGACAGGCACTCCCTGGCACACGACAGGGAGCTATACGAGGGTTACAGACCACAGAGGAGGCACAGGTTTCCCTTTGCAGGACCGTGGGACCACCTGGTGAGTGCTCAGGGCTGCCAAACATGGGGATGGGGGCACAGGAAAGGGGTAGGACGCAGGCTGCAAACACAGGCAGAGTTTCCATAGCTCTTCAGAAAACATCTGCTGGCTGAGGAAGGGTTTGGGACAGGGGAAGGGGCTCAGAGGAGGGATTATACAGGGTGACAGCTGCTTGCTATTCATTTCAAGCTGGCAGAGGAGGGAAGAAATTGCACTTCCATCTGCAGGAGCCTGTCCATGCAGGCTGCTGGCTCAGCCCCTGTGCTAGCACTGATGGTCCACACTCTGAAATCTGCTGCCTGCCATTTGGCAGAGCCCCATCTCTCCTTCCAGGTGAGCAAGTCTGGTGTAAAGTCTTCATCACACACAGTGAATTCCCCTTGGTCTTCTCTCAGCCTGTGGCACAGCGAGGTCTCCAGTACCTCCACAGCAGGATTTTGGGGCTCTGCCTGTGCTCTCTGTGCCCCTCCTCCCACAGGCTCCTTCTCACTTCAAAACCAGCCTCCAGTTCTGTGGCTTTGGAAGGGAAAAGCCTCCTTCTCTCTGAAAAATACAATGTCAGAGTCTGCCCTGAGGATGCTGTTGTGCCTGTGTCACCTTCTCGACTTGTTGAGGATTTTTAGGGAGCCACAGAGTTGGGCTGGGCTTGTTAATGTCCCTTATTTTGGGGGGAAGATGCTGAAGAGGGTAAGGGGCATCTTCTCACCTTTTCATAAGGGGGCAGGTGGGCACAGGTTAGGATCTCAGCAGGGCGCCTGTAAAGTGCAGCTGCTTCTGCTGCTTCTGGCAGGACAGGGTACCATCTCAGTGAGTGGTTCTCCCATAGTGGGGTTTGTGTTCGTAGGATCCTTCCTCGGCTCTCAGTGTCGCCCTAGGTCTCTTCCCGGGTGGTTGTGCCTCCTCCTCGTCCCTTCCCTTCCCGCTTTCCCTCCTCCTCTCCACTGCAGGTGGCTTAGCAGAGAAATAGAGAGCTTTTAAACCTCTCCTTCGCCTGACTCAGCCATGCTGCTGGATAAAAAAAGAGTATTCCAGGGGGTTTATTTTGGTTTCACTCCTCGGTGTTTTTCTCCTCTCCGCTGTGCTCGCTGCCTCTCCCCTGCCCTCTCTCACCCGGTGCCCATGGAGGCACTGCCCTGCACTGAGCTTGGCCCCCGGCTGGTTCCTGAGAGCCCCACATGGCTCATTATCCATTTCTGAGTAGCTCGGGAGCAGCCTTCCCCCTCTGCCGACTGACACGGAGGTCAGTCAAAGAGGATGACTCACCCTCTTGCCTTCCCTGGTAATTTGTCACTCTGCAGATGACACATCTTAGTGGCTCCTTCAGCGCTCCGGCAGCTCTGTGGGGAGCTGTGCCTCTGGGATGCTCTTTTTTTTTTATCCTTGTTGGCTGTTTATTCGGTTATTATGTGCTCCCCAGCCCCTGAGGATGGTGATGAGCAAAAGCCAGAGAGGCTTTCCTTTTTGTAAGCGAGTGCAGGAGCTCAAGTGAGGCCAAAACTGTGGGAACTTGGAAGGTTTGTGGATCACATTTTTCTGAATGTTGGCCCACGATGCCTATTTCTTGTTGCCTTTTTTTTCCTTCTTCTCAGGTTAGAACAAGTTTATTGACTGCAGCATGAAGCAGGCAGAGCCAGGGAACCTTGTAGCACCTCATGGGTGTTTTTGACAGGGAGGAAAACAGTGAAGGAACTGGATAGGAATAAGGCCTGAATACTTTGAAAGGGGTGATAAAGATTGCCAAAGATCCTGTTTCAAACCCAGATTTTAAGCAGAGAAGCTGTTCTGCCAGGTGGGGTTGTGCATGCATCAGTCTGGATTAACCTGGCAATGTAAGTACAGCCATGGCTGGGCTGGAAGGCAGCAGCTGCCAAACAGCCTCTTGTGGTGGGACATGGAGGAGGCTGAGTTACATTGCAAATACAGAACGTTTCTACTGCCTGTCTGAATCACAACCTCCCTTAAACATGAATGGTTCTGCTTGTGGAAAAGGAGATTGCATATTAGGCTCATCTTAGCTACAAGTATGGGCACTGGTGTCTCACTCCCCACACATCCTGAGCAGCCTCGCTGGAGTGTGATGTGTGTTGGGTGATCATGGAGCTCCCAGGTGAAATGAGGTGATCTGAGATTATTTCTCTAACCAGACTGAAGCCAGAGAGTGAAGATGCAGAAGGGGTGGGACCCTTTACAGCCTTGGGCAGAGCAAACTCAGGGTGGGCTTTTCAAACAGCTGTGCAGAGGTGGTTTTTTTGGTTAAACTTGCACAACCTTTTCAGTTGAATCTCTTGGTTCTGAGTGAGGATTACAAGGTGACTGCAAGGGAAGGTTGCATGTCTATGCTACAGCTTTTAATCTTTTCCAGCGGGTGGCCTCTGTCCTGCTGAGCTTCCTAGGGCTGTGCTGTGTTGGACAGCAGCATGTGGCGATGCAATAGGAACCCGCTCCCAAACCCACTGGCTTGCTTGTGTTGAGCACTGCCTGTCAGAACAGCCCCATTCTATGGGCAGTGATGACAGCCAGGAGCTGTCCCTTGGTGACATTCAAGAGCATGATGAGTTTGCTGCCACGTCTGCTCTGCTTCACTTCACGGGGTTTATTTGATGGATAGGATAGTTTTGTCACTAGAGGGTGAGGAGTGATGGTTCATCACCTTGAGTGTCACCTGGACTTGGTTGTTTCCTGTGTAAGACACAGCCCAAGAAGTGCTGCCTGTGGGATTTTCATTCCAGCTCTTTGTTTAGAGAGGAGGAAGTTTCTCACAAGAGAAACTCCTTTTTAAGCTGCCAGACTGCTCAAGGGAAGGTAGTGGAGAGGCCAACTGCTTTGGCCATGTTAGCTGCCTTTAACAGTTCTTGTCTTTAGACTTGGTCTGTGTCCTCTGGCACAGAGACACAGCACTGCCTGCAGACAGCTGACACAGTCTGGGGGGCTGGCTGAATTCTGTGAGATTGAGATCTGCCCCAAAGTGTGTTTAGGGTCTGGTGTGGTGACTGATCTCACTCTCCAGTTTATATCTTTCATCTTCCAGCAGCTACCAGAGGCTCAGGTTTGCCAGGCCTTTGCTGCTCTGTAGTTTTAGGGCTGAGCAGTCTGTGCAGGTGGTAATAAAGCTAAAAGAAGAGCATACCTTAACTCTAGAAAGCAGAGAGGGCACCAGGTCAGAAACCCCCAACTAAGCATTAATTTTGTCCTCCACAGGTTATCATTGTGTGCTACTAGAGAACTCCACCAGTGCTGTCTAGAAAGCCCTGTTTCTGCTGTCTGTTCTGCTGAGGACATTTCTAATAAAGCTAACTCAGAAAAGTGGATTCAGCTCCCTCCTGACACACGGAGACAAGTAAGTTTTTCCTCCAGCACTGCTGCTCTGAGCTCATTCCTCTGAGGTGAGACAACTGCCTTAACGAGCTGACTCTGATAATATAAACCCTTCCAGTTCACCTCACAGCTGGGTTTTGTGCGATGGTGGCTGTGCTGTGGCAGCTCCCAGAAGGGTTAACTGGGTACAGGGGCACATGTGGGGCAGAACTGCGATGGGTCAGCAGGCAGAGCCACGCTCCCTGTGCTGCGCTTGAATTGGAGCCTGGGATTGCAGCCCTGGCCTGGAGCTGCTGCAGGAGCCTGGCAGGGGAAGGCTGGTGGTGACCAGCCTCTAACCTCGTGTGTGCTCACAGCCTGTCCCATTTATTAGCAGTTAAAACTTGCTGTCTCTGCTCCAAATGGAGTGTTTACAGCATTGACACGAACAGCTGTCCCAGTCAGCCAGATCATAACAAATGGGAGCTCTGGCTGGAGTGTTATTTTGCTGCAAGGGGGCAATACATCTTATTACTAAACAATGAAGCTGGTGATGGATGGTGACGAGTCACTTTGCTGTCTTGCTTGATGATCACACAGAAAAATAAACATAAAACTGAAGATGTTCCCAGGGATCTAGGCAGGGCCTTGCATCTGGGAAGAGGCAGCACTGAGTTTCTCTGGTGTCCTATCTGCAACAGCCTTTGCATCAGGAGATTGGTTATGCTACCTCCTCTCTGCGAGCTGGTGGTTGGGGTGGCTGGGGGAGAAAATTTGAGGGGGGAGAGAGAAGAGGAGCTGTTGGTCAAAAACACTGGGTGTATCAAGAGCTGAAGACAACTGGTTTGTTCCCTGGGAACACTGCAGGGCTCTTGTCCTTGGCAATGTTGCCTGATTGTAAGGCAACGTGGGTTAAACTGTGCTGCTTTGATCCAGCCTGAAGCAGGGCTGTGCTGTTGTGGGGAGCTTATGGTTCAGAGCAGGGGCAGGGGGGGAGTGGGAACAAGGTGCTACAGAACTTCATGGAGGAAAATATGGTTACTGTGAGGACAAGGTCCTCCTGAGGGTCAGGCACGTCACCCTGCTGCTTCCAGCAACCTGCATGGGAGACTGTAAGCCAAGCCAACAGCCCCTCTGAGCAGAGAGCTGAAACAAATGAAATTCTCTTTTCTGCCAGCACCAAATTGGAGGAATTGCGTTCGACGGAGAGGAGGTGAGTCAGTCCGAGCAGCCACCTCTAGTTCTGTGCAGCTGCAGCAGCCAAGCTCAACCCCTTGCAGGTACACTACCCACAGCTCAGGAGCTGCAGAGATACCGACAGGCTCAGCAGGAGCTGCAGAGGGGGGAGAGCTGGCTGGCTCGGGATAGCGTGTGACTCACTGATCCCTGCGCTACCTTCACCCACGCACCCTTCGCCGCTGTTTCCAAGAGCAGCCAGAACAAGGACTGCTGGATTTTCTTATCGGTTCTCCTCCGCCCTAAGGGTGTTTTCTTTTAAATGGGAACTGTGAAACGATCGGAACAGCTGGTGCTGTGATTTCACACCAGAATAAATACATTCGGAGCACAAGTGGGACACGCAGAGCAGCCCCATGGGAAGCAGCATCTCCTGTGTTTGGGTGGCGCTGCAGGTGTGGCACAGCGGGGCTGGCAGCGACGGGGGCTGGTGCGGGATGTGTGAGTGGCACGGGCAGTGTTGGGAAACCAATGAAAGCTCATTTAAACTATTAGCATACCAGCAGGCACGAATTCTTCCGACTGGATTGGTTTCACTAGGGGATTGGGGAATAGGGCCAGCATTCATCTGGCAGCTCTTCTTTCAACACACTTGCATTCATCACCTGCCCTGCCTGGGCATGACCGAGATCTGCTGGAGAGGGGCTTGGTGTATCCCTCCGGAAGGGTATTCCCAGCATTTCACTCCGCGGCAGGAGCTGTGGTGATGAATGGCGGTGGAGGAACAAGCTCTCTGTTGGGAACCCTGAAAGCAAACAGCAAAGCAGCTCTGTTTTGGTCTGTGTGTTTGTTGAGCAGATGAAGGACGGGGAAGCTTTTTTAAAAATCCCAGTCCTCTTTTTCCCAACACATTCTCCCGGGTATATATTTATATTTAGTATCTACTTAGCAGAGAGGAGGGGAGGGCTGTCTGGGAAGGGGGTTTGCTGAGAAAGGATGGGTTTGTAATCCAGACAGATTCAAAGACTAACTTAAATAGAGCATTAATGGAAGAGGGAAGCTTTGAGATTGCAGCTTTCTATTTTGGAAAAAAAAATAAAGAGGAGCTATCTGTGTGTGCTGGCTGCTGCTGGAATGCAGGGGTGGTTGGTGCCTGCACACTGGGGGCTTTCATTTTTGTGCACATGAGCACTCCTGAGGGCATTTGTGCTGGTTGGGGGGATTTTTGGCTCGAATCCTAGAAAAGGTCAGGAAGAGAGGGAACGCAGCTGGCTTTTAGCCCGGGTGTGTGCACTGTGATGGAACAGCAGTACTGCTGCCAGCTCTGGGGCTCACCTGCCTTGCTCCAGACACAGCTGAAAGCAGTCTGGCCCGATGACCTGCAAGCTGCTGGACATGCCTGGGAAAGACCTCGTGGCTTTGTCTTTCTTTCCGGGTGGGAATTTGGGCTTTGAAGCACTGCTGAGCTCCCTGCTCTGCTGACTCCCATCACTTCGCCCCTGTACTGTCTTTTCCCTTGAAATAGTACTGAAATTGGAAAACCCAGTGCTGAAAGATTTGCTGGCCACAAAACTGCAGCTGAAATCATTATGCTCAGGGTTTTTTTATTCTTGTCAAGGTCACCATGCACCTGGAGATGTTATTTCTGACTGTTCAGTAAGGATGAGTGCTGGGACCAAGCAACCCACCTGCACTAGATCCGTGGCCAGGGAGTGTCTGGGAGCAGGCTGAAGGTTCCTTGGGTGCATTTGCTCTTTGGGTCAGTCAAACCCCTGATTTCTTTGTGCTTGCATTTGTGTTGGTAAATATCAATATTTGAAAATTATGGTCATGTTGCTTGGTTACCATGCAGTAGAGAAGTCACATGGACTTGATTTCTGTAGATGGGGTGGGAGCAATTCCTGTGCAGCTGTCAGGACCTGGACAACAGCATGAGACACCAGGGATACAGACCCAATTGGAGTGAGAGACTGAAACAGGAGTTAGGTGATGAGATATTTAACTTTTGTGGACCTTGATACATGGTATTACAAGAAAATAATCTGAAGGAGGTCTCTGCACTCCTGTTCTAGTAGTCAATAGGAAAAATTAGTCTGTACTACCTCCATGCCAGCAAGAAATCACAATGTAGTCCCTGGACACGAACTTTGACAATCCTTTCCTGCAAAAGCTTTGGACGGCGAGTCAGCCCCTCAAATATTTGCTGAGGGGTGGGGTTCTCAGCTCAGCCTGTGCCTGGCTGAGTGCTTGCCAAGGAGGCATGAAGATGATGGGAGAGGTGACCCAGGCTGGTGTTGGTTTCTGCACTGAGAGGAATTTTGCTTCTGAAAAATGCAAATGTGGTTGGAACCAATTTTGTTCATGAACGTGAACAGACACTCAAAGGACCTTTTTTTCAATCTCCCCATGACTTCTCCTTCTCTAATTGCTAGGATGAATGCATAAACCCTTATACTGAAGTGTTCACAAGAGCTGGTTTACTCATTTTAGTCTTTTTCTTGGCATAAAAGTCATTTTATTAAGCAGGTTTTAATGTTTGCTCACCAAGAGACATGGATTATAAAGCTTTAGAAATAACTTGCATCTGGAAAAGCCAATTAATAAAACAAAAATTCTGATATCACTTTCTCATAAATTAGCAATTCATAGATAATTTACAGTGCTCGTGTCATTAGGCAAATGGACTTTAAATTGATTTCAAATTAGTGGGTTAATAATTTCCCACAGGTACTGTTTCAGGGGGCAGCATATTCAGGGTGTCTTTTCAGTGGAGGGGTAGATGTGCAGGAGCCTCTCATGCCTCTGTAATTGAGGCAGTAATTGGAGTGGTGGTCACATTCAAGTGCAGTATTGATCTTCAGAAAAAGTGCTGACTGTCTCCATCACTGTGGCAAAGAGGGGGTAGGAAAGGACTCTGGGAAAGACTGCAGCCTTTGCATATTTCTTCTATCATAACTTTCTTCTGGTATACATTAACTCCAGGTGGAACATTAAGGTAGTGGATTGATTTGGTCTTGTTAAATAACATTGGAGTTCATAGTGCTAGGGAAAAATATTCAGCTGAGTTCTAATTATAGTTGTAAGGGAACAATATGTCCCCAGGTTGATTAAAATTGGGGTGATGATTGCATGGAGTCTGAGACCAACCTGAGAAGGAGGTGAAGTGCTGCTGTGAGGAGCAGGCTGTGTGCTGTAAGCCTGGCCCAGGAGCCAGTCTCCAGCCTTGCCATCACTCTGGTGTCAGCTTTGTGTGGCATTTTTCACTCCTGGTTTTTATTTTTCTGTCATTTCATCATGCCTGCAAAGGTTGGGAATACTTGGGGGGGCAGCTGACGAGCTTGTGTGCGTTGGCACAGGGAGTGAAGGTTGGAGCCCTGAGGTACCAGCAGAAGGTCAGGGATTGACAACTTACCTTGGCCAGTGGTGAGCAGCCAGGAGCAAATCTGAGCAGATGTGGAGCAGCTCCACTGGCATGGGGTAGCATTTCTGTAGGCTTGTGCTGGCATTAATAATTTGATTATCTGGGCTTTTTGTGTCACTTCACCTATATGCATGGGGCATAAAAAAATGAAATGGTAATGACCTTCTTCCTGAGATGAGGAGCTGTCATTCCTACTCTACCTGAGTAACTGGGGTGGGGAGATGAGGGAGGTATGCCCAGCTGAGGGAAGAAGGGGCTTCCCTCCTGTGACTGTAGCTCAGCTTTCCAAATGCCCCGTGTCATGCAGGTGCATTTGGAGGCTGTGGAGGCAGGGCAGTGCTGTCCAGAGAATCCCAGACAAACTGGCACACCTTGAGCAGTGCCCTGGGCATTGTTCCTGTGTGCCATGGCTGGGCAGGCTGAAAGCTGTGAAGGATTTTTTGAGTACAATGGGCAGTGACTCATGAATTAAAGGGCTGTGGAAATGGATTTTGTTGGCAGTATATGTTTGTGGAGCTCAGTCTCCCTGTGGCTGGCTGTTTACACAAACTCCAGTGCTTCCAGGCTTTGTATTGCAAAAATTAAATTCCTCCTGCATTAAAAATTGATGTTGGATGAAAAGATCAGCGTATCAAAGCGTGGTGAGAACATCCCCCTCCCTGCAGCATGCACACCTCATTTAGGTGTACCTTTCCCGTGAATGCCAGCTGATGACTCAAATCATGCCAGGGAAGGTTATCATTACCTTCTATCACGCTCTTTAGGAAGTGGAAAGATGCCCTTAAATCTTGAGTGATCCCTATAAAGATGAAATTTCTACCTACTGAGAAGTTACTGCCTCCCTTTGCATCACCTGTGCTTCCAGAGGTGTTGAAAAGAACCTAGAGAGAGAGATTTATGGGAAAGCAACTTTTCACAATATGTTATTTTGGATTCAAGGACACTGAAATTATGTCTTTTATTGCACAGAGCTGCTTGTGTCAGTACACAATTCAGCTCGTAATTATAGCCTTTCATCTTATTAGCATATGGAAGAGTTTATATAAGTTTTATCCAAACATTTTTTAATTCATTAGGTGTCCTCCTTGTATCTGCTGTGCCCTGGGGCTGAGAAACACTCTGCACTTGTTTTTATGTAAATTAGACCTTAAAGATGCACATAAATCTGTAGACATCCTTCCACCATTTAAAAAGGATGCCTTAAGATGCATACACTGAAGGGAATAAGGATTTAAATCCCTGTGTCTGTAGAATACACTTTGTTTTGTACATATTTTGCAGGGAAGCAGATATAGCAGCACATCCTGGGAGGAGTTTGGGAAGACAAGGTGGAGTGAGGGGTGGGAAGTGGAAAGGGAAGCAGGCTGATGGTGATAGTGGAGGAAAGCAGCAGCTCGAGGTAAAGACCCAAAACAGGGCAGGGATGGGAGCGTGGCAGAGAGGAGAAGGCTGGAAAGACGCTGGGCTGAGGTTTTTGGCATCACAGCAAGTGTGATCTGATACAGCCACTGTGAGTGCTGGATGTCCTGCATGGGGCAGGAGGGATGCAGGACTCAGCACAGACTTGGTACTGCTGCTGCTGGAGTCTGTTTTGAGCCAAGAACTGTAGTGATGCCCTCGAGGTGTGAAGGGAGCCCCAGCCCTCCTTGGAGGAAGACACATTGGTGCCAGCTGTCCGTGTTGGTGCCCCACGACTCCAGGTTTCCTCTGCCCAGGCAGGGATCAGCCTCTCTTGTATAAAATCCCTTTTTCCTATCAAATCACGTGCTCCTTGTGTGATTCTTGGCTCTGGCTGCACACTGCCAGTCTGGAGGAGCCATGACCTGAAGGGACCATCTGTTTCTGCGGGTGCAGCCTGCTGGCAGGCAGGAGGGCTGATGGGGGCTGGGGAGGAGGCCTTCAGCTCCATATGCTGCTGATCCACTTGCCTCCTTGCCTAGTACTTTGAAGGAGAAAAAACCAAACAAAACAACTCAAAAAAAAAGCTGTAGTGGAACCAGACTGATAATTCCTCCCTGCAGATGGAGGCTGCGAGTTGTGACCTGTCAGGCAGCACAGTTTTCTTCCAGCAGCTGCAGCAGATCCCCGGGGGATGATGGACCTGGGAACACCTGGCTTCAGAAGGGCTGATAACAGACTATTTCTACTGGTCAGAACGTTCAGTCATCATCTACAGAGACTCACGAAAAGGCTTCATGTCCACAAAAGCACTGAGGCTCCCAACTTAGGAACCCAAATAGGATTTTGATGCTTTAGCTGAGGACAGCCTAGGAATCAAAGCCCCTGGCCTGAGGTGTTATCTACAAGTATCTGTCACTTGCTTAGTGAGAGCGGGAGATAAAACCTCTGATTAAAGCCTCCGGGGAGTTTCTGCAATATAGTTTTGTGAGCAGTTGTCATTTAACATTAAGTACCTTGCAGCTATGAACTAGAAAGTCTTTTCCCCCCCCCCATCCTGTTGAAAACAGACTCTTGGCTTCCCAAGCTCTCCAGCTAAAAAGTTAAAACTGTCTCTTTGATCTGCCAGTGCTGCAGCATGTGGTCACCTCACTGAGTCAGGTCCTGGGCAGAGCAGCTCACTGCTGGAATGGCTGGGAGACCTGGGGGAGAGAGGGGGGAAATGGAAATGAAACCTGGTGCTCATGCCTGTTTTACCCCTTATGGGATGAGACTGCTGGTTAGTTGGCACAGGGTAGTGCTGAGTGGCTGGGTATGTAAATGAGTTCACTTTCATTAGGGATTTTGGCTATATGAAAACTCCATCCAGGCTCATCTCTTAATACCAGTGTTTCCCCTGGAGAAGTTTCCTCCCTAAGCTTCTAAAGCTAATAATTCTTTATCAGAATCTGGTGACTTTTACTTAATATAGTCACTTGATGGGGGAGACATCACTCCTAATGTTTTAACTTCGTGTCTAAATGATATGAAGTATTTTAATTACTACTGCCTCTCAAAAGTTTAGCTTCCATCTTTGTCCTTTATACCTCATCTGCTTCTTGCTGATGAAGCCAAGTTGGCTGTGTGGGAGCCAAAACCCACAACACAATCCTCTACACCATCACTCTCTGTGCTGGAAATGGAATGTTTTTGGGGTGGTCACTGCGTTGCTGCAGGTGATAATGGTACCAGAGTGTGCCCCATGCCCCCGGGAAGGTGGTGGCAGCTTCAAGAGCATCTCTTTTTTCCAGCAGTCCCCAAAAAGCCAGCAGTGTGCCTCGTTCTGGCTCCTTCACAGCAATGCAAACAATTACCACTGCGTGACAGCCACGGCTGGCCGTGCTTTCACAGCGCTGCAAATTACACTCATAAATTCAGAGCGCAGCTAATTGTTGTTTTATGGAGTAGATGTTCTTTAGGAAAAAAAAAAATTAATCTGTAAACACTCTGATGCCCTGCTGAGCAGAGGGCCATTTATCTTGGGTGAGGAATAGCCTTCTGGAGCGATGTAAGGTGGATCAGACTTTTCAAGGGCACTCACGTTCCCCTGGTGTGGTTCTGGGCACGTGTGATCTGCAAGAGGTTTTTTTAATATGGGGTTTCACCTGCTGCTGGAGTAATGTGCCTTTTGATTATGGTATTATTACTTCTGGAAACTCGTCTGGCCTGGCTGAGATCAGGGCTCCCCTGTGCCGCCCACTGCCCTTGTGAAGGGGAAGGATGCAGTTGGTTTGAAGGATTACACTCCAAGTGGATGTGACTGGCAGGGGACAGAGGTATCAACCTCGTTGTGCAGGGGAGGAGAGATGCTGGGCAGGCTCTGCTTTGTTTGCCAAGATACTGTTGTGTGGCATTTGTCACCATAAGGAGGTGCCATGAAAAGGTTTCTGCCCTTCATCTGTCTTGAGCCTGTCCTGAAGATTGATGGGAGAGACAGGAATGAGCTGCTCTGGAGGCTTGACCCAGAGCACTGGCCTGGAGTGGCCTCACCCTGCACTGGGGAAATCAGGAGCCTCTCAGTGTGGGAGCCATCCAGGCTTCCACCACTGGAGTGACCCCACTTGTAGGACACTTGTACATCAGCCAAAACCTGACAGTTCTTGTGGTGACAGTCCCACCTTCAGGCACTGCTCCCCTGTCCTGCCAGTAACACGCCCTGTGTGCAAATGTAGCCCTTTAAAAGGCCACTTTGCTGCCCTAAATGCCATCATTTTCCTGAGCCTTTCTCTCTATTCTTAATTGGATCTTCTGTACTCAATTTTCTTCATCTGTGGAAATGTTATAAGGGTGAGGTTTCAGCACTTTTTCTTGTGGTAGTTTATTGTATTTTAATTCTAGTTTCAGTGTGCAGTGACTTGGCAGGATATGTGATTTGCTAGGAGGCAGAGAGTGGGAGGCTTTATAAATAAAAACCCTGCATCTGTTCCATCTCTCTTCATGACCAGGGGCTGATCTTAGTTGCACCAGGGCAAACCTGGAAGCTTTTCACTGAAATTTAGGGTGGTGTCAGTGTGGTGGGAGTGTAACAGAGATGAGAATGTGAATGCATGTGAATTTTCAAGACTGTGGCTTTCAGTGCTCTGAAGTGTCAATGTATGTGTATTTTAATAACTGTAACCTTCACAGCAAGTACAGTTTCTGCTGAATGTGCAGAATGTAAACCTGCATTATAATAGCTGGAAAGATTGTTTGTGGTAGATCTTGATAGATTATTTGGACTGAGCTTTGCTTTGCTCCATGAGGCTCCATTGAGACTTTGGAAGGGAATGATGTGCTGATTGAGAATTCAGCAAATAACAGTTTTTTTAAAAGGTCCTTGTTTGGTAGGGTAAGACACTTCTAAAAACACCCTTTTACTGGTTAGAGGCACATAAGAGAATGTCTTTATGGCCTGAATGGACTGTAATTACAGGTAATAACAATGCTTGGAGCTTTGCAAATGCTCTGTATAATCAAAATGCTTTTCTCCCTTCCTTGTAGTGATGAGGTGAAGCAGGTAGGGAGAGGGAAGTTTTCCCCTTCAGTCCATGGAAGGAGCTCTGGGAACTGTACTGGAAGTGCTGTCTCTTGCTCAAGTCCAGCTCCAGAAAAGGACTTGGATGCTGTGAGGAACTTTGTTGTCACTGCCAGGATTGGCATACAACTGGTGATACCGTGAATGATGCTGGACAGACAGTCTGAGATCTCATATGGTGCCAAGTTGAGCCTGGTGGAACTCAGACTCTTAAGCCCCATAACCTGCCTTATGAGGCTCTGTGTCACCTGGGGGACTCCTGTTGTAACACTACCCCTTCAAAGGGTAAGAACTTTGCAGCCTGTTGAAAGTAAGCACAAGCATTTGAAAAGCAAGGTTTGAGCCAGGCTTTCATGTAAGCAATGTGCCTTTTCCCTTCAGTGGTGTGGAGGCTTGTATGGAGTGTCCCCTTGGCTGACAGCCCTGGAATTGCTCTGGTGACCTCTTGTAGGAGTGGACAGGGAAGGCCTTCCTGGGAGTTGTCGTGGTGTCTCACTGCTGCTGCTGGAGTCTGATTCTGCTTCAAGAGGAGCAGGGGCCAAGAGGGGTGAGAATAATAGTGGAGCACAGGAGTGCTCTTTGGATGTGGGCTTGGCTCTGCTGCTGGAGGACCTGCCTGACCTTCTCTCTGAGGAGCTGAGCTGGAGCACCTTGTCCCTGCTGCTGAATGCAGGGCTGCTCTGCCATGGGGTGAAGGAGGCAAAGGCTTCAATCTGCTGCGGTTGCCAGGCTGGAGCACGTGTGCGTGTCAGTGTGAAAATTGTAATGCTGGCTCTTGGCAACCGGTCAGAGTGACCTGAAGAGGAGAAAAATCATCCTTTCCAGTGCTAGCCATTAGTTAAAGGAGCCAGTTTTTATTCCTGATCTGAAGGTGAGCTTGCTCTAAATGCCAAGTGTCACTGTGAGGACACTCAGCTAAGTTTGTGTGTGTGGTCCTGCTGTACTGGAGCCCCTCAGACCTCCCATGCTATACCTCTGCAGCTGAAATAGCTCTAACCCATTTATCTTTCCTGGCAGAAGTTTTCAAGTAAAGCACAAGGCTTTTCAGGCAGAGTGTGGGTGAATGTGAGAAAAGCCAGCAAGGTGTTCAAATTCAAGTAGGTTAAAAGTGGGAAAGAATTTCACAGGAAACACTGAGACGTGTATTTTAAGTGGGTTTTTTTCCCAAATGCAAGCCAAATCATCTCCTATTTTCTTTGAAACTCGGGTTTTATGGAAATGAATGTAAAACCCTGCAAATAATCACCTAAACCTTCAATTAAATCAAAACCTTTATCTTCAGTAGGTTGGGTGGGAGCTGTTCCAAACTGGTGGAATTTAAGCTTGCTTCTAAATTGAAACACACGTGATCATTCAGCCCAGCATTTGAAAAGTTACTCATTTTTAATTTGCATTTCAGCCCTGTTGCCCTCTAAAGCTACGAATGACTGCAAGTCAATCACTGTGAAAACAAATGCAGTGCTGTGACCTTGGTAATCGTGCAGCCAACCTTTCCCCTGGCATTCATCTCCGTGCAGGGTTGCTTTGGAACACATGCCCTCGGGCTCGTGGCCCGGGTGCTGTCTGAGCTGGAGCCCAGTATACAAACCCTCGGTGCAGTTTATCTGCGGGAACAAAAGGCTCTTTTTCCATCCACTGTCACTGCAGTTGCTGCGTGGGAGTGTTACAGTGGGGCGGGGGGAGAAGGGGGGAAAGTGCTTCTGTGTGATCACAGAATTGAATTCATTCTGTGTATTTATGTAGCAAGTGTCATTTTCTTTCCACAAAAGAAAAGGTTCAAGAAATAAGAGGTTTAACTGAAGTCATCAATACAAAAGAAATGCCTCCGGTGTTACCACTGTAAACAAATTAAGCTGGGTGTCTGTCTAAAGAACCATAGCTCGAAGGCAAGTAAATAAAAACCACTCAGGATGTGACATTTCTTCAAGGGAACCTTAATGTTTTGATTTACCTTCACTAAGGAGCAGGACGTGTTTGTCCCAGCCCTGAACTCTGCTGGCTCCAGCAGGATGCTGTGAGCCCTGGTTCCTGGGAAAACGCGCTTGAGTGGAGCTGGCTGCTCTCACTCATCCTGCAGGGCTGGCTCTGGTTGTGCCTGGCTCCCTCCACCCACGTGCATCCTTCCTGGGATGGAAAGGCACAAAGGTGTGATGTGCCCGGCTTTGTGGTGGGAGGGAGACACAGACAGGCACAGGAGCTGGAGGGATGCAAACCGTGTGCTGGGAGCCCCCAGCCTGGTTCTATCCTTGGCAGCACTCCGGTCACCTCGTGGAAGGAAACAGCTTTTTGACCGAGTCTCTGGGGATGCAAACATGAACAGGATTGTCAGGGCAGTGTCTGTCCACTCACAGAGCAGGACTGGCAAGGGCTGGGAGCTGAAACACCAAAAGCCTCCTTGACATTTCCTTGTCACCCCCCTCCTCAGCCATCGAAACTGCTGGTTTATGGCTGTGAACAGCAGGAAGCAAAGGAACGATTTCTCCTTTGACATTTAAATTACAGGCAACATTTCCAATTAAATTTCCCCCTTTTTTACTAGATGTTGGTTCAGATGTATTAGCCTCTTTATTTTATTAGGGTTATTATCTGTTGCAGAGGCTGCAAGCCATGCAGAATTTGCTGACATTTTGGCAGAAAGACTTTGGAAAGCATTGTCTGCTCTTAACCTTTGGGAATGTGTGGGGCTGCTGTTGGGCATCTTGCCAAAGCCATGGCTGTCTTAAAATCTCTATAAAGGATCTGCAACCCCAGCAAATCCAGCACTGCTGGAAATACCAGGGCATCTCTAAATAGCTACCCTTTGTCTGCAGCTTGTAGGTTCTCTGTCTGCCTCTGGAAAAGATGCACAGGGAAAACCCAGACTCACCCCTGGAATTGTTTCTCAGAAAGGTCTAGAGCTGAGCCCAAATATTTCCTAATGGTTTAGCTCTTTATCTGCTTCATTCTGCTGGCCAGATAAAGGTTTTTCTGTCGTGAGATGTTCTTTGTCAGGGCTCTTAATCTCTGAGGTTGTGCAGATAAACCTACAGACCTGGAAAGTCAGGGAAGAAGGAGGGTGTAGGTCATCAGGAGGCTGAGGAAAGAGCAGTGGGAGGCAAGTGGGGAAGGGAGAGAGGTTAGGAAAGGGTAAGTTGTCACATTTTTCATTTGTGTTACTTGTCCTGCTCTCCCAGGCTGTTGGGAATTAGAACAAACTGAGTCAGCAGAAACTTGGTCTCCTTGCAGAAGATCAGGAGGTGGTGTACAGGGATTTAGGCATATGATTTTTTTAAGGAATTTTATTTTCTAGTGCACTGTGACTGGGGTTTAGCTGGGAATAGCTTTATTGAGAGACTTGCAAGGCAGTTGTGGCATTACCCAGGGTGAGCAGGAGCTGCTATGTGGCTGTTTCAGGCTTTACAAGTGTGTTGCAGGGATTTGCTTTGTGCAGGGCTGTGTAGTTAAATCCTCTTCAGCTGCTTTATGACTGGTGCTCATGTAAGTTACTTTCTCTGGTCCTGGTGTGATTGAAGGGAAGTGTAGCAGGAATGAAAAGCAATTTATGAGAGCATAGAGTTAAATGAATCGGTTCATTTATAAAATCAGCTTCTCCAGGCTACATAGCTTTTTGATGTCTCACCAGTGTTTAATTGTCTTAACTTGGTCTTAATAGAATTATTAGGTTTTGTATCTCTGTAGATCTTGATTTATTTCCCAACCCTCCATCTATTTGCCTGTGGCAACACTCCTGCTTAGCTTTGATTTGTAGTGGGGGGAAAGTTATTAGACCAGCAAGTTTGTTCTGCATTAGGAAAGGGAGCAAGCTCTTAACCAAATCATACATGTTTTGTGATGTAGGTTAAGTGAAACTATGGCAATACTTACCACAATGGATATTATTTTGATTAGTTAATTATTCTCCTTTTTCATCTTGAAATTCCCATCTCTGTCCCTCAGTTTTGCACATCTGAGTCTGAGGAACAAACCTTTTCCTTGCAGAGCTGTGAAATGAAATTTTGAGACAAAGCTGGCGAGGGGAGGGTAAAATGAGGCTGAAAGAGAAATGCTTAAAGTTTCATAATTTATGTTTTTCTGAAATGCTTAAGTATGTTCTGAAACAGTCTTTGTTTTGTTAGGTTTGATACAAACCTGGTTTTTCTGGACCTGAACCAAGATGACATTTCACTTTCCCCATCTTTCTTGGTCAATTCCTAAACTAAAACAAACAAAGGAATGAACTTACTGAATCGAGTCCTTCCCCAGGCTGCCAAGGCTTTGGCTGAGAAAGGAGAGATTGGTTCAGTATCCTTGGGGATCTTGCTTTTTAGAGAAAGGGGTGGCCAGCAGCAGATTGGGGAAGGCATCTGGGGACACCAATGGATTTAGCTGGTAATAACAGCTGGGGTCAGTGACAGCTCTGTCTGTAGCTGATAAGTGAAAGAACAAACTCAGGACTGCAGGTCAAGAAACAGCAGCTGTCATTACCCTAGAAGCCCTGATAACATAATCCTCTAATAATACCAACATAATACCAGCAGCTGAGGGCAGGGAAGAGAGGGAAGAACTAGAAAATCTGGCCCTGCATTTGGTGTGGATTGATTTGGGAGGGGGGGGGCGTGCCCAGGAGCTTGGGGCACAATGAGGTGAAGGTGTCTGAGTGCAGGACTTTGTGGCTTTGCTGGTAAGGATGCTCTGCATCCTCAATGATTTTTTTTTCAAATTTTTGTCTTGTTGCTGTTGTTTTTTAACTTTATTTTTCCCTCCTCAATGGGTAGGCAGTAGGACCTGTGCTCCTCTTTGTGCCCTGAACTAATTCTGCAGCCTGGTGGAAGGAGGAATCCCCTTTGGGGCTGAGCATCCTCGTGCTTGAAAACCTTTGGACAACAGGGCTGTGATCAGCCTCTGCAGAGAAGGTCCATGTCCTCAGGCTGTGCAGCTCTTCAGAACTGGGGAGTTTGTGCAGAGCATTGAAAACACTGCAAAAAGTATAGCTTGGCTCTTACTGGATATGTTGTCCCTCTGCCCCCACTTAGGAAAATATTGCCCTCCAAATTCAATCCTGTAGCCCATTATTCATGAGGTCATTACTGTTTAATTTAATCACCAAATGTCAGCTGAATCCCATTTATTCTGCCAGCTCACTAGAGATTTACCTATTTATTTTACATTTCAAATGAATTGCTCATTATTCTGTCATTCTGGGATTTTATTCTGTAATTTATTTTGTGGGCCCTGACAAGTTGAAAATGAGCCCTGGTTCTCTCCTGTCTTGCATGTTAATTGTCAGGTCCATGGTTCAACTGTTCACTTGCAGGACTGAGGGACCTGACCTGGTATTTGGGAAGGGAGGGGGAGCCAGGCTGTGTAATCCCGCAGCTGCTGTTGCTGATTCAACTGTGACAAGAAGGAAATACTTTTCCTCTTTTCCCCTCCCACACCTCTTGGGTTGATGTCAAAGGACAACTTGCTGCCGAAATACATCACAGCAACTCAGAGGTGTGTAGTGCCCCTTATGGGGTGTGGGTGTGTGTCCTGAGAGCAAAGGCTGTAAAGTACAAAAGTTGGCCAGGACACGCTGTTTGGGGGATAAATTAGCCCTCAATGAGGTCAGGATGAAATGATCCTCAGTGAGGGACTGTCCTTACATTGCCTAGTTCTAGCTCAAATTTTCTCTTCTTTGCTCTTGTTTGTCCCGTGTTGGTCCTGGAGGAGACAGACCAGTGCTCTGCTGCAGCCAGGGGTATCCCCTGGTGTCCCTTCACCCGGGTGAGGTCTTGCTGTCTCCTGTAGGTCCAGGGATCAGTCAGCTCCTTGCAAACAGCTTGTGCCTGTGTTTGGCTGTCGATCATGACCACTGTGTGTGATCTGGTCCCCATCCAGCCTCTTTCCTTTTGCAGAACACACAATATTATGGAAAACCAATTTTCTGTCCGGATTAGTTCTTTATCTGCCAACTGAGAGCTCTGTGCTTTTCCACAGCTGCCCTGTGAGCTGCTGGGACCCCTGGGCCCTGCAATTTGCCCCTTTATTATCCAGTTGAAGAGCAGCTCTTCTGTGCTGGAGAGGAGACTTGTTAAGGAAATTCATAAAAGGCCAAAGGCACTGGCAGGCACTAGAAAGAGCAAGAGGAGGAATTTTGAGGATACGAAGGGGGATTTCAATCTTCAGGCTCCTTCCTTGGTGGAATATAAACTGAGCATGCTCTCAGCTCGATTGGAGTAAACGGCAAAAACAATCCACTGGGTTTGTCTTTGATGCTTTCCCTGTCTCTGACACAAATCCAAAGCACCTCATTGATTTTCTGCTTTTCCCAGCCCGAGATCAGCAGTATGAGATTGCTCCTATTTGCTGGGCTGAGTTACTGCCTGCTGCTCCTAGTGAACTTCCCTGGCAGCTGTGAGACCTGGATGGAGTCAACCTGTTTGGTTCTTTTTCCAAGATGCTTCTGGACACAGTGTTTTCCCACCCTGTGCAGCCCAGGCAATCAAGGGCTTGTTTTGGAAGTCAGTGTTTTATAGGACTGGGAAAATCTTTCTTGGGTCTGATTCACTGTCTCTGAGAAGTGAGCTTGGTCTGGCCAGGCCAGGGTTCATGTAGCCTTGTTAAGAAATGCAAGGTACTGTTTGCAGCCCTGCTGTTTGTAGCTCCACTGTGTCAAAAGCACCTGAACCATGAGTGACTTTCTCAGGTGCTGCTCCCTTGGTCTCCTCCCTCTTGCTGTGGTCTGGTTTGACCTTCAGTGTCCTCACTGAGGTTGGAACCTCTCAGCTGATGGGGAGAGATTTGCCTGGTTTGCATTTGCAGTGTAGGGAGGAATGGGGTGGCCAAGTGCTCAGTGCTTGTTCTTGTGAACAATGGCTTGTAAAGCATAATTTTCCATCTGGATGTCAGGCATGTTTATTTCTGGATACTTAAGTACTCTTGACTTGGCCCTAACAGAATTTGTGTCCAAGCATTTTTCTTAATTAGGCTCTCTGATTCCTCTGTGTCAGTGTTTAATTGGAGATTAATTGGGGAAAACAGTGCTATGCATCCTGCTTGAGGAAATGGATCATCTGCCTGTCTCCTCCATGCTCCTGGTAGGCTCTAGGGAGGAGCCCACTTAAATTTTGGCCTGTTCTCCCCATTCAAGGTTATGGTCTCCTCTGCTTTCCTCTGTGCCGCCTTGCTGATGTTAGGGAGGGTTGCTGAGTCTCTGGGTTAGCACCAGTCCTGGAGCAGGGTGGCTGTGCTGAGCAGGCTCTCCCGTGGGTGTCCCTGCAGCCTGGCTCTTTGGGGTGTGATGGAAAGGGGTATCAGACCATCAGTAGGTGTTCAGTGGGGGCTTAAGCCCTGCCTGGTTGGATTCTGCCAGAGGAAAGGCTCTGGAGCCCTGCTGAGCACTCCTGGCTCTGCCTTCAGCTGAGCATGGGATGACAAATAGAGGTTATTGCTGCAAATGCTCCTTCCACCCATTAACAAGCAGTTAATGGTACAGAGATCCAATAACAATCCCTCAGACTGGCTCCAGAGGTTGTGTGACAGTGTCCCTGCCAAGCAGCATCTCTTGCATTGTCTGGGAGAGCAGCGAAGGGGATGAGAGAACCAGGAGAAGAAGCCTAAGCTGCTCCCTGTCCCACATAAAGTGAGTGTGACCAGACTGACAGTGATGTCCCTGTGATACTCAAGGATCACAGGTCTCAACCAGTGACAGTGCTGCAGGCAAACACTTGCTTTAGGCTCATTCTCCCCACAGGTCAGTGTTCCTAGAGAGTTTGGGAAGCAAGGAGCAAGCTTTGCTCAATCCAGCAGGCCCTGTGCAGGTTGGGGTGGCCCTTTGATGTTGCCAAGCTCCTTGTACCTCTTAACTGTAAAAACGCTGCTCCTTTTGAAGCTGCATAAGCAGTCCTATTACTGAGAGCACTAAGTAGAAAATAGAGCCCCTCCAACATCTTCCCTGCTGGTAATACATTGTGAAAAGCTTCCTTTCCTTTTAAAAGGCTCAAAGAGCTTTGCTTTGCTGTCAATAGAAGATGCATTTCTCTGGCAAACGGCATAAAATAAATCTATTTAAATAGAGGTAATTTGGTGCAAAGGAATTGATTTTGCTATCACGGTATGTTGGATAACAGTAGTTTGTTTCTTTTTCTATTTTTTTAAAAAAGCAAGGGCAGGTCCTCAGCTTGGTCCTGTGCACAGCTGTACAGCTGTTTCCCTCTGTGCTTTGCAGACTGTCTCAGAGGGATGTTGCTGTGTGTCTCCCCCTGGCAGGCTTAGTTTTGCTGTCCCATTTAGCATGAGAAATGCCTGCCTACTTAGTCCAGCCCCACACTCCAGAAATGCTCATTTAATTTTGAATGATTCCACTTCTAGAGGAGCAGGGGGGTGGCATAAAGACAGCAATAGTAAGGCTTTAGACACTCATGAGCTCTGGTAGAAGTGCAGGGGCTTAGAGGATCTGGTAATTGCACCATTGTTTACCTGGAATTGGGCACTAAAAATGAGATGTCTAAGGAAAATGGATATTTGGTCAGCTTAGGCTGTCAAGCTGTGGAGCTGGCTCATTTTGTCTCAGCTCTTTCTCTCTTTATCAACAGGGTGCTGCTGTGGTTTAATCCCAGTTGGCACCTGAGCACCACACAGCCACTCACTCATCATCCCTGCAAAAAGGTAAAACCTGTGTGTTGAGGTAAGAACAGTTTAATGTTTAAAATCAAGTAAAATAATGGAAGTGAAAAGAGAGAGAGGAATAAACCCCAAGAAAACCAAGTGATGCACAATATAGCTGCTCACCACACCCTGGCTGATTCCCAGCCCATTCCTGAGCAGTGATCAGCCCTTCCCAGCTTTGGGAAAAAGACTTTCCTTTACCCCAGTGGACAGTGTCTGGAATGAGGATGTGAAGAGCAGAGCCCTGGCAGGTGTTGAGTGTTGATGTGACAGGGGCATGGGTAGGGTTGGAGCTGACTCAGTGCATCTCCTCTGTGCCTCTCAGTCCCATCACACCCATCAGACTTTTGAGGATGGGGGTAAGATGTGAAGGGGGGGTTGAATTATGTCAGGAAAAGCATCAGATTTCTTGGTTTTTGTCAGGAAACCTTTCAAATTTACCTTCATGGCCTGGATAGTGTAATAATGAATTGATTTCTCCATGCCTTGGCACGTTTTGCAGAAGCCCTGTCAATATAAGGCACTTGATTTAGTCAATAAGCAATGGGCTGGGGACTTCAGGCTGGGATTTAATCATTGCAGCATCACTGGTGACATTTCAAATGACAGATTTCCCATTAACCTGGGGTACCCTGTTTGGCTTGTTCCTGCAGTGCCAGCTGATGTTTGGGGGAACAGCCCTGCACTGACTCTGCTCTTTGTGGCCACAGGACCAGGGAGCAACAACAGGGAAGGAAAGAGTGAGATTCCAGATTGGGATGGTGTTGCTGCCACAGCAGATGAGCTGCTGGCTCTGTACTCACATCCCACTGTCACGGTGCAACTTAATAATGTTTGGCAACAGCTAATTAACATCATAACAACTGTTTGCTGCCGGGAAATTGCACAGGGCCTGCAGATCAGGATGCTCTGCCCTGGTGGGAAGAGGCTGGGGCAAAGCTGGGTCCCTTGGACCCCAGCCTCCTCTTAGTAAGAGTGATGCTGTCCTGCACCAAACGTGGGGGAAGAGCTCTCCTTGCTTCTGAGAGAAGGTCATCACTTGCAGAGGGGGCAGTCTGTAGGCACAGTGGAGACATATCAGATGTGGAAAGACAAAGGACCCATCCCTGTCCCTTGCTCAGGATGGGGAATCACATTCTCCAGGAGCACAGCGTTGTGAGATACTTGTCTCATGTACTGGTTGGTAGGAATTTTGTCTATTCTCAGTGTGCTGCCTGTGTCTGTGGTGGTTCTGACTTGTCCAGCTACGTCTCAGTGCTGGTGGAAATGCTGTTCAGGCTGAGTTAATTTGCAGCTGGGGGCAGGACAGAGTCCTGCAGGGTTAGCTGTGCTGCAGTGGTGGGTCTCTCGCCAAGCAACAGAAGTCTGTGGAAACCTGAGACTAAAACAGCCTCTGGAGAATGTGGTTGTTCAGGAAACCACACTTCTCCACCTCCAGTTAGAGCCAAGTGGTCTCAAGGCGTTGAGATTCTCCTTGCCAGGACACATGCTGCCCTTGTTACATTATCTGGGGAGTGAGCTGTCACTTCACTTCATCAGTGGCATTTTCCCCTGACTTGGGGCTGCCCTTGGCTGCTGTGGGAAGGGGCCTCTCTTCCTTGCTCCAGTGGAGCTGAGATGCTGCCAGCTCCTCCCGGGCCTGGAGCAGCAGCTGCTGACAGTGGGCTGCTGCCAGCTCTCTGTCTTTCACAAGAGCCCTTTCTTCTCAGCAGGGCAAATGGAAAACCCATGACCCCCTCTGCTGGCAGTCATCTCCCACTGAAATATTATTGCAAGCCATTACAAAATTCATTCACATCATCAGTGGGAAATGAGGAGGCAAGGGTTTTCCTTGCTCTTCCCATTAAGAATAAATCTGCCCTCTGAGACAGCCTGCTTACATCCTTTAATGAGCCTCTGCTGTCTGCAGAGGGATCACTGCCTGCTCTGCAGGGGAAGCCAGGCTTGCTGAGACCCTCTCCTTGTGCTGTTCCTCCTGCTTGTAGGGCTGCTGGGAGTCCCTCCCTGGGACTGGCTGTATTTCAGCTCTGCTGCTGACACTGGGGCAGGCAGATGATGCCAGAACACAACCTAGAGACTAGCTGAGATTTCATAAAGAATTTTGGTTGTTATTTTAGTGAAGGAGGTTTCCTGCTCATTTAACTCAGGATCCTTGAGGCTGTGGTTGGACTAATTAATGCTTTAGCTGAGGTGTAGAGGAAGCTGGTGGGGTGAGGTCTGACTTGGGAGCACATGAATGGCCCAGGCTGCAGGACAGTAAATCACTTCTCATCCATCTGCTCTGCACTGTGACAAGCTGAGGTTTGGGGTGTAAGGTTCTTTTAAGAGACATTTCAGAATCTTAGTGTTTATTTAAGATACCTTATCCTTAAGGATTATTTTAATCTTGCTATGGCAGTGACATGAAAGCATCTTCCAAGGCCTCTCTAAATGAGGAACTGCTTGCTTCTCCTCACTGGATCTGTTTTATAGAGGAAAGAAGAGAGTAATAGAGCCCAAAATGTAATTACAGCTCTCACAGCGTGGGGCTGTTCCTCAGCAAGACCTTTGCTCTGTGCCTGGTGGTGAGGAGCAGTGCTCAGCTGCAGGGTTTCCACAAAAGAAATGATGCAGCTTTTGGCTCCCTCCCCCAGCTTGGAAAGCCCTGAATTAAGAGAGGGGGGAACTGTGGAACCTTCCTTGGGACAAGGCTCAGAAGTGCTGTGGTTCAGTGTTCAACCAAGAGCCTGCCTGGGTTGGCTGTGATGGGCTCTTATGTACAAGCAGAGCAAACTGTACTTGGGACTTAGACTTGAGACAGTCAGTGATTGTCCAAATTGCCTCTCCCCTGCCTCACCCGGGCTGGAAGGAGGCTCTGCAGAGCTTGGTGTGCTGCAAACTGATGGTCAGGGGCCAGGTCTGCAATCTGTGCCTGCTCAGGGCATTCATTCCCTGAGGGAACAGGCCAGTGCTGCCAGACCTGTCAGAGCCCAGGCTTTCCAGGTGGCTTTCTGTGGCCAACAAGCACGAGCCATTCTGTGCTTCACTCCAGGAAAATGAAGGAAATCACTCCACTTTCCGAGGTGATTTTTCCAAGCATGGTTGGTGGGAATAGCCAGTCCTTATCCCCTCTTATTAACAATAAGCTGAAGTTTCCCAGGTTTCACAACTGTTTCTGATCTGTTTGTGCTCCTTGGTGCTGTCAGAAGAACAAAGGCCTTGTGGGTGACTGATTCAACTCAGAAAAGTTGTCTCCTCTTTGATCTGTGCTGTGTTCTCCCTTTCCATCAGTTCCCTAAGACTGAGAATTAACTATAGGCTACAGAGACTTTGCCTTTGCTAGAACCCAAAGGTGCTGTTTGTCACAGCCAAGCCCAGCAAGAGGCAGAGGCTAACTGGTAGAACTGGAAGAAATGGGAATCTGGGCATGCAGCTACATGTGATGAGGTGATTGTCATCCCATCCTCAGCTCAGAGCTGGAGGGGACAAGAGAGCAAAAGGTTTTGCTCAGCAAACTCCTGAGTAAAAGCAGTACCTTTTGCTGTCTATGGACACTTGATAATATCCTGATGCTGGCACCACTTGGCTGCAAAACACTCTCTGACTGGACCTGGATTGTGGAGGTGGGAGATGCGTGTTTACAGCAGCTGCAGTGCTGACCTGGTAACTAGGAAGCAGGGTTTGGTTTGGTTTTCCTTTTTTTTTTTTTTTTTGATAAAGGATGGAATTGGTCCAATTTGGGCTGTACAAAGCAGCTTTTTAAAGCTGGTCCTGCTGTGCAAGTTGAAAAACAGTTGAAATGAAAAAATCTTCATAAAAAGGAGATCTTGAAGACTTTATCCTAATCATATGAATGCTCTCTGCATTAAAGCATTACCGTAATGAAAATGTGTCAAAGGCTTTGCTGGAAAAGCCATTAAAACAGATTAGTGCATCTATCTGCACCATAAAAAGGTCTTTTTATTAGGTCTGCCCATAATTCCAGCTGTCACAAAACAAGGGACTCCCGAAATGCCCTATGAGCAGCCATTAAAACTGGGGAAGACTCAGCCACATGGTCTTGCTTTGATTGTTTTCAGTGCAAAAAGTACTTTGACCTTTGGGCTGTCACTGCTCCAGGAGCCTCTGCCTAGAGGAATTAATGAACCCTCATTATACCAAGATAATAATCACCTCAATTCCCAGCCAGCTGCGGGGAGGAGGATGAAGGCAATGCTATGGGATGTATCATGTGGCTTTCTCTTGGTCCCCAGACCTTTCCCCACTTCCCTAAACACAAATGTGAGCTGGTCAGACAAAGGCTGGTGTGATCCAGGGCTTGAGAAGCTCCAGCAAAGCTGGGGAAAAGGAGTTTGGAGAGATCCACATTTAGGCAGGGGCAGTAGCCAAGGTGGAATGAGAAACTTTGGAGCTGTAACAATCAGAACATTATCTTTTCACTGGAACAACTTTGATTTTTATCTGCATCCCCTCCTTTAGTGAACATATGGGATTTTTTAGAAATAAAATCCTCCCTTATCTTGAAGCCTTTGCCTTAGTTGAAATGACATTTGCACATGAAAAATAAGAGGAGGGGACATTTCTGACCACCTTGGTCCTGATTTCCCCCTGATCCCAATGAAGTACTGGAGATACAAGGACAGATGCACAGGGCTGAAGGAGCTGGGAAATCTCAGAGAGAGAACAGAGGCAGGACCAGATTAGCATCAATGCTTTTGGGTTTCTGTCCTAGTAACAATGCAGACACCAGTCCCCAGATCCTTGTTTTGATCCTTTCGAGCTGGGAATATAAAAGGAGTGCTCTTCCATATTCAACAGATGCATCTGAAGAAGGAACAAAAGGAGGAGGAAGTGCCAGATCCTTTAACTTCTTTCAAAAACTTATTTTAATGGTGAGGGAGAGGGAATTAGCAGGGTTTAAAAATAAAAACAAAGAAAGGAAAGGGAGAAAAACCATAATTTTAACCTGTAACTGTCCTTTCCACATTCGTTTTATTACTCAAGAGGCTGTTCCTTGTGCTGTGACTTCTCACATATTTTCTCATTGTCTTCCCCCTCCTAAATGCAGTCTCTGGATATGATGCTGCACTCCCTCCTCTCCTCATCTCCTTGTTTTAGTCCCTGTTGAAGAGTAAGGTGCAGACCTGGGAGGAGACCTGGCCTTGCTGTTACACTCCTGCTGTTTGGTCCATCCCTGCACAAAGCTGTAGCTGCCTCTGTGCACTTTGGTTTGGGGCTTTTCCCCTTTCTCTCCTGGCCATGTGTCTTCTGCCACCTCTTTGTGCTGTGATGGTTTTGCTTCAGCCGCAAGTGAACAGACATGGGGAGCTCTGTGGGACAAGAGGGAACACTTCAAACACCACACAGAACTTGTTTAGACAAAGACCTTGCACGTGGTTTCTCTGCTGTCTTGACTTCTGGTGTTTTACCCTGAACATCGTACTGTTAATGTATCCTGCTTTGGAGTCATTTTGCCCTGCAGTCTCCACCTTGTGTTCCTTTCTTTTGCCAACAGCCCAAGGATGTATATTTAAAATATACATCTGATAACATACATTATATTCCCAAGTAAATGGCCATGGCTTTTGTTGGATGAAGAGAGACATCTGTGCTTAGACTTGGGGCACCTTTGAACTTGTGATAACAGTTGCTGGTTTAGCAGTGAGACTGTATTTCTCTGCAGTGCTTTTGTTGTATATATAAATTATAGTCCCGTTTTCTCCATCGATGACTGTTGGGAAATTCTGGTTTTGTTTATCAGGTCTTTTAATGACTGTGTAGGAGGGCAAGTAGCTTTAATAACGAGTGCAGCCATGGAAGTGGTCATTTGGCAGCAGCACAGTTTGCAAGGGGTCAGGTTGTTCTAACAGAGGTGCAAATTACTGTAGTTCTTGCATTGAATCCCAAAGCAGGTGAAGCCCTTCCTCAAGGGAAAATACCAGGACAAGCCCCGGCATGGCTTTGCGATTACTGCAGAGCACTGAGCAGTGACTGTGAAAGTGCTGTTGCATTTTATTTGCTTCCATTTACAGTCAATTGCCTGACCTGCCCTGTGCACAGACAGCCCTGGGACTGGAGCTCAGTGAGTCAGTGGCAGGGGGGACAGAGACAGGTGGCTCCTCTAAGCATGGGTGAAAGGCCCATTTAGGTGTTTTATGAATTATGTTAAAATTGATGAGAGTAGATAATATCCGAAGTACATTGGCATTTAAAAACGCTCTGCAGCTGCCCCTGTGGCTGTTAATGCTCACCCACACAGGCACCTTGTAGCTGCAGTCTGGGGCTGCTGTGTGTCTCCTGAAGGCTCACACCCAGTGGCCAACTGGTGTCCTGAGAGAGGTGGGAGGCAGCTGCTTGGTTTTGTCTTGTTTCTGTTCCAAATTGGCTTGTGCATCTGCAGTGTTCTGCTGTGGAGTGATTCCAGAAGGACTATTCCAGCCCATAGACACTTCACGTGTGGTTTATGCCTGTGCCAGGTTCAGTTGTGAAGTGCAGAGCTGTGGGTTATTTGCAGGCAGCCTCTGTTTTGGGAAAAGCACCAGGACCCAGCCCTTCTGAGGTAATTCAGTGTCACAGGGCATCCAGCTCAGGCACAGTGCCAGGCTGAGGGCTCAGAGCACCCCCAGCTCGTTGTTGTTGGAATCAGCCTTGTAATGACCAGCACTGCCCAGACCTGAGGCTGGAGAATAATCCCCTTGACACTACTACTTTGCAACATGAAAATAAACCATTTTCTATATATGAAAGCCTGCAAGGTAATTAATATCCTAGCCATTAAATTCCACTGCAGTAGACTCAGTGTTAATAAGCTAGCTAAGAGCTCTGCTTGAAATTAATAAGTTGCAAATGACCCAAGGGCCGCTGCTTCATGCTTGCTTTTTTCCCCATGTACCCACCCAAAATTACAGAATTTAAATAGAAAGACAATTTTCATTTATGAGCTAGTTATCATTATTCATAACTGTAGAGTTGTAAGGAATAAAAAGCCTTTCTAGTTAATTAGAAACTTCAGCATCTCAGGGAAATTAGGAAGGGAATAAAATCTGGGTTTGACTGAGGTGCACAAATATGAAGCACAAATCAAATGAAGGGGTAATTTCTGCAGAAATTTCTTAATGTGTGATCCAAAGGGTCCAGCTATCTGGGCATGGATCTTGCCAGGAGGTACAGCTGCCACACAGTGTTTCCCCAACTCCTGGCTGCTCTCCGGAAAGGCAGGTAGAGATAAGATCTTTTTCAAGAAGGAAAGGGAGAGAGGAATGGCCTGATTAGTTTCTGATCTGAAAGATTGAATCCCTTTTGCCAGTCAAGCCATAAATTCAGGAGTTCTTCTGGTATTGACCTTCTTCATTTGCCTTTAGTTGAGCTGCTTGGGAGATGTGAGAGAGGTTCTTGGGAGGAAGCAGGAGTAGAACTGGACAACTCCCCTTGGAGCTGAGACTACTGAGCTAAAATCCCCTCTCTCCTTTGAAAAGGGTCAGGATGGGAGAAACTTGGAATGCTTTTTTGTGCAACTATGGCTTTTTTCCCTTGTTCTCAGGCTTGTCAATCTGCTATCACCCACCAGCAGCAGAATCTCTAATTAAAACAAATTAGGACAAGAAGACCTAGAAGTACAGAAATGCTCTGCTAATTATGTGTCTTGTCTAGCAGGAGAGCTGGGCTGTGGTTTTGTTCATGTCTTGTCTAAAAGGAGGTGGCACTGCTCAGAGTTGCTGAGGAGAGAGGGGGAGAGAGCAGTCTTGGAAACCTGACTTATTTGTGTCTCCTGTCTGTGTGTGGATTGCCCCTGTGCCAAATTATCTGCCTGATCCCTGTTTTCCTGTTCCTTATGAAGTTCTTTCCATCCTCTGAAAACCGGGTGCCTCTACAGAGCTGCTGTGTTCAGAAGCATCACTAATGTTGTGTACAATCTCCCTGTAGCTCCAGATGCTAATCTTTTCTTCCATCCCTACCCCATCCCTTAGGGACAATTAGGGAAGAGCTTGTAAATTCATAATTGTGGACCTTTTCAAACCTAGATTAGTTCCTCCAGTCTATCAGGTGAATACATATTTATAAGTGTTCTTAAAAATGCACCATCCTTCACTCAATGAGGTGTAATGAATCCATCATGTAAATACATGCTCAGGTGCAGAATGGAAAAATCCTTAGGGTATTTTTTAGGATTAATAGAAGGATGTTTCTTGAGTAGCTTGGTTTCTCTCAAAAGTGATGATAAGAGTGATTTAACTATATGCAGTGCACAGTATAAGATAAAAGAGCTTAAGGAAAAATTCCCCTATTTAGTTGAGATCAGACTCTGAAGAGCACATCTTCCAGGAGTGCTGCTTTCAAACACAAAACCAAAAAAACCAGTTATTGATACAAGAAATGGTGGTTTGGCATATCTGAATCTGAAATTTCTTGCTATCTAGTCCCTTTCCTGCTCTGGTTAGATTTAAGTTCTTCATTTCTAGTTTGCTATGGAACATGAAGTAAAGACTTTCTGAAGATGCTGGGCTGGTAGAAGTTGTCCCACATTTTGGCAGTCTGTTGGTGGCAGGACAGGAGGAGGAATGGCATCTTGTGCATGGTGGCAACTGTGGCCTGGTGGGCTGAAGGAGGAGCTGTGAATCCTGAATGCTTTTTATTCATCCAAGCTCCAAAAATCATGTCTTTCATGACTGGGGCAAAACTGCTACTTCTGTGTGTTTGTTTCTCTGGTAGAAATCCAGGTTCTTGAGCTGTACAGGGAATGTTGGCTGTGGAGTCTTACTGGGCTCTCATAAGTGCAGTCTTGGCAGCATTGTAGATCCCCCTGTGGTCCCCTGATTTGTGCAACTGCCCCAGTGGTTCTGTGGTGTCCCTGTGTTTGGGGAAGCTGGTCCTTGAGAGAACTTGGGCTCTGAAGGAGGGTCTGTAGCAATCGCTGTAGAGAGGGATCTGCAGTGAGGTTTTGGGGTTTGTGACTGTTCCCCTGGTCAGACAGACTTTTCTTCCTTCCTCCATCTCAGCCCTGCCTTGGAGATGATGCAATGGATGAGTCACCTCTCTCCCAGGGCAGGTGTTGGCTCTGGTGGGATTTTGGGAACAGGGTGATTTGTGTGCTTGTCATTGGCAACTGGTGCTGACTCATGGGTAGCATTGAACAATCACATCTGTTTTCCTCCCTTGTACAACAGTTTCTCTGACTGTAGACCCAGCCTTTATTACTGCTTTGCATATTTAGTTCAGCGTTTTTCTACTTACAAATATTAGTAGTGAATCTTAAAATAACACCAGGATATGTCTCTGGGACATACCTGTGATTGCAGTTAATCAGAGCTGTGAGTGCTTCATTGGACTGATGCCAGGGTGCTCAGGCACGCTCAAAGTCATGCTTGCCTCTCAAATCCTCCTCTGTGAGGCAGGAGAATACATTTCCTGTGTGCCAGGGGAGGGAATACTCAGTGTTACAGCTGGAAGTGAGCCTTTCTCATCTCTAAGCCAAGTTAGGAAAACTTGCACACTCCTTTCCTGCTCCTAATTAATAGAATCTATTCTACTTTCATTTCATGCCACTATTTAACTTCTTAGAAAGGAGAAGACAATTATCTTGGAGCGTTAACAACTCTCCTAATTTAATGTTGCATGGAATAGCTGATGCAGAAAGAAATCTCTGATTTTATGGCTACAACTCTCCAGAGTCTGCCTACCCAAAGTGAAAGGACTTATTTACCCAGAACAAAGGGAGTATATTTTATAAAGGAACAAGTCAGGAAATGCATAGATAAGGGGCAGAACGTCTTTCTCCTAAACCCCTTTTCTCACAGATTCATTAATTGCTGTGTGCCACAAGACAGCAGCTGCTCCTTGTCAAACTGACAGTGGGAAAATTCTGTCCTCAGCCCAGATATTTGCAGGTGAATCCCCCGTGTGGTAGCCTTTGTGGTGTTGAGTTACCTGTCTGCCTTGAAGTAATTTACTGCAAATCAAGAGACAAAAAGCTGCGTTTACATTAGAAAAACTTTGCATGTTCTAGTCCAGACGAGATCATGTGGACATCACTCTCATTAAAGCCCTGAGTGAGTGGGGGCATCCTGCACGTTACCAGTTGCCACCAGCCAGAGGTCGGACTGTAGATCAGCGTGCAGGGCAGGCTCCTCCTCTTTCCTGACTCCCTTTTTCTCCTAAACAATAGACCTGTCTGTGGGTGCTCTGTTTTAAGCCAGTCTGATTGCAAGGTGTCTTACAAGGCGCTTGAGCTTCCCCACTGAGCTCTGGCACACAGCATTGCTTTTGAGTGCCTTTCTTCTCATTGCCTGCATTGTAAGCACTTGGGGGACTGTGTATGTGGGGTGCTGAAGCTGGGACACTGCCACGTTGGGGTATTCTGGCTGTTTAGGTGTGGCCTCTCCAAGGGCTCTGTGCCTGTTTTGGTGAGACTGGTGTGCCAAACACCGATGGAGGGTCCCACCCCTGCCTCTGCCCACCTTGTGCTATTGGGAGACAGCCAGGACTGGCTCTGGGGACTGGCATGTTGTTGATGGATGAGAGCAGTGCCTTGGCACTGAGTGCCAGCAGATCCTCCCTCAGTGGTCTCTTTCTCCTGTGGTGTTCTGTTAGATTTGTCTTGAAAAATCACTATTTCTAATGATACAGCCTGAAGATGTTGTTGAAAAGTTTCATTAATTGTTACAGCTCGTTATGGCTTTGATTACTGTTTTTTTAATGTGGACTGAGTTTTCTGTAATGTTTGTTTGTGCTTCTTTTTTCTTTACATGAAGCAGAGTGCTTTACCATCTAATTACATTGGACTTCACAGAGGTAGCTGAGGGCCAATATTAATTACCCTTTGTCCCAGCTCATCTCTTGATACATTTTCTAATTTCTCAATTATTTCTGTTTACATTCTTTGCATTGTGAAGTGAAGGAGTAAATTAAAAACAACCAGGAAGGTCAAGGCTTGGGGCGGGGGTAGTTGTGTGCAGACCCCGATCAGCTGCTGGTTTTACTGGTGGTCTGTGTTGCTGCAGCTGGATGAGGCAGGGAATGCAGGGCTGGGGCACAGTGCTCCCGGCACTAATTTGCCTGATCCCTGTTCTCTTCCTGCTCCTGATGTCAGAGGAGTGATGGATTTCATCCCCTAACGCCAGCCCAGACTAAACCTAATGGTAAAGTGGATGAGCAGGCAATAGTGCCGTGGCCTGATACTCATTAAAGTCTCCTCCAACTCTCACAATGACCATTAATGACTAATTATTATACATGCACTACCCATACAGAAAAGCATGACAAGCAGGCACCCCCAGCCTGCCCAGTGGCCCAAGAGGCAGCTGTGCTGTAGTGCCAAGGCTAGTGATGGGTTTGGGTGTCAGTGAATCCAGCTGTGCTGTGGCAAGTCTCCTCCCTGGCAGTGAGCACTGGAGGATGGTGGTGGTTCAGCTGCCCCAGAAGAGCAGGAGCAGGCAGGAGATGACTTGCAGCCCGTGCTTATGGTGGCCTGCACACTCCTCTGGCTCGTCTTGTAATTTACTGGGGCCCTGTGGTTTATAAACTGTAGTCTTGGAATGATGGATGGTGCTTGTTTAACGCAAGCCTGCCTTTGGTGCTGCTACTTCAGCAGCTGCTGATTTGTTTTCTTCCCTCTCCTGTGCCAGAGGTGGCACTAAGGGGGCTGGGATCAGGACAAGGAACTGATTTCTCTGACCTTGCTAGGGGCTTGAGCTTCCTCCTTTTCCTGCCTCTCTCTTCCTTGTCTTGGGAAGAGCTGGGTACAGGGTGGAGAGCACTGCATACAGAAACAGGAAAGCCGTGGATGGATGGGGACAACAAGACAGCACCCTCTGAGTTTCAGGGCATTTGCTGAAGGCAGGAGCAGGGAGCGAGCAGCGAACAGCGTGTGCCTGGCAGCTGGACAGAGCCAGTGCAGGGACACAGAGCTGCATTTCCAATCTGCAGCTGGACCTCTGGAGGGGACCCAGCTCTGCCCAGTGTTCCAAGGGCTTCCTGCCTGCTGGGCCTGGAAGAGATGAACACATTCCCCAGCTGCTGTGCTTGGCTCTCCTGGGCATTGTCTTCCAAGAGACAAGAGGGTCTGCTGCCCTCCCAGCAGCTTGGTGCTGGGCAGAGGCAAGAGCCATCCTTGCCATGAGGGACAAGGAGAAAAGATGGGGCAGGACTGAGCTGGCCTGGCTCCCACTAGTAGGTCTGTGGAGGCTTATTTATTGCTTTGTGGTGCCGTGTTACATGACCCATTTGCAGCTTTTTCTTGTCTGTTTTGAAACTGTGAAATGAGGCGCGGTAATCAAGGAGAGTTTTAATAACCATCCCAGCTCTGACATTTAAATTACAGATGGCATTTTCAATTAAACAAGCACTCTCAGCAGGTTTAATTTAGCTATCAGTTCTGCTTTGTTCTTTAAGTGTTTCCTTAAAAACAGTGATGAATTTAAAACTTGCTCCGAAGGGAGAAGGAGCCAAGAAGAGATCGGAGCTGACTGGAGATGAGGAAGCCCCTTCAGTGGATACTGAGCTTGCAAAGTGAAGCCCGATATTGAGGAGATGTTAAACTCCCCAGCATCTATTTGTGCCCAGGATGCCCAACATGCTGCTATTCTCCAGTGTCAGTGTGTGTGCTTATGTCACAATTACGTGCTTCCAAATGGAGTGACAGCCAGACTGAAGAACCCTGTCCATTCTGTGGCTCCCTGCTTGCATTCCTCTGCTCCCATTTCACCAAATCCCCCTACACTCATGAGCTGTCACTGTTCATTGCTTGCTTCTTCCAAGCAAGGCTGAGGCTGACTCCACCTCTGCATAAAAGCAAACCTAACAAGAGCGTAAAGGACATGGTAGGAATTATTTGTTTCATTCAAACTTAATTGTCTCCCTGATGCCCCTGGCTTGCTTTTCCCAGTAGTTACTGTATGTGCTGGTTGCTGATACACTGAGCTTGGTTTGCAGGTTCTGAGCCCTGGGAGCTGCTGTTGCTCGGGGCTGCCTCTGCTGGGAACTGCTCTGTCTCCAGGTCTCTCCCAAGAGGAGGCAGGGAGCAGCAGAGGAAGGGAAACAGCATCCTAGTTGTCACAGCTTGGAGAAGTGCTGCTCTCGAAAGCCTGTGTTGCCTCTGCAGGTGGAACTTGCTCTATAATTGAGGCAAGGGTGGAGCTGGGCAGCCCCGACCTGTGTGTGCCTGAGGGTGCTCTGCTGCCTTGCTTGTGAGGTGGCCCCAGCTGCTGTTTCTCCTTGGCCGGTCCCTCTGCAGTTAGTGCTCTAATCTCCGGGTCCCCGTGGTCCCACACACTCTGCTCTTCTGAGTAAGGCTGCATGGTGCACAGCCAGTCCAGGTACCTGGTGCTTTCACATGAGAAGGCTACATGGCTGCATCTTCCAGATAACTTCCTGATCTTCAGGAATGAAACCATGCTTGATTTCTTTTTTTCCTTGAGATGTGTGTTTCCAGTACTCCTTGGCAGAGCCCACAGTCCCCTAGGTCAGAAACTTCTCCTGTTACTTCCACACCCAGGTAAATCAGCTGGAGCTCTGTCCAGCACATCTGCATTTCAAGGATCACTTGTGATCCTGGTGAAGGAAACTCAGTTCAAGTCATACAATTTGGGAAAATCCTGCCTGAGCTGCCAGAGCTCAAAAAGGGAACGGGATCAGGAATTGTGATGGCTCTGGTAAAAGGCATGAAAGTTGCAGCTCACGTGAGGGTGGAGCTCAGGACAGCTCGGCCTTGGTGTGTTTGTGGTCCTCAGCTGGTGGCTTCAGTGACAGAAGTGTGTTGCATAAATTAAGGCTGTGGCCCTGGTCCTTCCTTCCTGGGGCTGCTGTGGCGTTTGGAGCAGAGCCTTCCCCCTTCTGCTGAGAACACTCGCTCCCCTGCAGCTGTCGCGAGGAGCCTCCTGCGTTCCCTCGCAGTGTAAAACAGGGCTGGATAATTTCATCACCGCTAATAACATTTCTAGAGAGGCAAGCTACAATAATGATAAGGGTAATTGAATCTCATGCTTCAGGGATAAGCTGAGCTCAGTAGGGGGATCATGGAGGAATTCATTTCCCCCTTCCCTGTGGAAGCTGCTTTGCACAGTCGATCATTTGTGCTGAAGGGCTGATGCTTTCCCTGGCACAGGAGCTGAGCTGACCCTAATGGCTGGGCTCTAAGCCATCCCTGTTGGCTACTCTCTGTCCTGGCTCTCTAATCTGAGCCCAATTTGCCTGCAGTCATTCCAGGAGAAAGTGGGGAGGTGAGGCACTGCTTGAGTCAAACAGACCCTGCTGGCACATTCAGGTGTGTGCTGAGAGGTTGTGTGAGCGGGCAGGGGTGCCAGGAGGAGTAGAAGAAGTTGGTAAAGTTATCCCCTGTGAGTTATGTTCTTGTGCAACTGACTTGGTGAAGAAAAGCACGTGAACAAGTATGACAGTGGCAAATTTTAATATCTTCAGTGTATTGCTTTGATTTCTAACATTGTGGGGTTATGAGCTAAATTCTGAGACATTTAATGAAGGGAACAAGATGAAGCCAGGCTGACCTAAGAGTTACCAGGAGAGAATATCAGTTCTATGGTCAGCTAACATCTGTAGGCTCTGGTGAATCTAAGTCCCAGGAATTAAAAGTCTCCTCTTATCTGTCATCAAAATACCAAAGAGTTCTAATTCCTGCAGTCACATTACAAAAGTTACTTATGGTGGAAACTTAATATCAGATATCATCATTTGAGAAAGTCCTGAGAGAATCAAAACTTAAAGGAAGCCAAATATGTCTGTATAATTGTTTTGTTAAACTCCCAGCTCTTAATTCCATCTAGAGGTTGGATGTATTTTATTGGAGTCTGAGGGGATCTCTTAATACCCTTCCATTACCTCACGTCTTTTAATTACCTCATTTATGCTTGGGAAGCTTAAAGCACTCTGAGCTGTGGGAATGAAAGGGGCTATAGAGGGTAATTTGTTATTATTTGTTAAGAATGAACCACGGAGTGTGGCAGCTCAGCTAAAAGGAGCTTTCAGACCTTTCTGACAGGATGGGAGCTCTCCCTAGAAAGCCCTGGCTGGCTGAGCTGGAGAGAGCTGGTCCCCTTGCTCTACTCCATGGCTACCATCCCTTTAAATGGATTTATTTCCCTCGGTACTGATCTGCATTAGATCAGGTGGTAGAGTTGTTTCAAGGTCTGTAAGTGGGCATCCGAGACCTCACAAATGAAGTGACGTGTTCAAGAGCCATGCAGAGCAACATATGGAACCCAGCAGCCCAGAGATGTTCAGGAGTCTTTTTTACTTCTAGGAAAGAAACCTCCATGCTCAGCAGTGCTAGTCCTGGAGGGAGGAAAGTATTTCTATTCATTTTTGTCTCCCTTAGCAGCTGTAAATTATTCATGGAACTCCACTGACTTAGTGCAAGGGAAAAGATTTCCTGTCCATTATTTACTGATCTCTTCAGGAACATTACTTTTTTTTTCTTTTTTCTTTCTTCTTTTTTTTTTTTTTTTAAATCTGGGATCTCTTTAGGAACAGGAGAAGTTTGTCCCCCACGGATTTTCAAGGAGTCCTTTGTCATGTACCTTTGTTATTTATTCTTTATAATGAAGCTGCTAGAATTAATTCCTAAGGAAGACAGTGTAAAGAAACATCCTTGTCATTAAACAGCCTTCAGAATTGTGGTTAAAAGATTTCCAGGTGGCAAAGGAGTGCCCCAGGGGAGTCTGTGTCAATCGACTCATGATGTGATTGATGGTGTCTGGTCTGGTATTGAAGCTGTCCTTGATGTCTATCACCAGGTTCCCTCCCTGGCTGGTAGGATGGGATGAGAAAACTGCCATGGGATGCACAAAAGCCCTGGTGACCAGGATGGGAAGAAGCCCAGCAGCTTGGCCTGGGACTGTCTGTCTCTTGAGGATACTAATCAATCCCCAAAGTACCAAGGTTGAGGTTGTACCATCAGATTGTTTGGTTAACGCTGTGGTATGTGGGATCCACACCCTGTAGCAGTGTCATTCCTTCATCATCAGACACAACCTGGGTCCTGTTGCTCCCTGTGCTCCCCGGGGTCTCTGATAATCTGGTCTGTTCCACTGGGTCCTGTCTGCTCTGGGGTTGAGTGACTGGATGAGGCACTGAAATGTCCCCTACATGTGTCCCACACGTGATGCCATTCATTCACATTCCTACTCGTGCCAGGAGGAACACTGAGTCTGCTTCTCACTGGAGTTCTCGTCTTTTATCTCTCTCTCTCCAGCCTTAGCACTCTGAATACAAGGTGTTGCAAACTCTGCCTGGTCTTTTTTTTTATGGGACATTTGCTATTTCCTAAAGGTGCCGTTCATCCTTATCTAGTGATTTGCAGGTAACATGTAGGGTAATTTCTCCAGGGCTGTTTCCACGGGGGAATGTGATATAGTGTCAAGGATTTAATTGGGCTCTGTGGTCTCTGAGCCCAACCCCAGACTCCTGATTACCTGTGCAGATGAGCCAGGGAATTGCTGCTGTGCATATTAATGAAAGCCAGCTTTCCGTGGGAGCCTGCCAGGCTTGGGGGGTGAGGAGCAGAGCCACAGGCAAGACCCAGAGAGGGGAATGATCCCTGGGGTCAGGGGCACAGCAGGCATTGCTGTAGCTGTGGCTGTGAAACGAACCCTGTAGCATTGCTCTTGCAAGCAGGGCAGTGTCTGGAGCAGAGCCCTTTCTCTGGGACACTAAGGACAGAGAGGAGACGCTGTGGCTCTTTGTGTGGGTCTCTCTATGTCCATATGAACACGCTCAGGCTGTTGTACGTTGCATCCCATTATTGTGCTCTGCCTGCTCTGCTTTGTGCTTGCTGTGCAAGCTCTGCCTGCCTCTTTATGAGGTGCACAGCTCAGCAGGACTTGTTCCCAGGAAAGCTTCCTGAACACTTTTGAAAGAACAGAGCAGCAAAGTGAATTGAGGCATGAAATGTATATTCACAGTCCAAAGGAAGGCAGCAGTTCATCTGGACAGGAATTGCTCCCGCCTTGACTGTCCCACCTCCCCACACACAGGATCATTTCACTGATGAAGGAGCAAGTGTGAAGGAAGGGTTTGAAAGCAGCCTGGAAAAGCTTTCTGGGTCATGGCATAGAAACCATTAGGAAAACAGCAGCCCCTCTGCCTCTCATTGGCTCTAATGCTCTCTGGAGATGCAGGTTACCTGGCCAGGCTGCAGTGTGGGGAGGAGAGAGAAAAGGCATGATTGGATTATTTGGGCAGTTTGAAGGCAGCTGCTCCTCGTGTGTGTGTAGGGGAAGGTTGTAGCATTGCTGATCAGTGTCACCTGTAAGGGAGGAGACCCAGAGTGTGTGGCTGAAACCTGGCACTTCTGGGCTCGGGGTGTTCACTGGCACCGGCCCCAAGGCTGGGCAGGACCGGATGGGTTTCCAGCGTCTTGACAGGTATCACTGTCCATCCCTGCACCACTCTCTGACAGAGAGCGGTCTGCTTCATGTGGCACACACTCTCCAGACACCCCAGTGTATTTCCTGGCTGCTTCTCTGCCTGCTGGACATAACAACCCTTCCAGTACTTTGTGCCCCACAGGTGTGCCCGGGGAGGGAGAGCTTGTGTGCCTTCCCATCTGACACCAGCTGGGTATTGTCACTGAGGGAGGCAGACCTTGACACTGGAAATGTCATGGAAATGACTTGGAAATGAGATGAAATGGCATTCATTTTGCATGCAGGCAAAAAGCACAGTAAATGAAAGGATTAGATGGAGTATGCATGAAGGGAGAGCTCTTGTCCTGATCAATAATTTAAAAATTGCCAGTCAAGTGAGAGTTGGGGCTGCATGTGCAAAACAGTTGTACAGACCTTCAAAGAAGTTATTAAAAAGACTAGTTTGCTCAGATTTACTGGTTGCAATTGAGCTGAAGGTTACAGTTAAATGTAACTGGAACTTATGCATGTATAGGAATTCATAGTTCCTTCTATTCAAAATACCTTAAACACTGTCCTGATCATGATAGCATGAGGGAGAATAAACATTGAGTTAGCCCTGTCTGCTTGGAAGAATTTATCTTATTGAAGTCAGAACAGTTGAAATACTTCTTCTGAATGTACAGTGACTGTGTCCAAACTTTTACTCCAAGTGGCCATGACTGTGTTGGAGGCTGTATGGAGTAATGAGAGAGGCTTGGATGGGGAGGCAGTGTGGGTCAGGAAATGGGGCTGTGGGCTTGGAGTCCTTGGCTGTGCTCACGGGCTTCCTGAGTGACTCTTAGCAGGGACATAAGCCTGTCTTAGCTATGCCTGTGCTAAAACAGGGATAGTGGCTCATGGAAGGTGTTAAAATCTACTAGTAGTTCAGAAGCACATGGGTGTATCATGGCTCTCGTTCCTGGAGCAAGTATTGTCTAGATATAGATCAGGAATTAATGCATCCTATGCGTTTGTGGGTTTTTTTAAATAGAATCTTGCTTTCTAGACTTATTTGCCTGTATCAAAGCCCTTTTCTCCACCTCTTTTCCATCCATACTGAATCCCAAACTCTGCTAAGATCAGAAGCACTGACTTTCACAATCATCTGTAAGCAGCATCTCCTTCTCTGCAAGGAAAGTGTCAAACTGTGGGTACAGCAGCTTCTCATTTCTTTGAGCTGAACCCCCTAATGGCAACAAATCAGTATAATTTCCTTTATTTTTTTTCTGGTTTTTCTCATAAACACTGCTACCACTAAAATGTCCAGAAAGGTCCTGTGCTGCTTCAAATGTGGCACATTTTTGGCACCCCCTGCCCCACATGGTGTAGCCCATGGTGTGACAAGCAGGATTAGTGTTCCTTGCTTTGGGTGAAAGGCTGGTTTGTTTGAGGGGTCTCACCCCAAATATTCCAGCAAAAAGCCCCCCGAGGTGTCATTGAGGAGCTTGTGTGGCCTCTGGGGATCCCCAGAACTGGGTGTGCCAGTTAATCACCCCAAGCAAGGCCTCAATAGCAGGAAAGGAAGGTCAGCTTTTGTGTGCTGGTCCAAAACCCTCTCAGACAGGGCAGCATCCTGCAGGCTCATGCCAAGCCAGGATACAAGGAGTGGTTTCATATGTGTTGCAGTGGTTTGGGGCTGGTGAGTCATCCCCTTGCTCTGTGCATTTCTGCCTGTCCTTCTCACACCCAAGTGCTGTGTTTTCTGGCTTTGTGCCCATGGTGTTTTTTGCTCCCCAGCAAAAGCTGCCTTGTCCAGGTCGCTGCTGGGGGCACTGGAGCCTGCTGTGGTCCCTGAGTTGTGCTCTCTGCTGTCTCCAGCCCACTGATGGTGGGTGACCAAGAGTGTGCTGTGCAGGATGGGGGACACAAACATCTGAAAAGGGTGACTGGGGCTGCTGCCTGATTTCTTAAAATGTTGCTTAGAAACCAAACTTGATATTGCCGAACTCCACCAGATCTGCAGTGCAGAACTTGCTGCACAGGGAAAAGAATTTCTTATTTTTATTATTATTTTCTACTTTTTTTCTCCCTTCTTACAAGAAATAACTCACTTTTCAGCTGTTGGAGAAGGTAGTAATTGATCTAGAGCTTTGCAGCTTGCCTTCTGGAATGGTTTTATTCTTAATGTAGGAATAAAATTCTGTTAGGTCAAATACACAGCAATAAATACAAGAAGCACATTAACTTTAATATATTGGATTATTCCACTTGGTGGTGATGGGGGAAAAAACAAGATTTAATTCCCCTGGCAATGCAGGCAAAGAAAATCGCTTTCCCTGCCCATTTTTTTTTCTGTTAAGTCATTTTTGTCTGTCAATGCCAGTGCTGCAGGCTTTGACAGGGTTTCATTTTACTTCTTATTTTTTTAGCTTGGTATGAAAGTAAGAAGTGTTTTCTTCAAGTAAGTTGTTCCCAAATTCACTCAATGCCTTTTATTTCTAGCTGTTCCACATTCCTCCCCTGGTGGGATGTGTGGAGCTCAGAAAAGTGTGGGTTGTCATGAACTGACAGGGTAGGGTGGCTTTTACCTTCCCTCTGCCACTGGAGTGGGACAGTGAGTTCACCTCAGCTGTTCTTTTTCCAGACATGCTGCTGTTGGTTTCTGTTACTATCCTGAAGCTTCTCAGCTAGAATTAGGATTTGCTTCTCCATCCCAACTCTTTTTATGATATACCACCACCCTTCAGTGCAACAACATCTGTTGCACCCTTCCTTGTGTCCCATGTGCTGGTGGTGGTGAATGTGCCCAGCAGTGCATGAATGTCTCCCAAGTGACATGTCTTGCCCTGCTGAAATCTTTCATCAGGTCCCAATGTCAGTCCTTGTGCCAAGCCTTCCCTCATTTTTCTGGGAAGGCAATGACATGAGATCCTTTTCATATAACCCTTGCTTTTCCCCAAATTTGTGTCTTATATTGGAAAAAGAACAGGCAAGAGGCAGGAATTATCTCCTTACTTATTGTCCTCATAGCAGACAGGTGGGTTGAAGGTGGTTCTGCTGTAGACCAGGAAAGCAGCAGAGAGGTTGCAGCAGGGATTTTGTGTGGATAAGAGAGGAACCATCTGAGCATGGTGAAGGACTGTAAGAAAGGATTTGAAGGGGGTAAAATCTCCATATCCAAAAGGCTTTGAAAAAAGGCTTGGATGAACCTATGTCAGGAGTGATGTAGAGGTGGGGAGGGGTCTGCCTTGGACAGGAGAAGCCTGGGGTGTGTGATTGGAGGGGTGTGTGTTGTTATAAAGCATCTCTCTCCTGCGTGCAAATTGGGAAGAGGGGCTGGGGGAAAGGTAAGGTAGGAGTGTCCGTGTGGTTAACAGAGTCTTTGCAGTGTTTTCATCTGTCCAGGCAGAGTTACTGCTCCGATGAGCAGAGCTCCTGCACCAGCACCCAGACTCCATCTGATTATGTTTGTCTGAGACGAGAAAGACTTCACGATAATCCTGCTGGCAATTAATTGGCTTTTGTTCAGCAAGAGTGAACAAGATCTCATCTTAATCTGTTTCATTATTTCTCCTTGTATAGCACAGTCAACACAAGATTAGGTTTAATTTACAAAAAAAATGCAAAGTCATTACTCATATCTGGATCAGGATTTTATCTGCTCTGTTTTGCAATGCTTTGTGTGTCAATATTAACGGGAGGAGCTGCACAGTGTGTGGTGAGGTGGAAACATCAGTGCTTGACTTCAGGACCTTCTGCAAGAATCGCAAGTAGCAGAGCTCTGATATCATCCTTCCTTTTCAGAGGAGCAGCTCTGGCTCAGGGAAATTAGGGTTTATACACCTCGAGGCATTTAAGTGCTTCTAACCTGCTATCTCCATCTTCAGGGTTCTCAGTGGGAGGCCCCTCACTGCCAAAGCCGCTCCCCTCTCTGTTCGAGCCTCTGTTCCTGCTGCGGTGAGATGTGTTTCCCCACCATCCGTCAGTCCAATGAGCTCTCCTGTGACTTTATTGCAGCCCCTCTGCCACTCTGGAAGCACTGATTGCACTGTGGTTAATGGGTCTGCACAGATACCAGCTCAGATGAGCTGCTCTGAGTGCCTGTGAGGGGGGTCAGCCAAGGCCATGTGTGATGTCCCTGGTCTCCTGGGTCCCTGGGAAGGGCTGCAGAGCTCTGTGTGCAGGGAAGGCGATGGGGCACAAAGCACGTGGGGACACTGCCAGCCCTGCTGCTCAGGCTGTGCCATTCTTCTGAGTCTTCTTAGAAGATACTTTGCAAGGAAAGGCATGTTACTGTGATTTGAGTGATACTCTTAATAAATCAATGCTTTAGGGTAGTGTTGAGCAAGTTGTGCTGCTTCCAATCGAATCTGAAAAGCCTTGATGTGTGTTCAGGCAGCTTTCACTGCTCTGATTAGCACATTACAAATTAAAAGGCTTGCCTGCACCCAAGAGAGGTGTGCTGCACCTGCTGCCCAAGGGGCAAGTGTACTTCTGAAGTGCATGGGAGGATCCCAGATGGCAGGGATCAGCATTAGGGTCTGCACAGCAAAGGCTGCTCTGCGAGCAGCGCCAGCAGGCGCTGCAACAGGACGAGGAGAAAACACCCTCTCGTGCCTGAGCTGCAGCCAGAAAAAACAAAGTGCAGCGCTCAGAAACCAATCCTTTGAAGCAGCATCCGGAGCGGTGCATTTACAGCTCTGCAGCATCTCCCTCTGCACGGACAGAGCCGGCAGCCCGCGGGCTCCTGCCTGCAGCCCGAGTGCCCTCTGCCGTCCCCGCAGAGGGACCGGGATCGGGCACGGTGGCACAGCCCGCAGCTGCTGCTGTGCCTGCCCGCCTCTGTCCGGCTCTCCTGTCCCTGGGGCACCTCTTCCTCACACGCCCATCTGGACCAGTGTGGTTCTGGCTGTTCGTGTGACTTGGCTTCGCTCACAGGCTACAAGGAGCTCTCTCGGGCAGTCGTCGTGCTTTCCAGTTTGCGTGAGGCTTCCCAGAGCTCGCTACAGCTGTTCCCTCTGTAATTCCAAAGTAGGAAAGCATCTTTAGGTCCTTCTCTCCCTACCAAGTAAGGAGGCTGAGGCCAGGGCAGTGTGTGTCCCAAGGACATCAGGAGGAACTTGCTGGATGGAAGGAGAAGCAGGAGTCAGGTTAGCTCAGTGCCACCACTGCTCTCACACGTGGACCAGGGAAAGCTCCTTCACTAGTCCAGTGCTTTTCAGTTCCTGGGAGGTTTTCTGCTCCTGACAGGCTTGTGGGCTCAAATGTGAGGATACATCCCTGCCTTTGTGCCATTTGTGGCCTTACTCATCTCAGCTGCAGCTTTTAGGCTGAATGTCTCTGCTGCAGGAGTGGTTGATGCTCTGCTATCCTATCTTTCAAGAAATGCCATTCCCAGCCTCTAAAAGCTCCTTGATTTAGAGGAAATCAAGCTCCTAAACTATCCTCCCTTTTACAACTGGGTACAACAGCTGGGTTGCAAGCAGCGGGGAATTTTCAGATAGATTATTTTTATTTTCTCCCCATCTCTCCCATCTTGTCCTGAAATGCCTGGTGGGGGAGAAAATTCCTCCATCTGTCCACAGCCCCCCAGGTGGGTAATAATAGATGCTTCATATAGAAAAATTCAATTAGAGTTGACAAGAGATGTATGATAATACTTCCTTGCCAGGGCCCCATCTTGCTCTGTTCTGTTCCTCTGCAAGAGACTTGCTTTAGAAGTTGTTATGAATTAAAAAAAAAGCAACCACTTTTTAAGTTTAATGACATTTATAGCCAGGACTACCTGCAGTGGGCTTTGTAGAAAAGAAAATTACAGTGGTGTCTCATACAACTGCAGCCACTGAGGTGCAACTGGACAACAGGTGCTGGGCTGCACTGTGGGTTTGATATGCAAAGGGAACAGGAGCCCTTTCTGCAGGTCTTGTTGCTTTGATTGGGAGCAGGAGGAGACACTTTTGTGTGTTTAGTGTGTGTTTAGTGGTCCAGCTTCACTAAGCCCAAAGTGGGGACCATGGCCCTACCCTGTAAGTACAACTATCTGAAGGCTTCATCCTGAGGTTTATCCTGACTCTGAGATGGTGGCTTAGGAAAGGTTCAGTTTAAGAGTTGCATCAAGATGTGGAATATTGACCCCATCACTGTACTGACTCCTCAGGGACAGATGGAGGGCTTGTTTCTTCTGTGGGGCAGACTGTTGGCAGCGACCTGAATATTAATTTTGTAGCTGCATCAAAGGCTCTGGTAAATAGAGCATCACTGTTTGACAGTATGTGCAGGGGTAGTGGAGAGTAAAGAGTTAAATTCTGAACGGGTTCTGCTTCCTCTTGGTCAGAACTAAGGCTGAGCTCACAGTAGAGTCAGCTACAGATAGCCTAGAGGGTGTTGGAAGGGCTGGGCTGTGTGTGAGCCTTCCTGGACTTTCTCTGTGCCTTGCGTGAATTCCCACTGCATTTTATGTGCATTTCTGTCGCTGTGGCAGTGCAGACCTGCTGCACATCAAGTGTTCCCAATGGGCCCAAGCTGCTGGGTTGGGGAACAGAGCACTTACTCCTTCAGGGACACTCGTGGTGCTTTACACGGTACAATGAGACTCCTGTTTCTGGATAGGACTGGTTGACATGGCTCCACATAACAGAGAACACATGCTTGAGCACAGGACACACAAATAGCCAGCACACGGGGATGATCCACACACAACTGTGTCACTTTATTCTGTTTGCCTGGCCTCTGGCTTGGCGTGGCTGTGGTTTGGGAGCCCCCTGTGCCCATGGCACCCGGGTGCAGCCCTGCAGGAAGCCCAGTGAAGCAGCGTGCACAGTGCCCAGGGGGGAAGCTCTCTCCTTTGGCTGCAGGCAGGAGCAGCCACTGCTTGTGTAAGGGGCACGTGGATGCACAGTGGCAGTTCAGGGAAGGAAGGCAGATACAAAACTCTAAGTGCCTTCTCTAGGTAACATCATTACTATTATTCTGAGGGAAATAGCAGAAGGGGAATAAACCACAGGATTGGCTCAGGGAAGCTTAGAGGTCTGTTCAAGATGGGGGCTCACAGCCCTGAGTGACATCAGGAGGCACAAGTGGGAGAGTGAAGTGCTGTCTTGTCTGCAAGCAAATGGAAGAGGCAAATTTGTACTTCTTGCAGCCTGTTAGTAGAGATGGAGTGAGGTGAACAGCTTTCTGTGTCCTGCCTGCAGAGTCACACTGGATGACCAGAACACTTGTTTCACAAAGCATGGAGAGGCCAGGAAGGGGCAGATGAGTTTGTTTTCATTTGTTCCTGGACCCCATCCCCACTCTTTTATAACCTGTTTCACTAAGTCATTGTCATCTCTCTCTCTCCCAGCAATTATTCTAAGTTACCATCTGTCTGAGGGAGCCAAATGAAGCCCCAGGGTTGGACGCCAGGCAGGTTTCTGTTCCCAACACTTTCCTTGATAAATAGATGCTGGGAGCAGAGTAAGAGAAAAGGATCCAATCCTTCTCGCTTTGCATTATCACTAAAAGTTAAACTAAGAGCACTTGGCAGCCCAGCTAGAGCCCCTCTGTGGCAAGCAATGATATCTATTGTTTATAAATGGTAGAAGCCAAGATTTTCATTGCAGGCCAGGGAAGCAGCTGGTGATGGAGCTGTGACAGGGCTCTGGGTTTCCCTGGCACGTTTTCAGACACGAGGTCTGTGTTTTACTCTGTTTTTTCCACTCCACCTTCCAGGAAATATGCCTAAAGTACCTCTTAAAGTTAAGGAGTGCCCAAGTCTGGGAAGCAGGCAGGGAAGGGTGTCTTTCTCAGGCTGAGTGCTGGGATTAATGGCTTAGGAGAGAAGGTGTGCAGGATTTTTAAGTGATCTCCATCTGATGGAGAACATCAGTGCAAGTGGTGAGGCCGGGTCTTGTGGTGCATTCACACATCCATTCACGTTGTTTGCATAGTCCTCTTGAGGAAGGATGGGCTCCTGGCACCTTGCACACACATTCCTACGCAGAAAGGCCGAATGCTTTACAGCCCAGAAGCAGCACCATGCAGAGACCATCCAAAGGCCATGGGATGCCCTGAGGGAAGTCAGCTCCAGCATGCAGGCCCCAGTCGAGCATGGCTATGGCTCCACTGTCACGCTGCTGCCTGTGACACGCACACCATACCACCCCTTCCAGAACAGCGTGTCCTGGCCACCGTGCTCAAAGTGGACAAAGCGGACCCCGGGCCCGTAGTTGGAAAAGGTGTGGGAGATCTTTGGGAAAAGACACAAAAAGGTTGTGGGTAAGCATCAAACACCAGGAACCTCCCCTTCTTCAGTGCACAAAGCCTTCAGCCCCACCAGCCCCAGTCATTCCTATCAGGCTGGGTTACAACAGGGGCATTTATAGTGGGAGGAGCTTCAATCCCATTGTTGTTCATAAGCTACTGAACCTCTCCCAGCTGGACATCTCCTTCACCTCACACCTGCAGTGGTGGCTCAGCAAGTTTCCAAGTTTTATGGAAGGCAGCCTCCCAGTACAACCCCTTCGTTCAATCACAGGATCACAGCTCCAGAGAACACGAGACAGAGCCTTCTCCTCCCCCCAGGAGAACTCTCCTGCCTCCCTCTGCTTAGGAATATTCCCAATTCATGCAGGTTGGGTGTCACCAGCTGAGCCCATGGCTGTAACTCACCTCAGTCCAGCTGCCATCGTTGTCCTCCGGGATGGTAACAGTCTCACTTTTGTACTCAGCCAGCACATCCTCATTCTCTGAGAGCAGCTTCACACAGAGCTCATAGAGGCAGCCGGCGTCCCTGCGTCCTGCGTACCTGCAAGGAGACCCCACCTGCTGGCAGCACCTGTGAGAGCTCTGCAAAGAGCCACCACACAGGCTCACCAGGTCACTGGGGCCTTGGTTTGAGGTGGAAATGGTTCTTACCCCAGCCCACCACCTCCCCTCATTCACAGTGGGAACCCAGGCTTTGGAGTTGATGTGCACCAACAGTTTGAAGCTTGTGGGAGCTGCCTGTAAGCCCTGACTCACATTCAGGGCATCCTGGCAGCTGAGGTTTTAAGGCCCATTACAGATGAGGTATATGCTCTCCGTGCCCTTCTTTCTTTTTCTTGTCTCTCTGCCTGCCTTCTGAGGCCTCCTTGCTACTTACCAGTCCCTTACCACAATTTTAGGCTGGGTTGTGTCCATCAGCTCCTCCCAGTAGCCCTCAGCCCTAAGGTCAATGACCTGAGTCTTTCGACACCATCTGAAACACGAGATGTTAATTGGTATCATAGTTTCTCCTGGGACGAGGGAAAGGAAAATGTCCCATTCCCTAAATAAAAGAAGAAAGCAGCCTTACTCATAAGATGTAACAAAGTATTTATGGACTTCTTCACTAGGGAATTCTTTTCCAAAGTCCCCTGGGAGCTCTTCAATTTTCCAGCCATCACCTCCATTCTCTACCTCTCCCCAGTGCTCCAAGTCTTCTGCAAATAGCAGAAAAGAGACTTGGATGAGTCCTAGTTTCTGTGGGCCTGGGAAACCTGACCATCCCCCACTGGAACCATTCTCTGGCGTGTGAAAGTTTGATATTAAACACAGCACTAATTTTTTATGTAGACTATGGATATGTTACATAGAGGTCAGGCAAAAACCTTTAGTCAGCTGAGCTCAACATTACCAAACCTTAACATTCCCCAGCAAAATGGCTGTGTACTTGTGGCTTTATTTAAGAACTCCAGGGAAAGGATTTAGGTATTCTGAACTGTGTGTCAGAACTTTGAGTGTCACAACACAGAAACAGCCTGGGGGAGAGATAGCTTTATTTCTAAGTTTTCTAAATGCCCAAGTGATATTTTTAGAAGCAGTAAGGCCTTAAACATTGGGCTTTTCTGGTCTTAGCCAGAGGGAACCTGGATGTTAGAAAAACTTGCAGAAAGTCACCTGTAAACAAAATGGAGAAGCTATGTTCATACTGCTTTGGTCCATGATGTGTGAAATTGTTGCTGCCTGGGTTATGAGGCTTGGTTACTGCTGCTTATTGCTATTGTAGCTCTGGCAGGTTCACGAATCCAGAATAAGGGCACATATGGTGTGTGCCCAGCTCTAATGTGAGCTCTGGTGTTGAGGGTAAAAACATGATTTACCTGCTCCAAGAAAATAAGCCTGAAGGGCTGATGAGCTGAGGGCAGACTGGCCCCTGAGCAGGGAAAGATTTCATCTCTCCTGTCACTGTTTGGCAAGAAGCAATACAGAAACAAATGCCATGACCATTACTGTGTTGGACAGGTTCTAAAAAGGCCATTTTTGTCTCTCAAACATGATTTGGATCCCTGTGGGGTTGTATAAAGTTAATGTCAAGTAAAGCCCTTTGCAAAGGCTGATAAACAAGGGCCTTCATGTCCATTAAAAGATTTGGCTGCATGCAATGAGTGATTTGACTCTTGGGCAAGGAGAAAATTCTGCAACCTGACAGCAACTAAGATCTATTTGCAAAGAGTGGAGATGCCCAATTCTCAAGTGACTGGTCATCTCTCTGAAGTCTTGGGGCTTGTTGTGCTTGTCCCTCACCTTCACCACATGGGTTCTTGACGAGATTCTTCCTTTTCTTACTCAGGAAATAGAAGTTTTGCCAATTCTCTGCGTCCTCCTCTGACTCTGCCCCCGTGAGACCTTCCTGCTGACACTTCAGGATCCAAAGTGCAGCTCCATCGACCAGGTTCTTCCACTGGCAGCAGACCAGGCGACACACCAGCACCAGATCCACCGCAGGTATGGAGGCCAGGATTCGGATCAGGACTGCTTCAGGGAGGGACTCCATCCCTGGGCTCAGCAATGCAAACCCTGGTGCAGTAGAAAAAATAGAAAATAACTATGTTATATAAAGGCTTGACTTTTGGAGCCATAGATTTCTTCCTAATCTCAAGGCCTCTCCTGACACCTGTTAATATCCTAAAGCAGATTAATATTTTATTGCCCGAGTAAGAGCCTCAAGTTAAATCCATCCACAAAATGCAAGTATTTGACAACTGCAATTGTGGACAGTTTGTTTGTTTCCCAGACTGGAATCAATCCTTCCAGAGACTTCTGCTGCTGCAAAAGTCAGCTTCTTAATAATGATTTCCTCTGCAGAGGGAGGCATGTGAGTGTTTGTTCTGCCTTTAATAACATCCCTGATGATAAATGCTGCAGACTAATATCCAAATATTAGTGGTGAACAGCCTGCCAGCCACCCATTCTGCATCTGATAAGCTTTCCTTCAGTGGGCTGGCACTTAATCTCCTTAGTCATGAGCCTGTATAAAGCACAAGTCTAAGCATAACTGAAAATAAATCAGTTGATACCCTCTAATATTCCATTTTCTATGGCCTCATAACCTGAGCAATCAGAAGTGTGAGCTCTAACTTCATGTGCCAATTCTGGACTCCAAACAGTTCCCTTCTGCCCTGAGTTCAGGACCAGATGCTGCAGGACTAAGGAAAGATGAGTGTGCAGATTCAGAGCCCTTGTCATCAGTGAAGGATGTACTGTGACACTGCTGTTATGTCAGCTGAGTCCTGGGACTGGGAAGCTGCTGAGACTGCAGTGAACTGCATGGATGCAGGCAAACTCCTCAGGAACGAGTCACTAAGCCTGGGACAACACTAGGAACAGAGGAGAATTATCCTGACACATGACTTGCTGAAATACGGCAGTGCCAAGCCTGGCAAGGGAGGGAACAAACAGGGAGTCACTGCTGTATCGGCATCCCAAATTGAAATGTTCAGATGCAGAGCATCATGCGTCCTCTATCTGCACTGCAGACAGCAGGGCCATTTAAAATTCCCTGGCTCTTCTGGGGGATAGCATTAGGGATTTCCCATTCTCCCCCCACTTCCAACCCTCAACCACCGTCTTGAAGGATAAAATGCGATTTAAAAAAAAAAATAAATTTGAAAAAGACAAAACATGAGCGCTCACGCCCGTTTCGTCTCTTGCAGGAACTCCAGAGGCCTCGCCCGCTCCCTGCCTGCTGCTGGAGCCCTGCCGCTCTCCTTGGCAGGAGGACTCTCCGCACACCTTCCCTTGGCCACCGCAGCCACAGCATCCTACCCGCGGACGGGCGCGTACCCCGGACATGCGCTCCCTCCTCCCTCCCGGTGACATCCCGCGGAGGGAGGCACGGAGCGCTCTCACCTGGGCTGGGCTGTCCCGGGCTGTCCCCGTCCGTCCCGGGCCGTCCCGGTCCGGGGCTGTGAGACAAGGGAAGGCGGGCTGGGCTGTGATAAAGCCCGGCTCAGCCCCGCCCGTCCCCGCCCCGCGGAAGGGCCGCTCCGCACATCCGGGCCCGGAGCCGCCCCAGCGCCGGGTCAGGGCTCCGGCCCGCTGGGTTCTGCCCATGGCTCCGGCCGCGGCTTAAGGGAAGGGCCGTGGTTGCGTCCCGCAGCTCCGGCCCGCGGTGCCGGTGATTTCTGGGCCATGACAACCATCAACGACCTCCCCGAGGATGTGCTGGTGGAGCTGCTGTCGCTGCTGCCCGCGCGGGACCTGCTCCGCACCTGCCGGCTGGTGTGTGTGCAGTGGCGGTACGTGGTGGACCTGACCACCCTATGGAAGAGAAAGTGCCAGCGCGACGGGTACTGCGTCCAGAGCGCGGACAGGAACATCTCCGACTGGAAGATCTTCTACCTGCTCTGCCACTTGAAGAAAAACTTACTCAAAAACCCCTCCGCTGAAGGTCTGTCTCCTTATCTCGCTGAAGGTCTGTTTATTTAATTCTAATAAAAGAGTTTTCCGAGCAGTCAGGATGAGTCAGTGTCATGTATGAGTCACTGGGGGACTGTGGTGGAGCTCTGCTGGGTGGGTCAGATCTACAGCTCAACAGCAATAGAACGTGTAGGTAGGTAGGTATTTGCAATACTTTGTGGTTGCAACCAGAAAAATCTGGAGTCACGAGGTCCCACCACTGCAGACAGTGACAATTAATTTACACAGCAAGTACAGTATGGTAATAGAACTATAAGGTATTGGGATTAAACATTTGGGCAGCTGGAGAGCTTTGTGTTGCAAAGACTTGACTAATATGACTACAGAAATTTATTTCGTGGCTGATGATGAGTTTCTGATGTAGTCAGAAAGCTGCTACCTCCCATCACAGCTGCTGACAGCCACATTAAAAGTGACATAGTGATAGGAGTCACTTCCAGGAAAAATACAGAGGATCTTAAAAATTCCAAGTAGCTTCCTAGAATTGTCTTGTAGCTGGCTCTTTAATGAAGCTGAGAATCTGCTGCTGGCTCAGGTGAGTGAGGTCCTAACCTTCATCTTGGGCACATGTGTTTGTAGAAGACTTCCGGCACTGGAGAATTGATCATAACGGAGGAGATGAATGGAGAATTGAGGATCTGCCTGGAGCTCATGGAACTCTGATCCCAGACCCCACAGTAAACAAATACTTCGTCACTTCATATGGGTAAGAACTGGATTCCAGTAATCTGGAGCTGGGAAACCTACTTCATCCTGTGTGTCTGCAAAGGCACTGTGGTTACAAGGCTTGAGAGACAGCTCACCAAACCTTAGCCCACCTGTGGGAAAGAGAAGGAGCTTAATTAACCCTTTGTGCTAATCAGTCTGAGACAGGAGTACTGCTGAGAGAATTAATCACAGCATATGCTAAATTTCTCTGTCTCTACCAGGAACTTCCTGTAATTTTTATAAATAGTCCACATGGGATCCCTGCTCCTCCACTCCCAGAGGTGGTGGGCAAAGGTTAAGGGTTTGGCAGACTCAATCAGCTGCACTCACCTGACAAGTAACCTCCAGAAGTGGTAGGTGTGCCATGCAAACAGAGTGCAGTAAAAGCTGTCAACAGAGGATTAGCAGCTTTTATGTGCACTAGGCAGTGGTTTCCTGTTAACAATACACAAGTGCAGGGATTCCTCTGAATCCAGGTTGTAGGTAACTGTTCCTTTTATCTGAGGGGTGAAGCTCATTCAGTTCATTTGTTTGCCTGGTTCTGGCTATGGAAAAGGCAGGCTTTAGCCAGGTCAGGTTTGTGAGCCTTCAAGCTCCAGGTGGGCAGTAAAGCTGTCAGGGAAAGGACATAGTGAGAGGGAAGAGATGTGTATTGAGGAACTGTATTTCTATGGCTGTTTCAGACTGTGCCTCAAGTCTCAACTCATTACGCTGAAGAACGAAGGATACTGGAATCAGCTGATGGATGAGAAACGGCCTGAAATTGTAGTCAAGGACTGGTAAGAGGATGCACTGAAAACCAGAATTTCTGGCATTAGCCTAAAGATAAAGCTAGGCCTCTCAAGCTTTTCATGCTATAAAATCAGTTCTTTATCCTTTGGGAGTTACAGCTCTTGAGTAAATCATAAGCTAAATCTAAGCTTGTTCGATGGGCTGCAAGGAAGTGGCAATCCTGTGATGGGATAGCTGGAAGCTTTAGACCTTCCATAGCTGTGGGGATATGACATTCCTTTTGCTCTGCAGACAGGGATCCCCTTGGAGACTGTTTTTAACCCTAGGGGAAACTGAAGGCAGGTCACAGACTCCTCCTGTCTCCCCAGGTATGCTCCCAGGGTCGACTGCGGGTGCCGCTATGAGCTCACGGTGAGGCTGCTCTCGGCTGACAACATCAGCCTGGCAGAGTTCCACCCCCAGCCTGTGGAAATCGAGCAGTGGAATGATGGCACGTGGAGACAGGTGAGCAGCAAACCCCTGGGGCAGGAGCTTTGCATCTGTGTTGTGATCACAAGCCTTAACTGGCCAAAAGCCTCCTCTGCTCTGTGCAGGTGGTGAGTCAGTCCTTGCTCTTGGTGCTGAAGAAGCACCAGTGCCCTGAACAAGCCAGGTGCCATTTTTATGTGCCCAGGGTTTTCTAGGGAGTACCCCCTGGACTTCTGTGTTGTGTTTTAGCTCAGTCTTTTTCATTGTTTCTGGGTTTTACTTGTTTTTGTCTAAACTACAGAACAAGAGCAGATTTCTGTTGTATTGGATCAAAAAGCTTTGTTTTAAAACTACTGCAGGGATGGTCAAGTACTGCAGACTAACTTTTCATAAGCTGTTAAAGGTGTTTAACTGGTTTGATTTGTAACACCCACAGTGGGTTGCAGCTAAGAATTGAGCTTCATGTTGGTTTGACTTAGAGAAGATTTCAGGGCAGCAGGCAAGTAAGCAAGGCTTTTTTCTCCCCCATCCCTCAAAAAAGGATTATGGTGCACTTTCAGTGAAATATACCTTAATCTCAGGAAGAGCTCATTCTAAGACTCACAGACTGTAGCTGTCTGAGGTTCAGGTCAGTGCTGGTGTATTTTGGCAAACTAAAATAAGAGGAATTCTCTTATTTCTCTCCAGATTTCTCACACATTCCGGAATTACCCAGCAGGAGTTCGCCACATCTTGTTCCAGCATGGGGGGAGGGACACCCTCTTCTGGGCAGGATGGTACGGGGTCCGTGTGACAAACAGCAGCATCACCATTGGGCCCCACACATCATTATAAAAGCACAATAAAAGGGTTTGCATTTACCTCAGGACTGTAACCAGGTGGCCTCAGGTGCACGTTTTGTCTGTGCTTTCTGGGTGAGAGTCCTCTGTCCCTCACAGCTGATGTCAAACACAAGCAGCTCGTTTTCCGTGTTCACTGCAGAACTTGATTTGTACTGAGCCATGTAACCCAAGATAAGACATGAAAGCACTGCCCAGCCTCCATCATTCTTGCACTTGTTACCTGGAGGAAGCAGGAGGTGCTGGACAGGCTGTTGTACCAAATTCCACCTTGCTAATGCCATCTGTGGGTGAAAGGTCTCCCACAGAAAGGGAAGAGATCAAGGTTTTACAGCCTTTCATAGGAAGAGTCCACACGTGTGCCAGAGAAGTGGAGGAAGGTCCACAGAAAATATAAATACTTTCTCACTTATGAAGGGGGAGGCTGGTTGGGACAGGACTCAGCCCAGTTCAACTGGGGTAAAATTTTATTGAAGACTACTTGGGACAGTCACAGTGGACAGACACTACATAAGGCCTCACTCCCCCTTAGCACGAGTCCATTGCTCTTGTGGAACAGCTCCTTGCTGTCCATCACTGCCCATGTGCAATGGAGCTGCCCTGTTCAGGTGAGAGCTGGATTGGTACAAAGCACTGACTCCCAGGGATGCACTGTAACAACACCTGTACTCACTCTCACACATGAGTCAACATGGGAACAGGCTCTGGCTCCACATTCCAAGTCTGTTCTATATACAGTGGTAAGAGCACTTGAAATAAAGAGGCAGCAGCTGCTCTACATTCACCCAGAAGGCCAGCTGAAGAGATGGTTATCAAGGTATGGTTTGTGACAGATCTTGTTCCACTGGAAGATCAGATGAGGCTCGAAGGCAAGGAAGATTGGACATCAGGTGCCTTTGTGGGCTCGCTCTTCTACGTAGAGCTGCATCTGGAGGAGGGAAACAAGCATCAGTCCTATTTGGTATACAGGCATGTGAATAGAAAAAAAAAGCCTGTAACAGGCTGAAGAGGAAGGGTTTGGACCTTTCCCCCCCATAACCAGGTTTCTTATTTTATTGTGAGGAGTCTGGCCCTGCTTTGGCTACTGACACAGACATCTGCAAGGCTAAGCTACTGCTCAGCAGTATCAAAGTTGTTACCCCACAGAAAACTGCAGAGCTGCTGTCAGAGCAGCAGGTTCAGTCACCTCTTGTCCAGAACGCTCCCCTCACCTTTAAGATGTCAGATGTCATGGTTTTCAGGGGGATAAGCCGGGGGTCGTGCATGTGCACGTCCTGCTCGTCGGCGAGGATCCACGGGAAGTCCTGGGGGCAGGAACACAAGGGTCAGAATATTTCTAAGGACTGAGCAGGCACGGGGCAGTGAGTATTGCTACAGTCTATTTTAGGATTTGGAGCTGCTGTTGTCTGCAGTTATGGCTGTGTGTGGTGATAGTGCTGTCACCTCACCAGCACAAACCCTTTTACCACATTCCAAGCACAGCTGGGATGTGCCTCATGTGACACCTGTATGTCCAAAATATCTACAAGCCTTAACCCCAGAGATGCCAAAACTCTGCACTGCCAAGTCTTTGCTCTGCAGCTTCTTCCACGCTATCAGGTGGTCAAAGGTATCACTCACCTTTATCACCTGGATCTTTTCCATGTTCCGGGTGGCAGCCTCCCGTGTGTGAACCAGAACTGTGAAGGTGCAACCTGAGAGAGAAAGGGCAGGTTCCAGCTCAGGAGACAGCTCCCAGAGAATGGGCCAAGCCAAGCAATGCCAGGCATTAGGTTGTTTGGATCCCAGGTGATGTTTACCTGGGGGGTTGTTGTCCAGCACAGCATCACACACACTGATTTTCAGGATGAAGGCACGGAGTAACTGCTCCACGTGGGATAGCAGGGACTCAGAACTGTGGAGGAGGCAGCAGTTGTTACTGGCCTGCAGCAAAGGCCTGGAGCTGCTCCCAGAACAGCTCTCAGGGACAGGTGTTGGATGGGATGCCATGGGCAAGCAGGAGTGGAAGCCTCACCTAATGGAAAGCAGAGGCGGCTGGGTGATCTCAAAGACAAATCTCTCCACCGGGTGGTGCTCTTTATCCAGGATTACAACCACAACTTTCTCCACATCGTTCTGCAAGAACAAAGATTACAAAAATCCCTTCCTTAAAACAAGCTGTCTGCTGCCCCCAGTGTGCTGCAGATGCTTTGATGCAGTGGGAGTGCACTCATTTGTTGGGGCTCACAGCACGAGCCCTTATCCAAAGCCTGAGCTCAGATTATTCTTAGCAATCAGAAAAAATTGCTTTTGCAAAGCCATTTCTTGCTGGATGTTAAACTGACAGCTTGTGGCTAAGGCTGAGGGACATGAAGTGTAATGAATGGTACACTCCTCTAGATCCTGTTTTGGAACAAAGGAGGAAATGCACAGCCATCTCACTGCATCACCCAGGGAGGGACACTGAGGACAGTAAGAGATGCTCAGACCACTGGCCAAACAGAGCAGTTTTGTACAACTGACCTAATTCCTAATTTATTACATGTGCATTGTAATTGTCTGTAAAGAGCAAGGAATACAAAACCTGCCAGCATTTCATCAGTCACACCTTTCTCTTGCAAAAGCATTCAAACTGTTCTGCCAGAAAAGGTGCATAAACCGAGATGGATTCAAAAGCAAAACAATAAATGATGTAACTGGAAATACACAGACACATGTCCTCACGTCCAACTATGAGATGCAGCAAGACAGCCTTAACTGCCAGGAAAGGTTATGGACGTTGCTTTGATTTTTGTTAGGAACTTTATCAGCCTGTATATCGTGTATGGCAAATTAGTAAGTACAATTTTAATTGCAGCATTTATTTATGTTCTCTTACTTTCCGGCAAAACCACCCGCGGTCCCTTTGCCCAGGTCCCTGATCTGCTCTCACCTTCTCCAGCAGTGGCTTTACACAGTGCAAGGTGTCCTGGATGTACTGGTTCAGCTCTGGGTGGCAGGACATCTGCAGCAAACACAGGGAAGAGTCAGAACTGTGTTTGATGTGAACCAGGACAATGCTAAAAGGGGAGATTTAAACAGAAGCCCCATTGTGTACAAGGCACTCAAGTCATGCTTCAAATAGTGGTGAAAAATGCTGAGTTGCCCATTCAAACCAGCAATTCTTTCAGGGAAGCTGATAAACAATCAGCTGGGGCAAATCACTGCACCCACACGGCTGTTGTCTATCAGGAATATATACCCACAACAGCATATTGGGAATAGCATATTCCAACCATCTCTACTTCCTAGGAAACATGCTTTCCTGTTACCTCACTGCACAGAGCTGGGGAATCCTTCTACTACTGTTGTCCATGACCTGCTTGTTCCATGAGCACTGCTGTATCCTCAGCTACAGGGCTGTTCTCCCTTATGACAGGAACTAATTTCCCTTCAAAAATGAGTTTGCACATTAAAACAATCACTTCCAGAGTTTAAGTTTGTTCTGCTAAGTGCTGACTGATCCTTGCTATGTGGCTTGTCCATACGGCTGTCAGCTTCGAGGAAAATCTCCTACCTGGACAGGTACATTGTATTTTTTCCTCTTCTGAAAGATCCCAATAGGGTAAACTTCCCTGACATACAAGATGAGGTGAACAGCCACTTCCAGGAATTCTGAAAGAACATCTGCAACAACTGGAAAACAGAAGTAAAGAACGCTGGAGTAGGGCAGGGGGGAAGCAGAGCAATACCAGAGACTCAGAGGAATTTTTTTAAAGGTATTTTTTTTGTGCATAAATTTCACCTGCACCCCCTTAACTTCAGGAAGTTTAGGGATAGAGCAACCCTCCAACAATGCTCCCACAGGCTCAGTGCCAAGAAGCCTCACAAGGACACCAGATGCAGCTCAGCACAACACGTTACCTTGCCCAAAGTTAAGGTCCTGCCGTGTCAGAGTGGTCATCTTCCCCAGGCCCTGGAAGTAACCACAAAGGGAGTGTTTATCCTCTGGCTCCTTCATGCCACAAGAACCCCCTGGCCCACAGTGAGAGCTGTGAGCAACCTCTGCAACCACAGCACATCCCCAAAAATAACCAGCAGTGCACAAACCACAGTGTTTTGGCTCACATCTCCAATTGACAGATTATCCTTCATTTAATTCCTGCTTCTTTCCACTCTCACTTTCTGGGACACAGGAAAGGTCAGACACAGTCAGACACAGTAGCACAAGAAACACTGGGGTTTTTAAAGCTTCACACCCCTTTCCCTTTCTAGCCCCTGTCTCCCACTCTAGCACAAAAACTTCTCAGTTTTATGGGTTTATTCTCACATCACCACCATGAACCATCTTGTCCAGGCTCGGAGCTGCATCTTCCCCTGACACATCATCCCACAGGTTCTCTTCTGCTGCCACTGCCAACAACTCCAGTCTCTCTCTCCAGTCCCAATGAACCCCAACCCAGATGAAGTCAACATGGACTTTTTCACACAGGCCTATGGAATATGTGACATTGGAAAAGACCCATAAGGATCATGGAGTCCAATTCCCTGCCCCTCTCAGGACTACCTAAAATTAAACCATGTGGCTCAGAGCATCATCCAGATGCTCCTTGAACTTGGACAGGCTTGATGCCATGACCATTTCCCTGGGGAGCCTGAAATTTGTGACAGTTGCAAAGGGCAGCACAATTATGGTACCAAATTGAGCATCATGTGCCAACAACCAGACAGAGGGCTTCAGCTTTCCCTCTATGCTGGAATCTGTGCCCTGTGCCAGAATGTACATAATTACCTACTAGAAATTTTGTTTCATTATTTTATCCAAACTCTCTGCATGTATGAAAACTAAGCACTAATAGCAGCACCACTCTTTAGACAGATTTTCAAGCTGTTTCAGCTGCCACAAACCATTTTTCAGACTTGCAAAGAATTAGTTCAACCTTCACAAAATGGAGAGCTACTCTCATTTCCCTTTTTTAAATCAGAATCACACCACTGTGCACAAAGACAGCCTGCAATATCAGTCATCTGCTACATGAAATAAAATTAAGACACTTGAGCATCTCTCTAGTGCCCCAGCAAATCTCGAATTTGTACAAAAGATCTGTATCAGAGTAGCATAAACAATCTGTGTTTAGGTTTAGGTTCATATCCTCACATAAACATCATCCCTTCTCAAAGAGAGCCCAGGGTGGGAACAGCATCCCAAGCCACCCACCCTTCCCTGCAGTCACACGGTTGGAACTGGTCACCAAACACTCACGGACTGAGCAGGGAGGGAGACCCTGGAACCACAGAGCGCTGTGGGTTGGAAGGGAGCTTTAGGCTCGTGTTGTTCCACCCCCTGCCACGGGCACGGACACCTCCCACTATTGCTCCAAGCCCCGTCCAAACTCCTCGGACACTTGCAGGGACGGGGGATGGCACGGAACTGAGACCCCCCATCCTAAACGCGCCCGTGCCCAGGACGGGACCGGCCCCACAG
>VXBA01004887.1:0-17382 GCA_013399895.1 Serilophus lunatus
TGCTTAAACCACCACAAACCCCCATCAATATACAACCTAAACTGTGCCACTTCTAGCCCATTTGCAGCATGCCAGTACTCACTCCGAGCAGTTTTGTTTAGTAGTAAAGGGAAAAAAATGAAGAATAACCTCAGAGAATAATTAAGAAATAACCTCGGCTTTTTCCTCAGTTTTCCTTGACATATTTTCTTTACAAGTTTCCATTCAACTTTAATTAAGTTTTGCTTTGATATCCTGAACCTGAAACAGTGGATTTTTTTCCCTTATAATATAAACTTTTCCTTGAAGGTAAAAGAAAAAAAAACACAAATAAAGAAGCTATTATGGAGCTATCATCATCAGGTCATAGAATGAAAGGATTATGAGTTTTATTGGGTTAAAAAAATAATCTTTGAATTAATTATCATTTTATGAGTTTCAGGTACATGCAAAATATCAAATTAATAGTGCTTTATTCGATCCCTATTTGATGTTAGAAGAGTGTTAAGTGAAAAAAATGTTACTCATGCTCAATTTAAGAGTTCTTCAAAGTAGGCGGATCTTGGAAATTGATTAAGGGCTAGGCCTAGGAAGCTTCACCAGCTTTAATAGTTTAAATTAACATAAATCATAGGTTTGGGGGTTTTAACCTGAGTAAAATCAACAAAATTCCAACCAAAACACCCTTTTAAACTGAAATGTCTTCAAATTCACTTTTAAATCTCTGATATGAGCATTATCATTTCTAATCTTTCAATGTAGGATTACAAAGCCCATACTCTTGGTCTTTATACTTCTGTGTGAGAAATACGGTATCACAGTATCACAGCATCACAGTATCAACAAGGTTGGAAGAGACCTTTGAGATCGAGTCCAACCTCTAACCCAATACCAACCCATCATCTACTAAGTGCCTCATCCAGTCTTCTCCTAAACACTTCCAGCCTAGATGAAAAAAGTGAAGTAATCAATCAAAGTTAGACACAGTTACAGCTCCGAAAAAGAAAGATCACGAAGTATGAAAAATTACTAATAAGGCACACACTTTCTTGTCTATTAAATAGACAAGTCAGTCTGATTTATGCTATCTGTGCATTTCAAGCATTTTAGAGACAATATATAAATTGTAATCTAATTATGATCATTAAATATGTTAAGCATTTCTACAAAGTTTTATGTTTTTGAGTCGCAACAATATTCAGAACTTCTTTCATTGTTCCAGTAAAGCATACATGAGTTGCCAACAATCAGAGTAGTTTAGTCTAGGTATGAAAATCAGAGCTAAAAGTTTCACTGTCCAAAATCTATTCTAAATTCCTCAGCTGAAAATGTAAATAAGGGACTCAAACAAATGTTATAATTTTTCTATCACAGATATTACAGACTACTTTACCATGTAATTTCTAGGACATTTAATGTCCCCTCATGTGAATGATCTGAACATTAGAGTAAGCCACATTTTGAGTTTAGATCAGTACAAGGAAATTATGCTTTTATTTGCTTTTCCTCAGTTCATATTTTGTTATTTAAGTATTTTCTTTGTTAAAGAAAATTTGGAATCCAGTTTTCAGATTTTTTTGAAGATATTTGGCTTCTAATTACAATCTGCAGACATATTAAACTGAGAAAGAAGTAATTCACTCTCCACCGACATGACTAAAACCCCGGTTAACGCATTTCTTTTTACAAGATAATTTACATTCCAGATAAGCCAGCAACATCTCTTTCCACATTATGTCAACATGTAAATCCCAAGCAAACGTCAGGATGTAATAAATCAGCACCTCTTAATACAAATTTCTTCAGCATAGCCCATGCACCTTGACTTTCTTCTTTACTAAATCATGATGCACTATACACTATACTATGTGCTGTTTCACTTGATGAGAGGACCACGTGCAGCTGGGAAGTCAGTACCACAGCTCCAACACCTCCTTGACCTCTTTCAAGATGCTACTGATCAAGTCCATCTGGATCACAGAAGTGCAAAAGCACTAAATCTTGCAAATTCCAAGACAATATCCATCTTGGCATCTGTGGAAGCTCTGTTTCCCCTTCTTTTGGAGCTATCACTCCAAAGGGCAATCTACACACGCCATGAATTTGCTCAGTAGCCCTGCTATCCTTTTATCAAAGTGCTTTTCAGTTCACAGCTTCTTCTCAAACTTGCTGCAAAGGTGGCATGGGTATGACATGAGGACGATAATTCAGAGACAAATGGAGAGAAAATGACTGTGGTAAAGCAGTGTGCTCTTCCACAAAGTAGCATGAGCACAAATTGTAGGACGTTCTATAAAATGTCAGCAGATGTTTATCTTGACTACACACACCTAAGGTATTTTTTTTACCCTAGCCATATAAAATTAATATCAATCATCAGAATGTGACATCAAACAGTCCAAATTCATACACTTTCTACACAAAGATGATGAAAACAGACTGTCTTTCAAAATGTTCAAGCAATAAGAAGATGCATTATTTTATTAATAGTACCATGCAGGCTCTTGTCCTGTTAAAATATTTTTACTATTACTAATTACTTATGTTCTAAGGTGAATGCAATGGTTTCTTTGTTCATACTTAGACCATTTCATGCTGCCAGAGTACACATGAGCAAGCTTGCAAGCTTCAACCAAGGAACTGCAAGCCACAGTCTTGATCATATTTAAGGTGCAAAACAGAGCGCAGATTTGACCACTTCTGTGTGTTTTTCAGTGTAAGAAATTTGTCCAACATTTGACATTTGTTATTTTTGTATATCATATAGTCCCAGTAATAGATTCATATTCTTTTATATATTTTATATATTTTCCAATAGTCTAATAAAGCTAGATTTAGAGGTGCCTAACTTTCTCCACAAGGACCTAAGAATTTCTAAGATCAGTTTTATTTGGATACAGCAAAGTGGAAATTCCATTCTGAAGATAGATTAGGCAGCTTTCAATTAGAGAAAATTGAAATAAGAGAAGAAAACAAAAGCGAGAAGGTTTGTACACCCCTCTCCTTCTGCCATCTGTGTTCTTGAGGGTAAGTCCTTGCACTCCATCCCTGAGTGATTTTTTAGTGAATGCCAGTGTGATGGCATCTCTGCTGTGGTCCCTAGAAATGCATTCTGATAAGGCTGAAGTCTGTCTGTTTCTTGTTGCTCACTGCAGTCTCTTTAGTCTCTATGTGAGACTGAGCAGCTCTCACTGTTCCCCTTTTCTCTCTGTAGTTCCATGGGAAAGATGCAGATGTCCTGCTAGATGTCATCAGACGGATCTCATCAACTACAAGTAAATCCTCTCCAAACCAAGAGAGAGCAGCCAGTGCTTTGCCTTGTTATTATCTCTATTTGCCAGTCATTTTTACTTTGTTACATTTAAAAACAATTCTTGGTCCCACTGTGCTAAACACTGCGTGAACATACCTGATGAGAAAGTGTGTGTCCCTAAAAGCTTTTACTCTGAAGGATAAGACATAAATACCAGCTGAAACAATCATCAACTGGATGAACTTTAAGGAAAACATGCTCAAAAAAACTAAATCCACAATTTAATGCTTTCTGCATCACAGCCACAATTTCCCCATCTGTTTCTGATTGATAACAGACTGAAAGGTACCATTTCCCCTGTTACTGCTTAATTTAGTAAAATGTTTTGTTAAAAAAAAAAAAAAGGTTGGCTCTCTATGGGCATTAGTGGAATGAATACAAGTGAATATAATGCTCAAGAGGTTTTAGCCTTCCAATTACTTCTAAAGGAAAATAAATGCAGTAAGCATCAGTGATTGTTTGCTGTTGTATACTATCAACAAAACTGGTAGTTCTAATAACAACCAAGTCAAAAAAAACCCAAGAACTTCTCAGTCTTGCAGCCTTTCTGTGTGTAATCCCACCAAAGTCAAGAGTTATACAGGATTGGATTCAGGCATAAGAGGTTGAAAATTAGTTTCAGTTCAGGAAATGAATGTAAATAAACTAAATCAAAGTGTAAAGAAGAGAGACATTTCTTTTATCTTTACCTTTCCAGAGGGAGGAAAAACATGTATTAAAAGGAACTCCATAGCAAAAGTAAATCTAAGCAATTTGTGTTTGAACATTATATTCACAAGCCTTTTATCAATCTTTTAATATATTCCCATAATTTTTCACCAGGAAGCCAGGAACTCGTGTCCATTGTAATTATGATCCACAGTAACTATGTTGTCTTACAGAATTTTGTCAAAATTTTTAAAGGATAGCAATCTAATAGTAAAATTGAAGGAATTATTTTTTATTTAATTGCCTTAGAAAAAAGCTGAATTTTAATATGGTAATGCCATCTGAACAGTTTTCTATTTAAGATAAATATTAGGTTTATATCCCAATGTAAGGGATGGGATGTAGAGAATTTGTGTCTTGTTTAGCTTCATAAACCATATTTAAAGGTTCAGCTGTATTTATCAAGCTCATTCATTGATTTTTGCTTCTGCCATGGAACTTACCGATTTATTTGTTCAACTGAAAATTGTCTGTCAGCTATTTGATTTGGCCATATGACTTGTCAAAAACATAATTAGGAAGCAAGCACTTCATCTTGCATGTGAGAACTTCTGGCAGAGTCAGATGTCTGCAGGAATTGCTGTTTGCTAAGTGAGCCTGTGTCCATGGCCGGGCTGTGGGATCTTCCAGTTTGGAATGATGTGCCCCTGTGCTGCAACTGAACTTGGTCTCTTCTCTCAACCATGTCATGTAAAGGTAGTTCAAGATCCTCTGTCCTACATTGTGATCCATAACATGATAATTATAATGTATTGCACTATATTGAGGTACAATCATTTATCTCATCTAGTAGTAAATTTAAAAGTGAACAAGCTTTCTGTCTGCCTTTTGAAGCGTATGCTCTTTTTCTTTCTTTTCTCTGATAAGATCAATAGTCTTCGATTTGTCAGCCAGGCCATCTCTTACTTGGCTGTAAATTTAGAAACTTCTGGAAACAGAATTTTTCACCTTCAGTTTTCTATTTAACACATTCCAAGCATCACTTCTCAGGTAACATGAAAGATAATTTCTTTTTCAGCACAAGACAAAAGAAGATTTCTAGCTATTTACAAAATTATTTTGAAAAGATGGAAGCTGGCTGAGGTTCTCGATTCACTTTTTGTCTTTCTCTTTTCTAGTAGGCTTGAGGAAGGGTTTGGTGTTTGTTTTGTTTTGTTTTGTTTTGTTTTTCTGGAAGCCCCAAAACTGATTAAGAATCAAGCTCTTGAGACAAAGTAATTTTGAGAGCTTAATTTAAAGTCTTATATTTCCCTAGTATCTTTTAACCTAAGAACAGGATTCCTAATAATATACTGAATATCATAAACAACACCAACAGGAGAGATACAAAGAAATGATGCAATTTACTTCATTTAGTTTTGAATACAGGCAGAGGGAAAACAGAAAGATTTGTGTAGTTCATAAATAATCACAAACTTTTTGACTAATCTTTTTCAAGATTTTTCTCCCACTACCAGAAAAATAGGATAGAAATCATAAGGTAAATAAATATCAGAAAATCTGATGTCGATGTTTTTATAGTATAACATCATGCCTCATAAGTGTGTTCTTTCATTATTGATATTATACTTGCTATTTTAACCTAGTACATCCTTTTTCAGTTGTACTTAAATGACAGAGACCATTCTTAAAATCTATAGAAACTCAAGACAAAAACTTTCCGTGTTTCAGCTATATTAGAGCTAAAACAAAAAATGTTCATTAGAATGTTATGAGAAGAGACATAATAAGAGATGAAAAAGGAATAGAAGGAAAAGAGAATCAGGAAATACAAGAGTGAGACAAAATACTAAGAACATAATGAAAAAGAAACTTTCCTGTAATTTCTTCTCAGTCTTGGCTTATATTTTTGAGGTGCCAGAGTCCAGTATTAAATTATTTTATAAAACCTTACTGGACTCTTTATTCCTGCTAGTAATTACGATCCCTTTTAAATTACATTACACCATTGCATAAGGTAAATAATGTCCTTTTTGCAGAAATGTACATTAAAGCCAATAATAACACCTTGTCATGAGGTAAAATTAATAGCTCTAACCAGTAGTACTACTTCAGCCTCTTGTCAGCTTACAGCTGTTAAAATATTAATTCTTAGGTTTGTCACAGAGAATTGAGATTGGTGAGCTATCACACTTACCAAGTATTATCAATTTCTAAATATTTCCTCAAAAATGATGTAGCAAGTCAGTGCTCTTATGTGTTGATGTGGGTTGAGGCTTCTTAAGGCATCACATTTCAACGCGTCAATACTGCCTGTCAATATTGCAACATACTTGCTGCTCCTAAAGAAGCCAAGAAGTTCCACACTAGGACACATGCAACCCATAGCATGCTGTCAGTTAACCCTAAACGGTGGGTGTGGGTGTATTGCTCAGGCACTTGGTTTTGAATTGTCACAAAAGACAATCTGACATATTACAGAAAACTGAGTGTTGATGGTTTACCTTAAGATGACAGACTGTAAACTGCTGTGGTCATTATGGCTTTAAACTGAAAGCAAGCGGGTTTAGATTCTTTAGTGTGGGGGTGGTGAGATATTGGAACAGGTTGTCCACAGACATTGTGGTTGCCCCATTACTGGAAGTGTTCAGGGCCTGATTGAACAACCTGGTCTAGAGGAAGGTGCTCTCGTCCATGTCAGGGGAGTTGAAAGTAGATAATCTTTACGGTGCCTTCCAACACAAACCCAAATCATTCTATGGTTCTACAATTTCAGAAGCAGCTGAGCAATGCCAGCAGCTGTCTGATACCTGACAGGAGCAAGAAGAGGTGGGTCAAGCCCAAAGCTTCCAACAGAAGAGAAAAAGACCAGAAGCTGGGAGGATATCTGCAACTGCCATGCTCTTCTGGGAAGTATGTTTCCTTTGTCCTTTCAACCTCCACTAGATAGCCACTTTTGGCTACTGTGGAGGGATGGTACTGAAATAGGTGGCCTTTTGGTTCACATGTCCTTTCTTAAGCTTCTGTTACCTACTCTTTCAAATATGAATAGCAGACTGAAACAGTAATCTGTTCCCACATGGCACTGCATGCATGGAGTTAATATTAGGTTTCATTCTTGGAAATCAAAACATGTAGGAAATGACTGTTTCGGTCATCTGAAGACCTCGATGTTTTAATTATAGTCCTTTTAATTACTGCTTTCATTCTGACCATAACATGGATCCCATGTGCCCCTGATCATTCAGTTTCTGCTAACACGATTCTGCTTCTCTGCATGCTGTCATTTGCTAACTTATGTGGTGCCAGTGATTTTATACACTGATTAGCTGAATCATTTTTTGAATGGAGACATCATTTTTTCCTATTATCATTCACTTTATTCAAGCCTGCAACCTGCTGAAGACAAAGAAAGGCTTCTGTGTTCAGCATACCACACAGATGATGCACATGGTGGTCTCTGAAAAGATATTCAAGTACAATTGAACCTTTGAAGAATCTTTAAGCTCCTTCTCAATCCAGGCATATCTTTTTGATTAGGTTATATGCTGCTGGGCTTTAGGTTAGTATGTTGCAACCTCATTTCTAAAAGTGACCGGGCTTCTGCAATTCTGGTATTTTTAGTAGTTTATTTTAAAGTATTCCAAATATTAATGGGGGCTAGGCAATCTTCCTATGAAAATCAGTTCCCTTGAAATTTAAATCCCTCTGTATTATTTTTCCAATAGATTGACATCTCAAGAAGTCATGGGAAAAATAAGCATTCCCTGGCTGGCACTGTGTGAAGTAACCATCCTTTTAACAAAGAAAAGCATAGGCATGCATAATTTCTCTACTTCTTATCTGTTACATGTGCTTTTTTCTACATTTAGTCCCACAAAAACTACAGAGATCTTAATGTTACAGGTAGTTCAATAGATTCTTTTAAAGGCTGTACTTGCCCTTTTTATAATAGCCTGATTCTTTAAGGGGATTAGTTTTTTTGGTTTTTGTTTTTTTTTTTTTTTTGTAGAGAGGTACCTGGTATTTGATTATTGTAAAAGCACTAGTTCTGACACAACTTCCTATCTCTTATGCTTATTTGTCTAATTAATAATTAAGTATTCAGAAGAGGATATGTACGTATGTGACTTTGCTTCTAAGCTTAACCATGTCATGGCTTGTTTCCATCACCGTTTTGTCATAAAAAACTGACCCTAACAGAGCTTTCAGGAGCACCTTCCTCCACTGTAAAACTGAACAGCTCCTTTTGTGCATCTTTCTGTTACAATAATACATGAGCTCAAAACAGAGTTTTTATGCCTTAAAATGGATAATGATGGAACTTGATGATAGCTATGGACTCAAAAGGCAAACACCGCAGCTGAGATGCTTCACAACTGATTTTACTTTGCTGAACCATAAACACTGAGAACTGTTTTCTTCCTCTGTAAGGAAATGAGAGATATAAACAATTTTCCAGTGCAATTCTCTTGACTTCAGGGCAAAGTGAGCTGTTCCTGAGATTCCCCAGTTTCTGTCTATTGATTACAGGGGCAGTATGAAGGACTAGAGGAGACATATTGTGAATGTTGGGTGGTATAACTCTCACTCTAGATGTCTCTTCATTTAGCTGCTCATTGATGTGAGCTGTTACAATTCACTGTTTTTCGCTGTTCAATTAGCAGTGGTCACTGCATAGGTCACTGAAGCAACCACCAACACACAAGCAGTGTTATTAACTAATCCTGACTCCTCAAGGACACATGGTCACCTGTGATTGTAGTCCTACAGCTCTATTGTTGCACTAGTAATACTTCACAAGGATCAGTGTATTAATTGGAGACTTTGTCAGACATTTGCTCTGAGCAGCATCACTGTACTACACTGACATATAAATGAGCAAAAATTGTATGTATGAGTTATATTGCAACTCCAGTTTCCTTAATTTTGCTTCCAACATCCAAACTTCAACATCTTGTACAAGATGGCTTTAGGACACCTTCTGTCACCAAAAAGAAAGAAATAAAAAATGTGAGGATTTTTGAAAGCTCTTTTGTATGGCTGCCACAGCAAAAGTAGGCCAAGAGTGTCATTCACTGAAACCCGTACGGCCATAAATTACAAAATACTTAAAACAATTATATTGAAATTATTGAGAGGAAAAAACAATTAAAAAACCCTAATCAATCAATCAATCAATTAATCAATCAAACAAAAAAACCTCAACCAAACAAACCAAACCAAAACAACACAAAAAAAAAGCCCCAGATGAAGACATGAAAGTGAAACAAAAAATCTGTAATTTCATTCTTGAAAACTTGTATGAGAATGTTCATCTTCAAGAAAAGAAATAAACTTAACCATCACTACACAGAAGCTGAATAGGGACATGATTATTACCTTTTCCTGTCTTAGCTGTCTCAGCATGATCCTTTAGACTTTTAACTGTTACAAAAATTACTTCTCTATTCTTCACCCTACTCCAGTTCTCCAAGAGTTTACGGGTATACAAGTTCATAAAAATGATGCAGTCTCTGTGTCACATATTTGCTGCAGTTCTTCTGAGACAGAGGTATTTATGCACAAAGACAACATTTCTTTCTGATTTGAGTGTCATATCCTGACTAGGACACATGAAATACTAATCTGCAACAGTTTTACTCGTAAGATTATATTACACTCATATATATGCTAACTGTTGCCAATATTCACATGTAGATGCCATTTTAATTTCATATTACATAAAAGTGCATATGAGTATTTTGAATGAGAACAGAATTCACATTGTCATCACTCATCCATGAAACGATTCCTTTTTGGTATCTCCATGACTCATGCTGAATTGTATACTACCCCCCCTCAACAAGTTCTATGGCAGCCCTATGGCAACTTGCAGAAAGAAACAATTTAAAGATACATCAAATATTTTTAAATATCTGCAGTTCTGAATATCTTAAAGTTTGTACAAAATGGTACAAAGTTATGAAGTACAGTGACCTGGCAAGGCACAGTCCAGAATTCACTCTTAGCTATCTCTGTTAATAGGTTTTTTAGGGTTTCCAGTGCTTTGTTCATGCATGTATGTACGTGAGTAGGTTCATGTAATTTTGAAAACTACCAGGCAGTTGTTTTCCCTTTACAGTTTTAAGGATCACCTGGGGTTTTCTTTACTCAGCAAGTTGGAATGAATATGCTGCACTTCAGTTTAGTTTGTGTTGAAGAATCCAGAAAATATAATTAGTTTTTCAAGAGATCCTTTGAACAGAGATTCATGAGACCTCATCCAGATATTTCTTGGAAAAGCTCTTAGAAACATCAGGAAACTTTTTTTGTAGATGGACTAAGATTTCTAATGATGGCTTGACACACATGAGGCTACTTGGGAAATCAGCTGTTAGAGTACCACTGAATCTCTAAAGACATTTTATTTAGTTTTCATTGAAGTTTTCAAAAGGCATACTAAATGCTTTTGGTTAAGGAGTTAGTATTGGGTAAGGGGGTGGGATGGAGTTTAGTTTTGGGTTTTGACTGTTTTGACTTTTTGATATTCCATTGCTGGTTTGTACTTCTTTTAAATATGGCTGAGGGGCATACAGCTCTAAAAGCAATCTGTTTTTATATCTCAATAAAACTGCATATCCAAGCACAGTTGGTTGAGTTTACAGCAGAGGTATCTGTTTTGCTTTCAGATAAATATTTATTGTGTTTCATTTTACCATATTTCCCCCCCACACTGGTTTTTCATGGGTTTTCATTTCTTACTTTTTTGTGTTTTGATGCAAGACTATGAACCAAGTTAACAGAAGTTAGGTTTTTCTAGCCCACTCAGATATGGAAACTAAGTCCAAGTCAGGGCAATGTCCTGGCATGGACCAGTACACCACAAAATCCACCTTCCAGACTAGCGGGGAACAGCAACTCACAGTATGGCAGGCTAGAGGCGTGTTGCAACAGGTAGTTCAGGGATTTCAAAATTTGGCTTAACTTAGCCTGTCTGAATTCTTCCTCATAATCATGGACTTGTTGAACTGAATAATTACTGACTCTGCAGTGAGAACTTGTTCGGTGCCAGCATTTGTCACCATCAATGCATTTTCTCTGACTTTGCTCTTTCCTTTCAGGAAATGCCTCAGATACAATGCAATATTCATGTGTCACTCACTTTCCATATTAAATGTCTACTCACTGACTTCTCCAAAATATTTACACAGATCTGTGGCTTTACATGTGGATTAAAAGTACAAAAGATAATTGGGATTAATTACAATAGATTGTTGGTGCATGAAGCTACAGGTTCAGGAAAAATGCCTGGGAAAATAGTTGAATGCTTCAACGGTTATGCATTTCTAATTGACTATAATTTTCAGCATCTTAATGTGTCTACAGCTTTTGACAAGTTGAAGCTATACTTCTACTTATAACCTATAAAAATATTCTATTTTAAAACTATCTCAGAATTATGGCAGGAATTGTATTCTATTGTTTGATTCCTTGGTGTCAATATGGAAAGAAGTTAAGCTTTTTTCATTCAAAAATGCTCTGAATACCTTAAAAAAGCCCTAACAGATAAATCTCCCTCATCATGCATCTTCTTAAAACGAATATATCTACCTATATGCTAAAACAATTAAATGTAGAAGAAAACCTAATCTTCTGATTGCAAACATAAAAAAATATTCTACATTTTGTTGAGCTTGCAGAGAACACCCAGATTTTAAGAATAGAAAAGTTCTCTATTACACTGACAGGCCATTAACTATCCCCATTTATGACATTCCTTTTTTTCCTCTGCTCAGAAACATGATACAAATGTGATTGTCTCAAGTTGTGTTCATGACAGAAGCTGTGGCAGAAAAGTTAGTTATTATTTCTGGGAGGTGTGATGAGGGTTGTCTTTTACAAAAATGCTAGATCGTTCTAGGAGCCATCATGGTTTAAACAGATTTTCCATCACACAATCTATTTCATTTGGGGAACTGTTGTAACAATAGCAGAAAAAGCATGTGGCGTTTTTGGATTTTTTTGTGGGTGGTTTGTGGTTGGTTGGTTTGTTTGTTTTGCAGGGTTTTTGGTTGGTTGGTTGGTTGGTGAGTTTTGTTGCTGCTGTTGGTTGTTGTTTCTGCTGTAGATCTTTGCAGCTACGGTACAGCTGTCATGTCCATTCCAAACATTATTGTATTCTGATGCATTATGCTGGTATAAAGTGATAGCTTGAGTACTTTCTCAGTTAAGTTGTTTCAGTGAAGCACTATTTCACTCAGAGTTTCAGTGCTTAGCCTATTATTGAACTAGTAGTCTGAACAACTCATATACATTAGGTGAGGAAATATAAACCCTGTGAAGTTCACTGGAGGCAGAAGTCTTCCTAAGCTGAACACTCCCTCTTTTCCCTGAAGAAACCGTTTGTGGTGGTAGGAAACTTTAGCCTTTAGCCTCTTGCAATCTCATTTACCAGGAGAGAAGCATATGGTAACTCTATCTACCTTGTAGCCTAGCAGTCAAGAAGTCAGACCACTTTCTTGGGATGTGAGAGACCTGGCTTTCACTTGTTGTGTGTAGATCCCACACAATCTACAATTTAAGCTACATCTTCCACCTACCAGATAATTGGTAGTTCATAAGGTATTTTTTTGTACACATGCTCCAGGGTTCTTATGCTGAACTTGATGCACTGCACAATTGGGGAGTGAAATGCGATGCTCCCCAACTGAGTAACAATAACAGCAATTTCTCAGTACTGAATTGCCATGCTAATTCCCATGTCCTTCAGTTATCATCTGTAACAATAAAAAGAAATAGCAAGATACCTCTAATTACCCCCTCTTTTCATTCCTAGTTGTTCAGTTGCTACTGCTTGGCTAGCTAACTGACTGGGAAAATTAAAGCCTATGACTCTCACCAGAAGCAAAATTATTATCTCATCCACATTGTGCTCAGCTGAAGCATGGGTACACTGCCAGCAGTGCCTCAGTCAGCAAGTTTCAATGTTGGACAAGCCACACTTACAGTGACCTTCATCACCAGTTGTCCGGGTGATGATGCAGTCATATAAAAGCAGGCGTATCAATCACTTTGCAGTAGAAATTATAGAACTTTTGTTTTACAAGTGGCTTTCACAAGTTTTATGGTTCTGTATATGGTTTTTTTCGGTAAGTACACAATGTTATTTAGAAGACTTCTATTTTTAAGTATCAGTTGTGTTATTTAATGGCATAAGTGTTTGCATCTTTCAATAATGTGATTAACTCACATATGAATTATGTGAATTATGCTACTATATATGTTTTATTATCTTTTATTAGGGGACAACTATAATTTGAAGGTGCTTATTACTTCTCTTGATCATTTGGGGTCATAAGTTGAATGTGAATTGTTTGTTTCCTTCTGAGTATTTTGAACTGAGATTTTCTGTAATACTGGATTCTTTCCTTCATTTTTCCTGCAACATAATGAGTTAAACATTCTCAGACTGTATGTTCACAAAAATATAATTCTTTAGCAGATTTTTTTAAAGTGCTCTCTTAAGGTTATCTTAATAATTCCTCATCTGCAGTGTGGATATTCACATGATGTTCAACATTCCTTTCAGAGACCACAATTTAATCTCTCTCATTTGTTCCTCTGTGCCCTTTTACAGTATTTATCTTGTGCAGTCATACAGGAAGATTGAACATATGTGATATTTTAGTAATCTCGGAGAATGAATAACAGAAAATTCATACTCTTTGGAACTGCATTTGAAAGATACAAGAGCTAAAACTTTCATAACAGTATTTTTAAAACAGTATCTCACTGTTTAATCCAGGGTAGTAAAACTATTTTTATTTAAAGTAAATGTGAAAAAGTTTTTATGTTCTTGATAATCTTCATGTATGAACACTTTTCTATCTAAGTTCTGCTGATGCACACATCATTCCAGGGGCAATGTCCCAACAGAAAGACCTAATTCCTCAGCCTAGAAAAAATCATTGGGATTGTATCCTGGGCAAAGGAGAGGTTTCATGCTTTACATGGAAATAGCCTTCTTCTGCAACTGGTGATCAATTGCTGTATAAAAAAATGTACTGAACACGTAACCTAAACAGTAAAATAGGGTTCACGATAAACATGAAGCCTTTGTTTTCAAATCCAAATTCACACCTTCTAGGATATTTTAAACTCCTTATTTTAAGAAGGTATTTTCAGTAGTGAAAATGATATCCAACTGTATCACAAGATTTATTCTTAATACTTAGCTAATATAAACTATTTCTCTCAGATGTCCTTGTACTGCCTGAGCAGCTCAGACATAACCACAAAAAATCCCTCTTGCAGACTCATTTATAATCAGGTCTGGTGTGTGGATATGCACCTGTCTGTCAAAGGATATTTATCACCTGATCACCAGGTCTCAACTATAGACTAGGAGTCAGGTTTTCAATTTAGTCTTGAAAACTCTAGACATATTTATATGTCAACATTATTTTGCTATAAACTTTGTTAATTATGAAAAAAAAAAAGTGTGGAAAAAAAGAAAATTATGAAACTGAGTTTTCTCAAGCCTTCTCAATAGTGAGAGAAAAATTGAACTTGAGGAGGAGGATATTTATGCCAAGGTAAGGAAAGGAAACATGGAAGGACAGGAATAAGAGTAGGCATGGATATACAGTCCTTACAAGCATGGGAAAGTTGGACTGGATGACAACAGGAAGTCCTCCTTCTCAGCTCTGGCAGGTTTCTTCAGCCATTCCCCATTTCACTTCTTCCTTTCATAGCAAAGAAAACCAGTAAAGTAAAAGTAATGATGGTTTTGTGCCAGTTACAGTAAATGCTGGTCATGCAAGAAGAGCAAAAGAAAAAAGCAAAAGCAAGAAAAAGACATCTTGTTAGCATAGATGCTGTACAATAAAATGTTACGCTATCTTCTCTCAGTAACAGAAATGATATCAAACCAAGATTTCCTCTGGAGAGATTTGTAGCAACAGTGAATCATTTGGACTGTACAATATGGAGAGAAGAGAGACCAACTCATTTTTAAATTTTTTTTTTTCCCAGAAACTGGTGAAAAGAATCACCATTCACAGGCTCTCTATGAAACACTTTTCTGGCAAACAGCCTTTGACTAGCCTTTGCCTAGCTTTAGCCAAGCAACTGGCTTTGGCTTTTAAATGCAAAAGGTTTTATACAACAAATGAGAACCCCAATGCTGAAGCTTTTATCTTACACTTCCATACAAACAACTGTGTCTGAGTAATCATATTCCAAAATATGAGTATGATTTAGTTGTCAGGACTTATTTTGAATTTTGTGAAATTCAATTATGTTTAAAAAAGGCTGAGGGGCCCCAAAACTTTTGTTGTCAGCCAATCAAAGATGATTTTCTGCTTCACAGGAAATGAAGAGAGGATTACATACATGTATTCATCTTCTTCTTCAGAGGACTTTTTTAACCCTCAAGAGAGAGGAATGTAGAAGGTAAGTACATGCGTATCCCTCCTTCATTTTTATGGGGAAGGGAGGCGAGGCGACAGCTCTTTCTCCATCTTCTCAGAAGCAAGCAGTTCTTTTGTCTTCCCTCTCCATAAAGAAATGCATGCCTCCTAATGAAGTGCACAGGCTTATACAAAAATAGCTCAGGAATCTGATAGCTCTAGGTTGCTGCTAGCATATGCTAAAAGCAACAATTGGACACCTATTTCTATATCCCAAAATTCAGCTTTCAAGTGAATCTACTTGAATCAACAATGAATTTTTTTATTGGGGTCATCAGAACTTAGAGGAAACATGCAAAATCTGGTGGAATCTCAAATTCAAACGAGACTTAAGTTTAATTCTAAAATTTAAACCCTCATTGTCAAATAAGTTAGAATTCAGGAAAAAAAAGTTCTTGTATCTCCTGACCAAAGAACTTTCTTCAGAATATATACGTCTTTCCTGTTAAAACATTCATAGGTAAGCTAATATTTCTTCTATAACTGGAAATAGAAAAAGCAATAGTGAATCTAATTAAGGTCTGTCAGCAAGCCTGGACTACATGAGGCTTTCATAGAGCGATTAGAAATTTTGACTCTTTCCTTTGATCTCTAGTCTTGCCCTTGGCAGTTGAAACATTGCCAAATGGACCTTGACAACACTTCATGTCCACTCTGTGCTCATATGCTCAGGCTTCTGTGAAACTGTACCGTAATTAAATCTGTCTCCATCAACAGTCATAAGAGATTTTCTTAGGCTTTGGGACAGGATGAAACATTTCTGGCTTCTAGTCTGTTTATATAACTATCCCTGGTTGAAATTAGAAGTCTCAAGGAATTCCCTTTCTCTTGCTTATACAGAATCTTACATTTTTCTTAAAATGAAACAGAGGATAGCAGATATGAATCAAAATTAATATAACAGCAACAAATAAAAGGAATGTACAGAAAATTGAGGTAAACCTTAGTTCTATTAGCATTAAAAGCAAAACATCTAGCTATTTCACAATTGAGTTAATTTTCTTTAAAATAGTATGAGTGAAAATATAGTTTGTAAATCTGCACATTTATATTTTTATTTCTTTTATTGCAGAGGCTTGACTTAATTTTGGAGGAGATAATCAGCTGAACAAAAGAAAAGATTCACTTAATTATAAAAGGTGACTATAACCTGAGCAATGAATTACTATTTTCAGCTATAACTCAATGAGCATCTCAAGTAGTAGGACATGTCATATATACACATTTTCATCTTTATCAAAAAACATATTTTTCTCTGTCTTCTTCCCCCCTGCCCACCCCATCTCTGTCTTTCCAATTCCTTGCACACAATTTTCTACAAGCTTGCAAGGACAGAAATTTTTTTTGAAAGAAATAATAGTAGTACTGACAGGGCAAAGTATGAGTTTTAATTTACCTATGACTAATGTTTTGTCTGTGTTCAGTCTCTCCAAGTGCTATCAGTCTGCAGTTCTTAGTAGTATATTTTCCTGAATCAGGTTTTGAAAAAGGTAGGTACATTTATACTTTTACTTTATGCTTACACTGTAAGATGATATATATATGTTTATTGCTTCAACTTGAACATAAAAACTCCTAGAGCTACAGTGAAATCATTACTTTGGTATAAAGCAGATGTCCATCCCGAATCTCAAATTAGGATTTTGTGTAATCAGAGTAGCAAATTCTTAATTGGCTTTTCTCCTGGACTTTTATTGATGAGATAACACATTCATTTGAAAATCTTTATCACTGCCACACGCTTGTCATCTCCAGGCTGCATTAAACCATTATATGTCTGGTTGTAGCTGGGATCAGGGCAGCACTCCAGTTGGGTGAGATGAGACAGGTGGCTCCTCAATTACGTGAGTCATTACCTTTACCATGTAGCTCTAATTCATCCATCAGGTCCTAATCACTTTTCATTCCCTGTTCATGGATTTGCATTGCTCAACTTCCTAACAAGTTCAAGAATGTAATAACACTTTGCCTTTTACACAGAATTACACA
>VXBA01004889.1:0-56533 GCA_013399895.1 Serilophus lunatus
TAAAATATATAACATAGCATTAAGATATAGTATATAATATAATAAAAATATAATTTAATATAAAGATAATATATTGTTAAAATGATAAAAACACTAAAAATATTGCAATACATGAAAATATTTTAAAATAGTAAAAATTTGAAAATATTAAAAATATAGTATTAAATTATTAAAAGATTGAAAATACTGAAAATATATTAGAATATTTTAAAATAGTAAACTTTCAAAAACATTAGAAATACAATATATTAAAATGATTAAAAGTATGATATTAAAATATTGTTAAAATATTTTAAAATACTAAAACGTTTAAAAATATTGTAATATATTGCCAAAATTATTAAAAATATTAAAAAATATATTAAATATTTATTGAATTTGTCCTCCCAAGCCCAGGGAGAGGCTGGACCATGAAATAAATAACATTTAACAGCTCAGTGCAGCTTCTCTCTGATTGCGTTGGTTGCCAGAGGAAGTGGGAATATTTCAGGAATGGCAGGGCCTGCAATAGCTGGAATTTTAGAGTTCCAAACGGTGCCTTTGGCTTCTGCAATTCCCAATTTTCCCTCTTTCCAGCTGCAGGGGCTTCCCCAGTGTTTTTGGGGGGGAAAGGTGAGTTTTGAGGGCCCTGGGATGTGGGGATTCAGGAATTCAGTGAGAAGCAGCAGCAAACCAACCCCCACGAAATGCTTTGCCTCTGGTCCCAGTGCCTTGCAGTCCCAATTCACTCACTCTGAATTTCCTGAGACAAAGAGAAGGGGTGGGATGGGACTTGAGGCATGTTCAGCACTCAGAAATCAGGTTTTTAACACCATAAAATTAAAAAAAATCACATTTTTTTCCCCTGAACCTCTAAAGGTACTTTTGTCTCCTTGCTGAGGAAACAGTGCCACGGGTTCCCCTCCCTCTGCAGGTTGTGGGGATTTTCTCCTGGTGATTTTATGGCCAAACCTTGTGGTCTTTTGGCTCAAATTCAGGGGAATTGACTCAGCAGAATGTTTTCTGCTGTCTCATTAAAAACAAACTATAGACCAACAGCACAGCAGATTTTTGGGGTTTATTTCCTCTTAAAAATGACGAAAACTAATTTTTTCCCCTATTTTATATGTCCAGGGTGATATGGAGACAGGCAGGAGACAACTTTTAGCTGTAAATAACATTTTATATAAAGATAACTACTGCAATCACATCCAAAAATACTGGCTTTTGAATTTCTTTTAAAGTACAATTTATGTCCAATTTGACAAAATGAACCAATCCTGACATTAATATTTATTTGATAATATTTATTTCATCTTTACTCCAAATCTTTCAGTTAAAAATTATTAATTTTTTGGTGAAATTATTCAAGCATTTTTTATTATTTTTTTAAAATATCCTGATGCATTTGGAGATGGTTTTTCTTGGGATAACAGCAATTTAATCCCCCTCAAATCCCCTGGAAAGGATGAGGAAATTCCTGCTGTGGGGTTGATAGTTTTGAGTTGAATAAAAACCAAGTTTTATCCTTAAAATTCCTGCAAATTAACTCAGAAATTTCAGAAAAAAGGAGAATTTAGAGGCATTTTGGGCCCTCAGCTTTAAATGTCCATCCCTGCTTTTATTCCTTATTATTTCCCACAGAATTCCACGTTTTTTCCCAGCCAGATTTGCTCCCAAGGCTTTTTTCCTGGATAATTCCCGGGAATGTTGTCCAGGCAGTTCAATATTTATTAATTCCCCTGGAGGGAGAATCCAGGTCCTTCTCCCCTCAGTGCTTGGCTTGGAATGAAAATTGTAAAATAATTTCATCACAGTGTCTAAAAAAGGGGGAAAAATGTGATTTAAATGCCTCAGACTTGCCTTTTTTCCTTGTTTTTTATTTATTTTTTTAAATTTCCCTGCCTTCCCACATTCCCTGGGTGTGGGATCTGGGGGGGACCCCTCACATCCAGCCCTTCTTTTCCACCTGGATTTACTCAAAAACATAAAAACCCAAGTTTCTGTAGCAAATAACCCAAAAAACCTTCAGCCAATGTTTTCTCTTGGTCCCCAGACACAAAATGTGGGGTTAGTTCTGGTGTCAGGGTCAAAAGGGGAAACACAACCCCCGATTTCAGAGCCCAGTTCCTGTTTTTGTGCCTCTGGTGCTGCTGATTTTCGTTGGGTTTGGGAGCAGCAAATGGGGGCTGAGAGTGGAGCAGAGGAACATTGGGCCCAGCTCATCACCAAGGTCAGAACTTCACCCAAATGAGTCACATCTTGCTTTTGCTGGCCAAAAAAAAGAGCAGAAAGTGATGGGGTTTGAGGCTGTAACAGAAAAAAAAATACTATAGTTCATAAGAGAAATATAAAATTAACTTTGAATATAAAGTATAAAATAGGAAGTATTTTTCTTAAAGGTTTTAAGGCAGTGATTTCCCTTCTGTGTTTTTTTCCCCTTGATGTCCAAAAAATCCACTCAACCTCCCCCAAAAATACTGTTGTTGTTTTGTCAGCAAGAAAGGAAAAAACTTGACATAATTTCTGAAGGATACTTGTGATTTATTAATGATTCTGACATTACTGTGGCCTCTCCTCTTCCCTTTTTTATTAATTTCTTTATGGTCCCTTTGAAGGTATGAGCAGCAAAATGAAATTAGTTGGGATTTTGCTGCAAATCTGGTTTAGAGGACAACTCAATAATTCAGTGTTTTTGAGGGCAACTCAATAATTCAATATTTTAGGGGGCAGCTCAATAATTCAATATATTAGAGGGCAGCTCAATAATCCAATATTTTAGGGGGCAGCTCAATAATTCAATTTTTTGGGGGGCAACTCAATAATTCAATATTTTAGGGAGCAACTCAATAATTCAATATTTTGAGGGGCATCTCAGTAACTCAGTGTTTTAGGGACAAATATGTAACTCAGTATTTTAGGGGGCAACTCAGTGAATTACATTGAATTAATGTTTTAAGGGGCAACTCAATAACTCAATATTTTAGAGGGCAACTCAATAATTCAGTATTTTAGGGGCAGCTCAATAATTCAATATTTTAGGGGCAGCTCAATAACTCAATATTTTAAGGCACAGCTCAATAATTCAATATTTTATGACAACTCAGAATTTGGTGTTTTCAGGTGCAACTCAGTAACTCAGTATTTTAGGGGCAACTCAGTAACTCAATATTTTAGAGGGGCAACTCAATAATTCAATATTTTAGGGTACACTCAATATTTTAGGGGGCAGCTCAATAATTCAATATTTTAGGGCAAAACTCAATAATTCAATATTTTAGGGCACAGCTCAATACCTCAATATTTTAGAGCACAATTCAGTATTTTAGGGCACAGCTCAATACCTCAATATTTTAGAGCACAATTCAGTATTTTAGGGCACAGCTCAATAACTCACTATTTTGGGGGGCAGCTCAGTAACTCCCCGTGGCTGCAGCTGAGCAGGAGAGGGGCTGTTGTGAATCTTTGCTGCCCCTGAGCTGCTGCCAGGGGAGGCAGCTCAGGGCCCTGCAGGCTCTGAGTTCCTGGGGTGTGGAGGTCCAGCATTCCCAGGGATTCCCTGGGATGAGCTGGTCATTGCCCCAGGAAATATATTTCATATATAATGTATTATAAAATTTTATTTATTTTATATATAATCTAGTATAAAATTTTATTTATTTTATATATTTTATAAAATTGTATTTATTCTATATATAATATAGAATAACATTTGATTTATTCTACATATAATACAGTATATATTATATATAATACAAAATTTTCTATATAAAAATATATATTATATATAATATCTATATACATAATATATATAGATATATCCAGTATATCTAATATATCTAATACAGTAGCAATACCTGCTGCTCTGTGCTTCTGGAGGGCTGAAATCTAATTAAATAACATTTATACCTGGGCTTAGAGGTGGAATAGCCACAAACTTCTGGGTAACTGCCCTGGGCAAAACTGGAATTTGAGAAAGAAGGAGCTCCTGTCAATTCTCACAGTATGAAGACAGGACTGGGTCTGTCTGGAAAGGTAAAGGTTCATATTCCTCTCATAATAATAATAATAATTTATATTCTCATAATTCCTGAGTTTGAGTAGGCCTTGTTTTTAAATATAGAGTGTGTGTGTTGAAAATTGGGGGGTTTTGCAGCTTTCATGGTTTGTATCAGACTCCCAGGAGGGTGATTTTGCCATTAAAGGCCACCAAGTTCCCAGGCAGCAGCTGCAGGAGTGATCCCTCCAAAGGGAGGAATCAGGGAATTGTGAATAGAGGGGAGACAACTCCCTCCCAGAGCCAGGTTGGGTTGGACCAGTGACTCCTCTGGAGGCCGCTGGGTAAAAACCCTGTGACTGTCCAAGAGAGGGAATGAGGGGAGGGCAGATACTGGCTGGGAGGGCAGTGCTGGGATCAGCTCCTGGGGCCAGGAGTCAGCAGCACCCCCTGGGAGATGGGCTGCTGGGAATTCCCAGGCTGGAGCAACTCCAGAGTTGGGGCCTTGGAGCTCCGTGGGCTCTGCTCAGGTCACTGTGAGAGGGGGGACACTGGAACTTCGGGGTGGGGAGGGGGGACTGGGTTAAACCCAGGTTTGGAGGTGGTGAAGAGAGGGCTGGGGTTAAACCCAAGTTGAGAGGGGATAGTGGGGTGAGGACTGGGTTAAAACCAGATTTGGAGGGAATGGTGGAGGAGACAACTGGATTTAAACCCATATTTGCAGGTGGAGGTCAGGTCTGGCTTTAAACCCAAGTTTGGAGGGGATGGTGGGGTGAGGACTGGATTTAAACCTGTGTTTGGAGGTGGTGATGGAGGAAAGGACTGGATTTAAACCCATGTTTGTAGGTAGTGAAGAGAAGACTGGATTTAAACCAGTGTTGGGGGGTGCTGGTGAGGAGAGGAGTGGATTTAAACCCATGTTTGCAGATGCTGGTGGAGATGAGGACTGGATTTAAACTTGTGTTTGGAGGTAGTGCTGAAGCAGAGGAGTGGATTTAAAGCCCTGTCTGTAGGTGGGGGTGGGGGACAGGACTGGATTTTCGGGTTCCTTCTTGCAGAACCAGCTGCTGGAGGCAGAGTCGGTCTGTGCCCAAACATTAAACTGTCGGTGTCTTTGGTTGTGTCAGATCAGACTGATACCAGCAGCACAACAGGGTGTTCCTGTGGCTCAGGCACAAAACAGGGGTTAGATTAGATTTGAGCTGCAGCACTGGGGCAGCTGGGCCTCCACAACTCAGTTCTGAAGGAAAATCCCTGTCAAAGCACGTGTGTCCAGAAGAGCCAGAGTTCAGTCCCTCCTTTTGGGCCACCAGAGGAGCCTCGTTCTTTGGCCAGCTGTTCACTGAGACAACTTTTCAGTAGTTGTAATTGTTTTTCACCAACTGGCTCCCTTTGTTTCAAGTGGCTTCTGCCAGTTTGGATTTTAGGGAAGAAAAGAACCTGCAGCTGGCAGAAAGTAGGATTTTTTTCCCCCCAGTTTTTGTTGCAGTTGGGATCAGACGAAAAGAGCGACATGTCATTTCTTTATTCTCTTTACAGGTGATATTTAGGGCTTAGTTCTTCTTTTAAAGTAAAGTAAGGGTTCAGGGTAGGCAGTGTAAGGGTTCTGAGAATATAAAAGTACTTGCAAACAAACCAAAGAATATCCTGGGGCAGAGTTCACTGCTGCAGATTTGAATCTGCAGTTCAAAGACACAGGTTTGGATGCAGGTGTCAGATCCCTGCTGGGACAGAGGACACCCTTGGAAACCTCCTCTGACCTCCTTGGGATTTCTGTCTCAGGATAAAAGAAAATTCATCTTGGAGTTACTTGGATTGGCAGTGAGAGGGAGGAGCTGTAGCTGTGCTGCCTCTTGGAAAGGACCAGTGCCTGTCCCACTGCTAAACCAGCCCAATGCCAAGTTTTGTCACTGGGATCCTTCTCTACAGCTCAGGTTAAAGGTCATTTCCCGTATTTTCCACCCTGCTCCTGAGGGCTGGAAGCACATGAACCCTTAGGGATCAGGCTCCAGCAGTTCCTACAGGGACCTTATGGGCTGAACTGCCCCAGGAAGCTCCAACCTTGGGGACATGGGGAGCAGAACAGAAAATAAACCCCAAAAATCCAGAAAATGGACTGAAAGAGAGGAACTGCAGTGGTGCCTCTCAGTTTGCTTCATACAAGTCAATTAACTGGTCCCAGTTCCTTCCTCTGACTAATGAGGATAAATAAATGTCTTTACAGCTCAGCCTGGACACAGGGCTTCTCTGGGGATTAGCAGCAATAAAAGGGAATTGCTGTGTGTGTCTGTCCCAGCAGATGGGAAATAAAGAGCTGCATTCCCCACTCCTCTCACAAATTAGGGCTCAGTGGCAGCAAACATTTCTCATCTCCACTCTTTGCACACACTGAAAACTGCACACAGGCATGGACATGCCCTGTGTGAAATGCAAGGCTCAAAAGCACAAACAGCAGGGGCAGAACTCCACTCTGGGTTTTGCTTTCTTTTCTCCATCGTGCTGGTGAGGGCCAAGAAATGCCCTTCAAATGGATTTATTGGGGGGTAGAGGGTGGGAGAGCAGCTCAGGGGGGAGCCCCATCCCTGCAGGGATTTCTGATCCCTGTGGATGTGGCACTGGTGGCCTTGGCAGTGGTTGGCCTCAGTGGTCTTGAAGGTGTTTTTCATCTCAGTGATTCCAGGACTCTTATTTTTCCATGGATTGTTTGGTTTTTACCCTCAAGGGCTGAGCTGGTCCCTCTGTTCCCACTTTTCTGAACTTGGAGCATTTTTTCTTCGCACCCTGAACCGGTGTAGCCCAATAAAGAAATGTTCTCCCTGAGAGCTTTTTGGGTTGGAAAACTCCATATTGATCACTTTGCACTGAGCTTGTCTTCATGGCCAAATATAAATCTATTCATTTCTTGCCTTACTGTTGGATTTGAGCACTGATTAACCTTTCAGTTTTTACAAAACAATCCCTCCTTTCTACATCCACCATTGTTCAAACATTTGCCTTCAGCTGGAGTCTCCTGGATTCCCCCTCAGGGTTGGTATTGCCACAGTTTCTCTTTTGCAGGTGTTGGGAAAAAGGAAGGAGGGAGAGGAAGGATAAGGCTGAGCTCTGTTTCTTTCTGTTCCCAGGCAGGTGGCAGGTTTTCCAGGAATTAGGTTCTGCCTGGAGGACAGAGATGCCACCCAGGAGCTGTTCTTTGGTGCTGGTGGGTGATTTGGGTTCTTGGTTTGAGCAGCACAGCCCTGGGCTGAGGGCAAAGCTCAGCCTGGAGCTGCTCCCTTCCCTCTGGGAGCTGTAAAACTTGCAAGGCAAGACTTTCACTGAATCCAGTTAACCCGGAGCCCTGTGGAAAGACCAGGGCTGACCTGTGCTGGGGTGTGGAAGCCCATGGAGATGCATTCCTGTCCTGTTGGACTCAGGTGATGGAGTTTGGGGCCTGTGGGACCCCTCCTTCTGCCACTGACCTGCTGCTTTCCAGAGACTTCTGCTCTTCAAACCTCAGCTTTTGCTGTGTTGCATCAGAACTAGATACAGATACTGAGTTGAGATGCTGTCTTTAACCCTGAGACTTTTGAGGGGATCCAGGTCAGTGACACTTCATTTTAACCCGGGTCTAATGCCAAGAGGTGCCACTAGTTCAGCTCAGAGCTGGCCAGCTGGAGGCTTCTCTTTGCCCCCAGTAATTCCTGCTCTGTGGGAGGAGCTGCAATGCCATCCTGGAGCAGGATGGTGCTGGGCAAGTCCCTCCTCTGGGAAAGACATTTTTATGGAGCAAAACCATCTCCTTGGCTCGTTCCTTCTCTATGTCCAGAGAAGGGGTGGCTGATGGCACAGCCAGGGGTCGGAACTGGATGATCCTAAAGGTCTCTCCCAAGCCCAGCCATTCCTGGTTCTGTGCTGGGGAGGTGGGACTTGTCTGCAGCCCCTCTTGGCTGCCAGGGTGGCAGGGAGCAGCGAGTGAGTGAGGTAGGAGGGAGGGGTGGAGAGACCTGGGACAAGAGCCTCCATTTTGTGACAGTTTGGACACGAGCAGGGCTCAGCACTCGTGTGGCTGCTCTCAGGGAAGTGGCTGCAGAGCCAAACAGGAGGGATGTGCCTGTCTGTGGTCACTGGGCTGGGGCTCTGCTCGAGTCTCAGCTGGGGCAGCTTTGCAGCAGCTCTGTGCTCACCACCAAGTCCCAGCCCCTCTGCACGTTTCCCATGCCCTCAAACCAGAAAGCCAAAGCCTGTGAGAAGTTTTCCTGCCCAGCTGGTGTTGGGAGAAACTCATTTCTAACTCCACCTCTCGTGTTGGAGGCGGGGGGGGGGTGGGGGGTGTGGGAGACCCAGACTGGTTCCCATTGCTGATTTCCTGGGTAAGGGAGCAACTCATTTAATTCCTCCTCTACTCATTTGCAGAAGAGACTTGTTCATAGTGGTTCTTGTGCTGTCTCACCAGCCTTGGCTTTGCTGGACATCAGCTGATTGCTTGTTCTGGTTTGTTTGTTACTAAAGATCTGAGACGCGGTCGGAAATCCGGCCTGATAAATCTGGGCTTGCTTTTCCTCAAGAGCAAGGGAAATGTTGGGTTCCCTGGCTGAGGAGCACCAGTGGATCCTGGAGGTGCTCACTGTGCCTGGTTGGCAGCAGGAGGGTGCAAACAGCCCCCTCCCAGAGTGTGCAACAGTTCGGTGCCAGGATGGGACCTGCATTCGTCTCTTCTCCACATGCACAGCCTGTGGGGCAAAGGAGATCAGTTCAGTGAATAAAGTGGGTGTGGGATGGACTGTGGCTTTATAAAACTTGGGGTTTGAGGAGAACTTGGAGCTCCAAGAGCCTGTAATGAGTCCTCAGACATCAGGTTTCTTCATCAAACATTTCAGCATGGGGGGCATCTCTGAGGCTTTAAGGCTCAGCAGAACAGGGATGAAATGACCTCTGGTTAGAGGGGAAGTTCAAGTGACCTCTGGTTACAGAAAGGAGTTGTCCTGCTCTTACAGACCTTCCTCTGAAAGGTGTGAGTGATGAAACTCGTGGTGGCTTTCCCACTTGTGAAACCTGCTGGTGATTCCTGAATATTCAGGAAACAAAGAGACCTTGAACCATGAGAGGGTTTTGTGGAGGAGAAAAAGAGGTGTTCAGACTTCCTGGGAGTCCTGTCCCAGTGCTGGACAGAGAATCCTTTGTGCTCCTAAACCCCAGCACTGCCCTGGCCTGGTGGCTGGTCCTTGTGTGGTGACCTTGGCCTCCTCTTGTCCTCCAGTGGACAGAGAATGTCTCGTGTGTTGAGGTGGTTTTTCCTCCACTCTGTGTTCTTTTCCACTCCTGCCTTTCTGCTGGATCTGTGTGCTGAGGACAGTGTGTTTTCTTCTCTTGGAAGCCTTGGATTGCTGTGCTCAGCTCTTGGGGTGAAGAGTGACCCCATTGCTTCCCTCCCTGTGTGCCCCAATTCCCAATGGGAAACCTATTCCTCCTCATGGACATTGGGTTCCTCAAGTGGGACACAAAGTGCAGTCCTGCCACATCCTGCCCTCGTGTCCTGGGGAAGGAACAAGCTTTCTCCTGCAAGAAAACACGGGGTTGGAGTTCCTCACCATGATTTTCCTGCAAGTTTTTCCATCCCTCCGAACCCAACACCAGGAAACCCCCGAACTCAGCGGGAAGAGGCCGCTCTTCCTGAAGATCTGCTTCATTGCTGGGAAGATGCCGTGGCTCTGTGCCAGACAACTTCCATCCCATCCCACCCCAGAGGTGCAAACTGCCCCTGGCCTGCAGTGCAGGGATGAGGAGCCCGGGGGGGGGAGGACATGGAGGAAGGAAAAGGCTCATTAACACAGTGTCCAGGCAGGAATCAAAACAAATTGTCCGTGTTAATCACTTGAAAACTGGAATCTCCCTTCAGCATCAGTGCTAAGGCTCTGGTTTTGAGGTAGTTGGCTCGTGAGGAAGAAGGAATTCTATAAAAATCAGGTCACTCTTGGAAGGTTTCCACCATGGCTTGGGACCTTGGGGCTCCAAGGAGGTTGGGGCTGGTTTAGCTGAGGAGTGGTTGGTGTTGGCTGCAACAGGTTGTAAAAGTCTTGAGAATTGAGTCATTTCAAGTTGTTGTTGCAGCAGAAATTGTGGATGGGGAAGATTTAAGCCCGTATTTATAGCTTAGAAAAGAGCTGTAAAAATGGGGTTTCTGTCCCTGGTCGTGGCAGGGCTCGGACTGGGTGACCTTTCCAACCCAGACCATTCTGGATCTGTAGAAAACTGGTGGCCACTGGAGAAACCCAATCCATATCCAAAGGGAAACAATCTAGAAAGGTCAGGTAATACCAAAAAAATGTGATTTTGTGCTTGTGTGCACGTTCCTGCCTCTGCCCCAGATGTTCCAGGCAGCACAATAAAGGTGACAAACGAAAACACAGCTTTGAAAGGGCTGAAAAACATCTTCCCACAAGTCACAAAATGCAGAGAAGGCGTTGGAGAAGCCCAGGAAAGGAGCAGAGTGGGTTCTCACAGGGTTTGGAAAGTGTTGGGTCTGGGACAGAGCAGGGAACCCTCCAAGGCTCTGCCTCCCCTGCTTTTCAGAGCTGAGAATGGAAATGTGGAATATCTGGCCATGATGTGCCCCCTGTTTGGCACTTCTGCAGAACTTGGCTGCACATTAACTCTTTCTGATGGAATTTTCCATTCTGTGCCCTCTGAGCCCTGTTTTCAAACCAGATTTTCAGTCCTGTCACAGTCTGAATTCTACAGAAAAACCCCAGGGGAATTAGTAATTCTGCTTTTGTGGCGAAGGTGAACAGCTTGTGGTAAGGTCACTCTGAATAGGAGGACACAATAATGAAAATAAAATCAGTGAGTTGTACATTTGGTGAGAAAACAATGGGATCTTACCTGTAGAAATTTTTTGGATTAGGTGCAAGGCCTGTGCTCTGTGTGTTTCTTGAGGAATGTGTTGAAGAAATAATAATAACTGGGAGCTTTTGGGCTGAAATAAAGTATGAATAGCACAAAAATGACCCTCATGCTTAAGGAAAGTTTATTTGTTGCTGTCTTGGCCTGAGCAATCAGGAACATCCCCAGGCTGTGTCTGTGCCACGAAACCAGAAACTCAGTTGTCAGGGGGGCAAAAAAGAGGAAGAACTTGCACATGGAGCTTCAAAGTGGGTTTTGCTTTGGTCAGATTTGCTCTGGGATTTTCCTCTCCTCGAATTTTAGGGACTTTTGCCCTTGAAGTGGAGCTTCCACCTTTTTATTTTGCTTCCCAGCTCTTTGTCTATGGGGAGGATGGAGCAGGGAAGGGGCGGCAGCAGCTCCAGGGGCTGCTTTTCCTGGCAGAACTCCCCAAAAATGAGCAGGGGAAGCAAAACTTGCCTTTGAAATCTGAGCGGGGGGAGGGTTCTCTCAAAGCCTGTGTGGGGTTTGAATTTTTAATTTGCCCATTTAAACATTCCATGAGTGGAGAACCAAAGGTGTGGGGTCTGTGGGGGACACTCTGCTTTCACTGAGGAAAAACTGGGGCAAGTCCAAGGCACTTCCTTGAGGTTTTTTACCAAATATTCTCTGCCAAATATTAAGTCTTTATAATTTAATGACCAAACTATGAACAGCCCACCTTCTCCCTGTTTTGTAACTTCTCATCTTTGATACCAAAAGTTTGTGAGGGCTTTGTGTGTGTGGGAGGGAAAAACTCCTTTCTGTGGCCTCCAGGTCTGTTCATCCAGAGCACTTAGATGTGAATTTGGGCAGTTGGGGGGGGGCTGGTTTTTGCTTTTGTGCCCCAAAATCCCCAATTTGGTGCTTGTGGCCCTCGTTGGCAGGTGAATCATCACCCCCATCTGCTGGTGGTGCCCTGGGCTGGGCATTTGCTCCCGTTGCCAAACAGGTTTTCTGGATCACTTTTATTAAGATTAAACAGGTTTGTGCCTCAGAAAATTCTCAATCACTTAAAAAAATTATTTACAGGTTCTCAAAGCTTATATTGAATTGACCAGTGGAGTAATTACAATTAAAGTTGTAAATTACAACTTACAATTACAATTAAAGGTGTAAATGCTGTGAGCTTCCAAATCTGAGCCAAAGCCATTTCACTGCTGGCAGTGGGCAATTAATTAATTAATATACAAGTGCTACAGGAGAAAACTACCCCTAAATCTGTAATCAATCAAAGGCCAGAGTCATCCAGTTTCAGAGGATTGGGTCTTAAAAAACCAAACCTTTACCATTTTATCAATATTTTTCTGGTTACTGAGTCACATTTTTCCATAGGAAAAGCAATGAAAATTAATTTTCTGTCTATGAAACAATGTCCATATTCATCCCCTTTCAAAGGGTTGGGTCTCAAACAAATCTTTAGCATTTTATCAGTATTTTCCTGGCTGAGTTAAGTACCTTTTCCATAGGAAAAGCAATGGAAATGAATTCTCTCTCTGTGGACGAGGGGCTCTGTAGCTCTGGCAAGGGATGCTGAAGGAAACCAGGGATTTTTCTTGGGCCAAAAAGACTTTTTTTGGAAGATGAAGCTGCATTTTTACAACAGAAATTCCATGGGAACCTTTGGGAAACTCGTTAGGAAAGGGCAAGGCAGAGGTTGGTTCATCCCCCCAAGGCTTTTGGAAAGGAAGCAGCACTTGAGGGTTTTTTAGGATTCTGGGAATTGCTGTGATTCAAACCAGGAGCAGGAGCTTTTAACCAAACCAAAGGAGGCTCTGTTGCAAAGCAGCAATTTGGATTTGTGCATTTTTCTGTTGGTTTTCTATCCCCCCCTTCACATTTTCAAACATCTGGGCAGCCCTTTTTCTGCCCTGCCCACACAGACAACAGAACGCCCCGAGCTGCAGTGATGTGTCATTTAAAAGGAGGCGTTTCCATGAGGTCTTTAACCTTTTGCATTTCAGTTTGATGGTGCAGTGCAGAAATAATTCCTGCCTTGTCCCAGTCATGCCCCCAATTAATTTTCCCCCACATTATTACCAGGGGAACGTGTCTGGAGGCTGAAATTCCCCATTCCAGTGGCCCAGATGGGGGGAAGGTGCAGCTCAGCTGGGAATGTGTGCTGGGCTCTTCCAGATTGCATCTTTTCCTGGGATAACAGGGCACTTCCCAAGCACAAGGGCAGCTTTTGTGGCAGTTCCAGCCTTTCTCCAGGCTGAGCAAAGGCTTTCAGAGCAATATTTGCTGGAGTCAAATGTTTGGTTTAAGTACTTTCTTGGCAGAGAGAGGGGAGAAGGAAAAAAGGAGGGATGGAGACTGGCAATAAAGGGATATTTCAGCCTCAGAGGGGTGTTGTTGACCAAACCACTGGTTATTTAAGGAATAATCTGGAAGAGAGACCAGGGAAGGATTGGAATTAGTAATATTTGGTTAAAAATGAGAGGAATCAAGTGACTGGAGAAGTCACAGAGAGGGGGAACAAAGAGGAAAACGTTCCCGTGGGGTCCCAGCTGAGGGTGGGAATGTGTGTGATCCCAAACTGAAAATGTGGAAAGCAATCCTCTGGATAACCAAGGCTTTCCCTGTGGATTTGGTTTGGGACTCAAGTGCCCTCAGGGAGTCCAAAGAAATGAGTGTATTCCTGCTGGAACTGCCTGGTCTGAGGCAGGAATGGGAAGGAAGATCCCCCTTGGAATTCCCTTGGACCATTTAATTTGTGCCTCAGACTGGACAAAGCCATTCCTGACAATGTCCATTTTTCCTTCTTTTTCAGAGTCCAGTTGCACCTGGAGAGGTGAAGACAATCCATTTCTGTGGTGTGGAGGCTCCCACAGGCACATAAATGCAGGTGGGGTGTTGGAGTTTGGCTTTTGGGTTGTTTTCCAGTGGGAGGATCAATCCCACAACCTACAGAATTGTTGTGAATTGAGAGAAACATGGAACACAGACCCTCAATAACCCCCCTCCTTGCCTTTCTGCTTTTTCTATTTCTGATAAAATACAAAATGCATTTGATTTTGACCAGAAGTGTCTTGTTATGCCTTCTTGGCATAAAAACCCCTGACATTTAGTGCTGCTCTTTCCTTCTGGAGAGAGAGAGAGAGATGAGTAGCAATAAAAAATAACTCTCCAATAAAGCTGATTTCACCATGACTCATTAAGTGTCAGGAATTTAAAACACAAAAGGTGAGGGGGAGGGGGAAAATCCTCAGTGTTTATCTTTTATAGAGATTGTAAAAATAGGAGTTGACTTTTTTAAAAAAGGAAACATAAACTGTTTGTAGTGCCCAGTCTCAGGTGGGTGCTTAAGGATGTGAAAGTTTATGCTTTATGAGGAGAAGGGAATTATTTGGAACAGAGATCCCAGAAACAGAATAATCAGTGACATCATTTTTGTCACTTGTCACCTCATGGGTGTTGAATAATCAGATCAAACTCAGGTTTTGGGTGATGTGGTTCCCCCACAGCAAGAAATGATGGATTTCAAACTTCCCTCCACTGTTTTTCCCCCCCTGCTCTCAGTATCTAAATGTGAAAGAAGATTGCAAAGCCATGGCTTTCTGTGCCAAAATGAGGAGCACAAAGAAGAGTGAAGCCAACCTGGAAATTCAACCCCAGGGCCTGGAGATCCTGTTTTACCTGCAGGACAAGGAGCCCCTTTGTTACACCAGTGGGGAGTTCACCTCAGAGGAGCTGTGCATTGAAGCTGCCCAGAGGTGTTGTGAGTATATGGATTTTCCAGGATTTCACTTGATTCCCAGTGGCAGCAGCAAAAAATGATGCATCCCCTGGGTGTGAGTCACTGCTTGGACAAGAAATCTGCTTTTTTTGGGGGGGGAGTTTGGGATGGAAACTTCAGCCAAGGGGCAGCTCTTAAACAGGGTCTGCCCTGGGTTATGTCACTCTGGGCTGTGACTCAGAAAAACAGTGAAAAAGAGCTGGAATTCTGCAGGAAATAGTGGATTTAATCAGTGTTTGATCTCACAACCCAGTGCACTTCTGTATTGACAACTCTGAGCTTCTCTCCTGCACCACTGCCAAGCCTGGGGGCCCTGGGGAGCATTAAATCTTGTCCAGCTGATCTGGGAGTGGGGAATGTGAGGTGGGAACTGCTCTGCTCCTGGAGCTCTCAAATGTTTGCCTTTCCCACTTCCCTCTGATCCCTGGGCCTGGATACCCTGCAGCTCCTTGGCCTGGTGGCTGCTCTTCCATGGGACAGGTGGGAATCAGGGGAATGGGCAAAGTCATCAAATAAGGGCTGGTGTTGGGCTTTAATAATTCTGAGGGGAAGTGTCAGAATTCCTCCTGGGAGGAGCCCATGGACTGTGCAGCTGCTCCTGGGAATTTCTGCTGGAGATGGAAAACCTTTGGAGAAATGGAGCTTTCCTTGGGGGAATTCTTTCTGTCTCCTCTCACTTTTCACTAATCCCACCACACCAACAGCAACAAAACACAAATTCCTGCCCTTTAGAGCAGTTTGTGGTGCTGAAATCCCAGCTGGAATTGTTGCATCCTGCTTTTTACCTGCCCAGCCCCACCCCCTGTGAGCCTTGGAATTGGGCTGCTCACACTTTATCTCCCTCTTCCCCAATTCCCAAGGGAAGTTTTTTCCTTGGATGCTGCAGGAAACTGGAGCAAGGAATTCAAACAACACATCCTGGGATTTATATTTTGGGATGATGTAAATGCAAAGATTAGAGCCCAGAGCTACAAGTCAAAGTCTGTTCTTTGCTGAGTGAGAAAATCTGAAAATGCCATTTTCTGTTTGCTAAAACCTTCTGTTCCAGCTGTGGGGGCAAAATTTATTTGAAATGGATGCATTTTATTTATTTAAAAAATCATTTAAAATAAAACAAAGCTGAGGAACAAAGCTGGGTGGCTTTGATAAAACACCCTTTTTTGTGATGTGGGAAAAGTCAAGATTTGAAGCCATTTCATCTCGAATTCAGAGCAAAATCAGGATTTCAGAAACACTTTTCTGTTGGAAGTAGCTCTTTAATCCCCAGCAGAACCAGTGTGGGGGGTTCTGCTCCAACCTTCTCTCTCTAGTGCTGCTTTCAAACTGATCCCACTCTTGTTTCTTTTCACCTCCTCCTTTCCAACCTCAGGACTGTGCTGCTTTAATTTGAATTTTGGGGGGAGCAGGTGCACTGTGACCTCACTTTTGGTGTGTTTCCCTGTCCCAGCCGTGTCTCCTCTGTGCCACAACCTCTTTGCACTGTATGACGAGAACAAAAAACTCTGGTGTGCCCCAAACCAGCTCTTCAAAATCGATGAGAAAACCTCCTGCAGGCTCCACTACCGCATGAGGTAAGAGGGAAACACCCCTGGGGAGGGAGCTGAGACCTGGGGAGCCCCAGACTCCACTCCTGAGCTCCCTGCAGAACCTGCAGCTGCTTTTGCTGGGCTTTGCAGCAAAGCTGAGCAGCAGGAGCTTCAAATGGCTCCTCATTTCTTTGGGGTCTTGCCTTGAAAAAAGGCCCAGGAGTAGAAAATCCACCAGGATTTGTGTCCACAGAGCTGGGAGAGAAGAAATTAAAAGTTGGCTCAGGAACATTGGGTTTGATGTCAGTGTTTCCATGGTTTCATTTCCATTTGAAATGTTCCAAGTGAGCAGGATTCCTGCTGAGGGAAATGGCAGTTTTACTATTATTGACTTCTTTTATTATTTATTCTTACTATTATTTATACATAATTATATTTATATATATATTTATATATTTTATATTTATATGTAATTATCTCTCTATATATATTTTTATATATAATTATATATAAAAATACATTTAATATATTTATATTTTATACATAATGATACATATATATAGTCTATATAGGCTTGTATTGTTTATATTCTATATTATACATTGGATTTAGTATATATTATTATTTTATATTATTACTATCATTATTAAATTAACTTCCTAAGTATTATTTACTATTTTTAGTATTTTTCACTCATTAATAATACTTTATTAATAACATTTATTTTCTATTATCACTTGTCTTCTTGCATCAGTACGTTTACAAAGCAGGAGAAAAATATCTGAAATAAACTTTGCTGACAGGAATAATTAATTTAGAAACTTTCCAGCAAGTCAGCAGATCCTTTCTGTCAATTCTTCAGGGGCCACCTGTAAGAAAATCCACTTATTTTACCAATGTTTGCCCCTCAGCTCTGCTGCTCACCCCCTTTGTTTGGAAAGGGAGGCTTTTCCTTTTGCCTTGAGCACAATCTGTGCCCCTAATGCCTTGACCTTGGCTAATCCCAGATTGAACCAGCTCTGGTCAAAGCCCTGAGAGCCTTGGGATCAATAAGACACCAAAAAATAAAAAATTCCTGCTATAATGGGAACCTGGGACCTTTTTTCTCCCTGAAACTCAGTGAAAAAGGGGGTGTTTTCAAAGTGGAGTTATTTTCTGTTGTACCATTTGTAGGATGAAGTTCTGGAAAACACCCTGGGGTTTATAATTAAAACTTCTGGGGGGTTATTTTTCTTTTTGGAGTTAGGATTTGAAGTTTGGCAGGGAAATCTCTTTTGTCCCTTGTACTCCATGTGTGAAAACTGGCAAACTTTGGGCCAAAAAAATGTATTTTCAATAGTTTCACATGCATTTAAGAAAGAGTTGAGGACCAAAATCCAAAGATTCCCATTTTCCTTCCTTTCTTTTCTCAGTTGTTGTGTGTTTTGGTGTCTGAGAGCAGGGCAGTGCTGCAAAAGGATGAACAACAGCCTTGGGAAACTGTTCTCTAAAAGAATATTGTTTGTTCTGAGCTCTGCCAGAGGCAGAATTCCTCTTGGAAAAGGGCTCATTTCACAGTCCAGTGTCCAACTTATTTCTGAACAGGGAGAGATTTGCTTTGGTCAAGTCCTGTAGAAATTACAGCTCCAAAATGAATGTCTGGGACTGCTTTGAAATGCTCTGGGAGGTTTGATTCCTCTCCCACTGCTGAAAGCTCCTTGTTTTGTGCTGCTGTGACCTTCCCATCCTCCTCAAACCAGTGCTGTGGGATTTTCTTTCCACTCAAAACTTTGTATCTTGCCTGTGTTTTTCACAGTCGCCTCAAGTTGTTTTTTTAAAGATAAACCTACAACATGAGAAACCACAACATTTTGTAATATCCTGGATTAATCAGCCCAGGGCTGCTGGAGGAGGGTTTAACTGGCCGGGCCTGGCTGGGTTTGAAGGCAATTTCCTTGGTGTGGACAAAGGATCCGATTCCCTTCCAGGGGAAGGTGGCAGAGGGGGTGGAATGGGATGGTCTTGAAGGTCCTTTCCACCCCAAACCATTCCATGTTTCTGGGAACTCTTGGAAGGACTGTTGGAGCTGCTGGAGGTGAGAGAACAGCAGGTCCCTCCAGCATTTCCAGCATTCCTTGGCCAGGAGGAACAAAGCTGCACCTTCCCATGGATGACCCTCGTGGGCTGATTCCCAAAATCCCTCTTCACCCATATCCTGGATTAAGATTCTCTAAAGGAAGGCTGGGTCCTGCTCCTGAATGCTTCTTCCCAGAATACTTCCAGGATTTGGGAATTAAAAAACTTGTGGTGGAACAAGTGAATTGCAAACCTGCACCTTCCCAGGGTGACCCTCGTGGGCTGATTCCCAAAATCTCACTTCGAGGCTTTCACTCCCATCCTGGAATGGTCTAAAGCAGGGCTGGGTCCTGCTCCTGAAATTCAGGAGCACACATTCTCCTTCCCAGAATACTTCCAGGATTTGGGAATTAAAAAACTTGTGGTGGAACAGGTGAAGTGCAAACCTGCACCTTCCCAGGGTGACCCTCGTGGGCTGATTCCCAAAATCCTTCTTCACCCATGTCCTGGACTAAGATTCCTTAGAGGAAGGTTGGGTCCTGCTCGTGAAATTCAGGAGCACAGTCTCCTTCCCAGTTCACTTCCAGGCCTTGGGAATTGGAAAGCTTGTGCTCCTGTTCCTTTTGTGGCAGAGGAATGGCAGCATCTCTCCCCCCTCCCCACAAATCCATCAGGCTCCTCCTGCCAGGGATTCTCCTGGGCTTTAGCAGCTCCTCCAGCAGTGGCTCTGATGGTTTGGAACTTGTGTTGTCTCACTCAGGGCAGTTTAATGGGAAAAGGAGCACAATTCTCTGCCTCCCAAACAATACCCAGTGCCTTGCTCCTAATTATTTTCAGGAAATAACATAAATTGGGGTTATTCATTCTCACTCATCCTTGTTTCCCTCAAAGCCTTTTCCTGGAGCAGCAGGATTTGCTTTGCTCTGCTCTTCAGGCTTCACCCCAAGGTTGGGCAGAGTCTCACAGTCCTTGGCAGGAGTTTTTGGCACAGTTGTGTGCTGGAGTTCTTGCCTAACAAGTGCTTAATTAAAAGCACTAATTTGGGTTTGCTCTTTAGATCCTGACTCTGCACTGAGGCTGATACACACCAGCCTTGACCACTCCGGGCTTCATCCAGGAATTGCAGTCCTGGTCAGAGACAAAGCACTAGGAAATAGTCAGCAATTAATTAATTTATTTATTGTATTGTTATATATTATTACATTATTTATTAATTATATAATTTATTTTTAAAAACATTGATTTCCAACCTCCTTTTGTATTACAGCAGTTTAATATGGATGAATATCTATATCAATATCTATAAATATTTAAGGAAGGACCTTAAAGCCCAGCCCATCCCACCCCTGCCCTGGGCAGGGACACCTCCCACTGTCCCAGGTGGCTCCAGCCTGGCCTTGGACACTCCCAGGGATCCAGGGGCAGCCACAGCTTCTCTGGGAATTCCAGCCCAGCCCCTCCCCACCCTCCCAGCCAGGAATCCCTTCCCAGTCTCCCCTCTATATCCCAGTGGGAAGCCATTCCCTGGGTCCTGTCCCTCCAGCCCTTGGCCACAGTCAGGTCTCTCTGAAGCTCCTCTTTCCCAGGCTGAGCAATCCCAACCCCTCAGAGCTGCTCCACCCCTCTCAGAACACCAGCAACAAATAAAACCCAAAGGACCCCCTGAAAGCAACTTTGAACCAGAACTTTGCCAGGGTTTGGCTTTTCCCTGCTCTCTTTAGAAGTTCCAAATCCCTGGCAGGAAGGGGAGGTTTCTGCAGGAGTGTTTGATTTTCTGTCTCTCTTTTGGCAGGTTCTACTTCACCAACTGGCACGGGACCAGTGAGACAGAGCCCTCCGTGTGGAGACACTCCCCAAGGAAGGCAAAGGCCTATGAGAAGAAACTGGGGCCAGAAGGAACCCCCATCCTGGATGCAAATTCCTTGGAATACATCTTTGCCCAGGTAAGGGGTGGCTTGCAAGTCTGGCTGACATTTTACTCACACAAAACCTCACAGGATTTGGGAGAAGCTGCTTTAAAACCCTGTTTTCAAGGGTTTAAAAGACATATTACTTTTTTTTCGTGGTTCTGTGTGGTGGAGAGAATTTGCTACACGAGGAACAAACTGTCCCATAGTTCTGAAAGCTCTTCTTTATTTATATGCCTATAAATTTATATTTTTATAGAATAATTTCTTTTAATAGAAAGTATTTTGGGATGTAGATGCTCTCACATCTTGTAACACATTTACATATAATTTTGATTAGATACATATGCAAATATATGTAAATACAATATATAATCTATTACATGTAAATATAATTATTTGCCTATAATTTTGATTATACACATGTGTAAATATATGTACATATATTATTCTATATTAGATAATTTATTATATGTAAGTATAATTATTTACATATAATTTTGATCCTCCAGAGCAGCAGCAACAGCAAATCTGGCAGAACTGTGTCCTCTTAATGAGGTTTTTTTTTTCCTGTGGGGTTTTAAAACATGAAAAAACCTGATAATCCCACTGCCTGTTTATGAGCAATTTTCCTTTCCTTCTCTTGTGCCTCCCAAATGATTTTACAAACCAGGAACTGATTTCACCAAAAAAATGGGAAGATTCAAGTTGCTGGAGGTTTGTGAAATGAGAAAATTGGAGGCACTGAGAAAAACTCACTCACTGTTAATTGTGAGTGTGATTCCTGCAGGATTTTCATTCTTTGAGATCTTTGTCCTCCAGAAAAAGAGACACTCCCTGTTCAGTTGTGAAACCACAGTGGAAGAAAATCCCAGGCAAACAATGAATTCAGTCATGCAACAGAAATGGTTTTGCTCTTGGGGAACCAAACCCTTCCCAGGCTGTCCCAGAGCAAAGCAGAGCCCAGACTGGAAACCCTGGATGGGAAGGGCAGAGACCCACAGTACAGAACTGAAGTGCTGCAGGTTCTAGAAGGGGACAGGGGCGGTGATTTCTTGAGTTCATTAGAAGAAAAATGCATTTTTGGGCTGATGTATAAAAGAAGGGGATGGGGGTTGAATTTTGGGGCTCTCAGGGAAATCCTGGGACCTTATTTTGGCTCGGGGACAAACTCTGGCAAATCCCAAAGGTGGTAATTTGGGTTTTTTTGTTCCTCCTAAGGGTCAGTACGACTTAGTGAAAGGCCTGGCACCCATCAGGGACCCCAAAAATGATCAAGAGGTTCATGAAATTGAGAATGAATGTCTGGGAATGGCTGTCCTGGCCATCTCCCACTATGCCATCAACACCAAACTGAAGCTTCCAGAGCTGCCCAAGGATATCAGGTGAGCTGGGAGGAATCCCTTGGCACTGCTGGGGCTGCTGGGCTTCCCTTCCAGCTGGGATTTTAACTCCTGGAGTTGTTTTTCCTTGCAGTTACAAGCAGTATATCCCTGAAAGTTTGAACAAGACCATCAGACAGAGGAATTTCTTAACCAGGATTCGGATAAATAACGTTTTCAAGCACTTCCTGAAAGAGTTCAACAACAAAACCATCTGTGACAGCAGCGTGTCCCCCAGGGATCTGAAGGTGAAATATTTATCCACAATGGAGACCTTGACCAAACATTATGGAGCAGAGATTTTTGAGACTTGTTCTTTGCTGATTTCTTCTGAGAATGAGATCAATAGGTTTAATTGTGGAGACAATGAGAAGTATGAAGTCATGGTGACAGGAAACAATGGCATTCAGTGGAGGCTCAAGCCGAGTGTAAGTAGCCCTTGATAAGTGGGAATTAAAGGGTTGGTCTGGGGGCAAAACCACTGTTAAAAATGATCTTCAGACACTGCAGATCAGCTCCTTATGGAAAGAGCTCAGGAAGTGTCCAGTCCAACCCCTGTTCAGGGTTAGGTTTGGGATCAGACCTTTGCTCAGGACTTGATCCATCCAGGCCTTGAAAACTTCCAAGGATGGACTCTGGACAACCTCTGTGGGCAGCCTGTTTCTCAGGAAAATTAAAGACTCTCCTGTGCCTGCCAGACATGGTGCAAAGAGCATTCAAGAATTATGTATCTTTACATTAAAATACATTATGTCCTGTATTATATTACATTCTATATGTGTTATATATTCTGTAATTACAGAATGAATTCATCACGAATTCTTGTTTGCAAATCAAAACACCATGCTGACAAAAATGTGTCTGAATATTTTTCCCAAATACATTTGCAGTCTGTACAGACAGAGAAAGAGAAGAAGAAAAAGTCCGACGGCAAACCCAAAAAGGAGGAAGAGAAACACAAACTTCGGGAGTCCTGGAACAACTTCTCCTATTTCCCTGAAATCACCCACATTGTCATCAAGGAGTCTGCAGTGAGCATCAACAAGCAGGACAACAAAAGGATGGTGAGAACCAAACCCTGGGGGGGTTTCCCTTCCCTGGGGAGCCACAGGGACAGGGGTGGGTGGGCAGCAGGTGACAGGAATTCCCTGCAGGGATATTTTGTAGTGGCACCCAGGAATAACAAGGAAATCTGCATTAAACAGATGCAAAGGTGCTCATTAGAAGCTGGTGTGTTGGGGTGGCACAAGATTTTCCCTTCCAGCTTTTGTGCGTGGGGATGGGGAGGACTTGGGGCCGCAGAGGATGGAAACTCCCAGCAGAGAAAAATCAACGCTGGCTCCCTAAAAAAGAGCTTTGTAGCCCAGAGTGTGGCTGCTGAAGCCCCTGCAGGAGGGAGCTGTGGGGATTGTCTCCTGGGATCTCTCCTGGCAGGAACTGAAGCTGAGCTCCCACGCCGAGGCCTTGTCCTTCACCTCCCTGGTGGACGGCTACTTCAGGCTGACGGCGGACGCCCATCACTACCTGTGCACGGACGTGGCTCCTCCCCTCATCGAGCACAACATCAAGAACGGCTGCCACGGGCCCATCTGGTCAGTGAAGGGCTCCTTGGCCACTCCTCCCACTGGGAGGATCCAGCCTTTCATCACTCTGCACATCAGAGCCCCTGGGGAAAGCTGGTGGTTTGGGTTGGAGGGCACCAACAGTTGGTTTTGTTAAGGGTTGGGTGGGAAAGAAATCACTGTTTGTCTCCGTGGGGGTTTATTCAGATAGAAAAGTAAGGTTTCCTCACTAAAGGCATTTTTGGAGGGTTATTTCTCCAGTGGGTGTGATGGGAATATTTTAGGTAGAGCTGAAGTGTCTCCAGGCTGCCCTTGGGATCCTGTGAAGGGTGAACAAAGCCAGGTCTTCTTATCCTCCTTTCTACCCACCTTTTTGCCTTTTCCTTTCATATTTGAGATGCAAAATGTAGAAACCCATGCACAGCATGTTGGATGCAGAATTCCCCTTAAAAAATCTTTCCTCCTTTGCTCTGTGCAGCTAAATGTGAACATGTGGAGTGATTAAATTAATTAATCACTGATGAAATCCTATTTTAATAAAAATACCAATACCCCCAAGTTGCTGTTACACATTTTTGCTCCAAATGTCGAGTCACTCTCCTGTTTATTTACCAACAACTTGATGACCTCAGAGGTCTTTTCCAACCTGTTTCTGTGACTCTGAGATAAGAATCAGCACAAGAATCAATAATTCTCAGTAAATGAAGAGATTTTGGAGGCTCATTTGCTGCTTTCCCTCCCCTCCCAGCACGGAATATGCCATCAACAAACTGCGCCAGGAGGGCAACGAGGTGGGGACCTACGTGTTGAGATGGAGCTGCACAAACTTCAACCACATCCTCATGACAGTGACCTGCCTGGAGGGCTCTGAGGTAGGGCAGCTCTGGCATTCCCAGCAGGAATCTGGGAATAGCTCTATTCCCAGCAAGGGATCCCTGCAGGAATGAAGCTTGTGAAACTCGGGTGGTGTGAGGGTGACACTGAGAATTTTACTGGGTTCATCTGTAGATGTTTGTAAAAAAACAAACCCCAGGTGATCTGCGCTGTGTTCCAGCAGTGAAACAAGAAGGAAATTTGTCTTGGAAAACATTCAGGCTTGTTGTGAGGCTTAGGGAGGGAAGGGAGCAGGTGTGGAGGGGAGACTTTGAAATGTCTGGAGATGGGAAAATCTAAATTTCAGTCCTTCCCCAACACCTTTGAAGGAAACGTGAAGGTTTCAACAGCAGCCTGAAATCTTTTTTCAGTGGCTGAACACTGGGGGTTGTGAAAGGGATTTTTGCTGGTTTTGTGAAAGGAAATTTTTCTGGTTTTGAGATTTTAAAACCCTGGTCCAGGTTCTTTAAATCTTGACCAAGTGAGGAGAAAATTCTTCCAGAAAAGGCTCAACTTCTGCCTATTCCTGGGCTCTGCAAAATACAGAAGCCATAATTTTTGGCTTGTTATGGGATGGCATCTGTGTGTTGCTGCTCTTTGAGCCTTTCTGGGGCTCAAAACTACAGGAATTTTGGGGCTTTTCCTACATGTGACTGCCAAGGTTTGAGGAGCTTTTATGGCTTCACAACCATCCTTTGCCTCAAGTGATCCTATTTGCTTTCTTTCCCACTAATTCCAGGTGATCAATAACTCAGGGCAGTACAAGAACTTCCAGATTGAGGTGAAGAAAGGAGGGTATTTCCTTCATGGCTCCAACAAGTCCTTTGCATCCCTAAAAGAGCTGATGGATCACCTGAAAGGCCAAATCCTTCGCACAGACAACATCAGCTTCACCCTGAAGAGGTGCTGCCAGCCCAGACCCAGAGGTAACCTGGCCTTCAGGAATTGGGGCAAGGAACCAACTTCTGGGGAAAGGAGGAATTCTTAGTGGGTTTAGTCTGTGCTGTGCTCTTGTGTGGAGCTCTTTGTCACTTAAAAAGGATGTTTAATATTCATTCCTTCTCTGTGGAGGAAGAGTTTTGTCAAAAAGTGCTCTGAACACGCCTGAGGAGTTTCCTTCTGGTGTTACAACCTCAGCACAGTAAGAAATTACGTTTAAGGTTTCATCTTTCTCTGTAGAGGAGGAATCTTGTCAAAAAGTAAAAGTGCCCTGAAAGGGCTTGAGGAGTTTCCTTGTGATGTTACAAGTTACAAGTTGCTGGTTTCAAGTGCCAGGGGGTGATTCAGCCCCAGTCTCCATGTTTTGCTCCCATCCAGGGAAAGCTGGATGCAAACACATCCCAATCCATCATCTTGGAGCAAAGAATGCCTGCAAGTCAAAATTCAGGTGTAAAACTTCCACATTTCCCCTGAAGCAGTGGGGAAGGAACACCAGCCTTTGGAGGCTTTCCCTTTTATTTGTTTCCCATCCTCCAGTTTAGTTCCAGTGCTCTGGGAACAGGCTGTCAGTGCTTCCCAGAAAACAAGGAATTCTGAAGGAAATAAGAGAGGAAATGAGATTCCAGCCCCCTGGAAAGGAGATGACCCTGTTGGCAGGAGGGGGAGTGTGGGGGGTGTTTTACTTCAGGCACAGCAAAGGTGTTTTCTCTGTGCAGAAAAAACTGTTGAGCTGCTTAAAATCAGCCCCAGTCTGGCCAATATTCACATTTCCTTTCTGACATAAACATGGAGCTGTGCTTTGGTGAATTCTCTGGGGAATAATGAGCACAAGTCAAGTCAAACAATCCTTTTTCCTCACTCAGCTGGGGATTTACTTGCAGGGAACATTTGCAGCATCGTTCTTTACTGGGCACTGGGGAGTGCACTTTGCTTGGAAAAGCCTTCAAGGGTTTTTTCTCCCCCTGCCTTCCAGAAATCTCCAACCTGCTGGTTGCAACCAAGAAGGCTCAGGAGTGGCAGCCCGTTTATCCCATGGGGCAGCTGAGTTTCCATCGGATCCGCAAGGAAGAAATCCTGCAGGTGGGTGCCTGGAATTCCAGCTTTGGGCCACACAAACTCCCCTTTCCTGCCTGTTTCTCCTCAGGATTTTTATTTGTATTTTATGCTAAATGTGGGGTTATTTTTTAAAGCCTGACTTGGGGGAGAAAAAGGCAACTTGAGGTTTGAAACAACATCCAACAAAGAAAAGTGAAGGATTGGAAAGCTCTGAACAACCTGAGCACTTTGAACGTTGTGTCCTGAGTTTCCCCAGGTTTCCTGATGGTTGTTCACAGTCAGTGCTGGGGATCAGCTGAACAAACCTCATCCAACACACACACATCAGATCTAATGCTTCCAAAAGAGCTCTCAGACCAAGCCATTGGCTCCTTGTGTTAAATAAATCAAAAGATTTGGAGAGGTTTTAATGTGAAGGTTTGTTTTGGGGTTGGTTTAGTTACAGATTTCCTGCAACAATATCCAGAGTGGAATCCTCTGTTATTTAGGAGGAAATGACTTACCCAAACAAAGCATTCCACTGAAATATTACTTCCTTTAACTTTTGGAAACACATTAAAGATCATCCCAACAGCAGCTTATTGGGAATAAGAGGCCAGTTGTTATTTATTCGTTTGTTTAGTCTGGGAATGTTAAATCCCAGGGAGGTGTAATATCCCTGGAGTTGGTGTGGGGAGGATGCTCAGAGATCATTCCAATAAAGGAGAATAATGTTCTGAGTGTAAGAGTTTGAATTCTGGGGGCAGCTCAGTCAGAGACAGAACAAAATGGAATTTCAGATGTTCAGTGGATGAGATATTTGTGTAAATCTGCCCTTGGTGTCTCTCAGGGTGAACACCTTGGAAGAGGGACCAGGACCCAGATTTATTCAGGAATCCTCAGCCTCAAGGACGATGAGAATGAAGGATATCAGAATGAAAAAGAGATTAAAGTCCTCCTCAAAGTGCTGGACCCGAGTCACAGAGACATTTCCTTGGCAAGTCTTTCCCTTTTGCTGTGCCCTGCAAATACTTGAGCCTTGTGGTGGGGGTGAGAATACTGGGATAAAGCAAACTTGGGGCTTTGTTTTTAGGATTAGAAAGCATTTTATTAATTAATGATGACTTTATTCCAGGCTGGGAATTCCATAGGGAGTGGCTCCACAACTTCCAAAACTTTTCACTTATTTATCCGTTTTTAGCAAACAAATTAATGTTCATTGGTTCTAAATTACATAATTCTCATTAATTAGTATTTCATATTTTCTTACTGATTTCTCACTTCTCATGCAAATGAATCCACATTTTCAGCCTTTTTTGTTCTAATTTTCCCAGACAGGGAGTTTGCAGCTGAATTCTCTTTGTTCTTTTCCTTTTTATCTTCTGATACTCCAACATATCCCTGGAGGGCTCTAAATTCTGCATTCCAGGGGTCCAGTTTGTCCCTCCCCCAGACTTTGTTCTTGGAGTTTTATCAAGGTGACTTGAGCAGAATTCCAGTTCAGAATCCATGAGGTTTTCCAATCAAACTCTACCAATAGGAGTCTGTAAAAAAACCCCTTGAGCTACTTGTTGGCTAAAGTGGGAAATGAGTATTATTAATACATTGTTTATGATTAATCAAGGCAATCAATTCAAAAGATGATTTGAACTATTAAGGGGAAAAGTTTATTAGGAAAGTTCTGTTATTTCCAACAACAACAACAAAGGGGTTGGGATGGGAATTCCTGGTGGTTTGGGGCACGATTTATGTCCCTTTGTGCCCAAGTGAGCGTTTTTATCCCTGGTTTTGTGCTGTGATGCTCTGGATTTGTGAAACTCTTGGAGTGCTGCCTTGGAGCAACATTCCAAGAGGGATTTGTGTCCCCACAGGCCTTCTTTGAGACAGCCAGCATGATGAGGCAGGTGTCCCACAAGCACATGGTGCTGCTCCACGGGGTCTGTGTCCGTGACGTGGAAAGTGAGTGGGGAAGGTCCCCGGGGAGGGGCTGGGCCTGGAGCTGCTGCCTGGGCACCTCCCTGTGGCACTGCAACAGCAGAGCCCCTTCTGTCAGTGAGGGCTTGGCAGGGCCATTCCTGAGGGCTGGAATGCCAGAGGGACAGGGGGATTTCCCTGGGAAGGCTCCTGGAAATGCCACTCGAGCTTTTCCTATTGAAAGAAACCCTGAGAAGGGGAAACAGAGACATTCCCTAAGCACAGGGGCAGAAGGGGCAGGGAAATTCCCCGGACATTCCTGCAGACACTGGGTCTGGCAGCACTGACCTGGTGCTCCTGACTCTTGCAGATATTATGGTGGAGGAGTTTGTGGAGTTTGGGCCTCTGGATCTGTTCATGCACCGGAAAAGTGAAGTCCTGACAACTCCTTGGAAATTCAAAGTTGCCAAACAACTTGCAAGTGCCCTGAGCTACCTGGTAAGGGGCACCTTGGGAAGGGCCTTCCCTGGGGCTGCTGCACCTCATTGTCCAGCCAGGGAAACAAATGTTCCCCTACTCCTCCTTCCCTTCTTTTTCTCCCAGTTTCCTCCAAGCTTTTTTGGCTTTGGAGTATTTTCCAGTGATTCCCTGTGGTGTGGGGACATTGGAGCACTTCCTGCACTCCCTGTTCTTTTCCAACTTTCCTGCAGGAGGACAAGGACTTGGTTCATGGGAATGTGTGCACTAAGAACATCCTGCTGGCCAGAGAGGGGATTGATACCGAGTATGGGCCCTTCATAAAGCTGAGTGACCCAGGAATCCCCATCACTGTGCTGTCCAGGCAAGGTAAGGCCAGGAGTGGCACCTCCAGGGGTGGGAGAGGCACAAACACCATTTACAGCAACGAGAAATAGCTCTGGAATAAAGTCAGTGGATTCCAGGGATCTGGGAACTACCCAGAGGGTGGGAGAGGATTCATTTCCCTTCAAAACCATGTGATGTCTGGTGAGGTAAGAGAAGGAATCCCAGATCCTGGAAGGCTCCAGGCACAGGAACATCCTGCTGAGAACAGGGATTTGAGCATCAACATTTCCATGAAACTGGACAAATTCTGCAGCTCGCACTATTTTATTTTATTTTATTTTATTTTATTTTATTTTATTTTATTTTATTTTATTTTATTTTATTTTATTTTATTTTATTTTATTTTATTTTATTTTATTTTATTTTATTTATTTTATTTTATTTATTTTATTTTATTTTATTTTTTTATTTATTTTATTTTATTTTATTTTATTTTATTTATTTTATTTTATTTTATTTATTTTATTTTATTTTATTTTTTTATTTATTTTATTTTATTTTATTTTTTTATATTTTTTAATTTTTTATTTATTTTATTTTAGCAGCTGTTAGACAACAATTAAGTTAGAAAGCTGCTTTCTCACTCTTGATACTGACTCCACAATGTGGAACCCTGTGTTTTATCCAAGAATGTGTTGAGAGAATCCCCTGGATTGCCCCTGAGTGTGTTGAGGACTCCAAAAACCTCAGCATTGCAGCAGACAAGTGGAGTTTTGGTACAACTCTGTGGGAAATCTGCTATAATGGAGAAATTCCACTCAAAGACAAGACCCTGGCAGAGGTGAGTCTGTGTTACAGGAGCTTTGCTTTGGCATTTCACATCCCTCCCCATCTGAGTTGCTTCCAGCTTCCAGCAAACTGGAAAAGGGGCTGGTCCATGTGGATGACCACAGGTTGCAGCAGGAATTCTTGTCCTTACTACAAAAATTATTAATTATTGCTTCAACCTGACCCAGTTGGAGCAGAGTCACAATTAAACCCAGACTGGTTTGGGTTGGGGGGGACCTTAAAGCTCATCCCACCCCTGCCCTGGGCAGGGACACCTCCCCCCATCCCAGGCCACTGCCCAGGCTGGATCAGGAACCAGCCCCATTGCTGCTGTGGCACATCTTGGAAATGCACAACCCCCCCTTGTCCCACCTGCCCTGGAGCCTCCTGTGTGTCCTTGGGAAGCATTTTCCATTTGTCCTGGGGCATCAAAAACGTGGCAAACCTGGCAGGAAAGAACTTCTGGAAGGTGAAATCTTCTGCACCTTCTACAGATTTCATGTGTGTTGAGTGGTTGCTCCAAACAGAACCAGAGGCAGCCTGAGAGTAATTCCCTGCTGGGAGGAGATCCCAGTCCTGCTGGAAAGGGGGATCTCCTTGGCAAAGTCCACAGTGAGTTAAGGATCTAATGCTCCCACCTTCTGCTACAAAACACAGAATCCCTCAGGCTGGCAAAACCCTCCTTGATCCCTGAGTGCAACCATTGCCCCAGCACAGAATCCTGAGGTTTTGAAGGGAAAACAATTCCCTGAGGAATGTGTGTTTGTGCCCACAGAAGGAGAGGTTCTATGAGGGGCACTTTGTTCTGGCCACGCCGTCCTGCAAGGAGCTGGCTGACCTGATGAGGCAGTGCATGAACTACGACCCCCACCAGAGACCCTTCTTCAGAGCCATCATGAGGGACATCAACAAGCTGGAGGAGCAGAGTAAGGCCCAGGGAGAGGGAGCCTGCAGTCTGGGATCTCATTCCAAGGAAAGCTGATTGATTTGGCTGAACTGACAGCTTCCATGACAAGGAGAGTCCCTGCAACAGGGGCTAATCCTGGTTGTAGATGTCCTGTAGGAAATAGTCATGGAAGCCCAGGAACTGCTCCAGCAGCATTTGGAAGCAGCCCAGAAAGGGAGGGAGGATCAGCCCTTGGAGGAATTCTTGGCACAAAGCAGGCAGGAAAATTGGGACAGTGGGGATGGGCACAGATTGGAAGTGAGCAAGGATTTGTGCTGGGAGCAGGGTGTCCGTGCAGGAGTGTGTCTGACCGGGGTTGTTTCCCACTCCCAGATCCCGACATTGTCTCGGAGAAGAAGCCCGTTACCGAGGTCGATCCCACCCTCTTTGAGAAACGGTTCTTGAAAAGAATCCGGGATCTGGGAGAGGTAAGAGGAACGCCAGGACATGGATCAGAGTGTGTGTGGATCCCAGACACCTCCAGTGGGGCTTTGGGTCTCTGTCAGGGGATGTTGTTCCCAACAATCCTCTTTTCTCTCCCATTTAGGGGCACTTTGGCAAAGTTGAACTGTGCAGATACGACCCCGAAGGTGACAACACAGGGGAGCAGGTGGCAGTGAAATCCCTAAAGCCAGAGAGTGGAGGGAATCACATTGCTGATCTCAAGAAGGAAATCGAAATCCTGCGGAATCTGTACCACGACAACATTGTCAAGTACAAGGGCATTTGCACAGAAGATGGTAAGTCTTGCACAGCATTAAAAGCACACCCTGACGGGAGGATTTTCCTTTGAAAATGAAGCATTTTGTAGTTGTTCTGCCAGGAATAGGTTCTTCTGGATTGGAACAGTGATGGATAATGGGAATTAGCCCATGGGCTGTGGGCTTGTACAAAATCTACTGGTGTTTATGGCCTGAGAAGGGTCACATGTCTGCAAACTAAACACGCTCTGCTTTTAGGAGGAAGTGGGATTAAACTCATCATGGAATTCCTTCCCTCTGGGAGCCTCAAAGAGTATCTCCCACGGAACAAGAACAAGATCAGTCTCAAGCAGCTGCTCAGATATGCAGTTCAGATCTGCAAGGTGAGCTGGGATCACATCTGTGGGACCAGTTTTATACCAAATTTAATACAAGAGTAGGAAGAGAGGTCAGGAACAAATGCATTGTCCTCTTTTATCCCCAAGGACCTGAATCCTAAAGCAGTCTCTCCCAAGCTTTGGGTGCTGCTGACACAAAGACTGAGGGGGGGGAATAATTAGGAGGTTCCTTTGCCTAAAAGTTTGCCATGTGAAGTTGTTCCCACTGCAGGATTTGGAGTATTGGGAGGGAGGGCAGCACTGGGAGCGTTGGCAGAGGAGAAGATGAGTGCAGAGCATAAAGAAAACAGGGATTAAAGAGTGGGAGAGCCAAGGATAAAAAGGCTTTTGCTCCTCTCTCAGGGAATGGACTATCTGGGCTCCTGTCAGTACGTGCACCGGGACCTGGCAGCCAGGAACGTCCTTGTGGAAAGTGAGAACAGGGTGAAGATTGGAGACTTTGGCCTCACCAAGGCCATCGAGACCGACAAGGAGTATTACACAGTCAAGGACGACCGGGACAGCCCCGTGTTCTGGTACCTGACCCTGTGCAGGAAGGGCTTGGCTGCCCCTGCACCCCCCCATTCCCCCTCTTTTTTAGGGGACCCTACCAAGAATGTCCCCTGGTGCTGTCCTTGCCTCCCCTTGTGCCTTTTATCCCTTCCTGCACTGAATTTCAGTCTCCTTGACAGTGACTTGCTGTGTAACAACTGTCTCTTATTTAGTCCTTCCTTGTGTTCAGTGTCGATTCCTGTGCCAGGCTGAGCCTGTGCTGTGTGCCCAGGTCCTTCCTTTTGATTCCTGTGCCAGGCTGAGCCTGTGCTGTGTGCCCAGGTCCTTCCTTTTGATTCCTGGGCCAGGCTGAGCCTGTCCTCTGTCCCCAGGTACGCCCCCGAGTGTTTGCTGCAGAGCAAGTTTTACATCGCCTCTGACGTCTGGTCCTTTGGGGTGACCCTCTATGAGCTGCTCACCTACTGTGACTCCGAGTGCAGCCCCATGGCAGTAAGTGTGGGGCAGGAATGTCTGCACAGCTCCTTCCATCCCAGCATTTTTGGATTTTGGGAACCCAAGGGAATCGCGGAATCCCAGCCTGGTTTGGGATGAAAGCTCTTCATTCCCCCAGTGGAACTTTCCACTGATTTATCTCAGGAAAAGAGCCCTGGGATGTTTTTGGAGGGGGGCTGGTGAGGGAGGCCCAGCTGATTGCTGCCTTTCCCCCTAGGAGTTCCTGAAGATGATTGGCCCCACGCAGGGCCAGATGACGGTGGCGCGGCTGGTGCGTGTCCTGCAGGACGACAAGCGGCTGCCACGGCCCCCCAGCTGCCCAGAGGAGGTAAGGGGGACACTCATTAGCACCACAGCTCCAGGGCTAATTAGGGAGGAAAACCAGCAAGGCATTGCTGAGGTTCCAAAGTATTATTTTAAGATGGGTTTTGATATTTGACATTCCCGAGTTTGTGGTGCCCCTTTCCAAGGGGTTCTGAACTTGCTTTACTAATCTGCATCCATGAAAATTCCTTTGGAATCCTTCAGCAGTTTAAGACCTGAATTTACACAAACCCCTCTAGTGCAGGGCCCGTCCCAGAGGTGTGGGAAAGCTAAGGGAATGTTGCCCTCCTTTCCCCCTGTCCCTGTTCCAGGTGGACCAGCTGATGAGGAGATGCTGGACCTTCAAACACGACGAACGCACGACCTTCCACAACCTCATCCAAGGATTTGAGACAATTACGAGTAAAATGTAAATAATAGGGTTTTTTATACTGTCAGTACTTTAAATGTGCATCAAAATATATGTTGCCCAAGGCTCTTCATTTTTTTTTAACTACTGTAATTTGGACTCTGACTGGGCTGATGTGGGTAAAGGATTCTTTTGCCAAGTTTTTCCTCTTGAATTTTAGTCCACAGTTGGATTGAAAGGTTTGGGAGAAGGAGCTGCAGCTCCTTTGCTGCTGTGATTGCAGTGGGATCCTGGATATGCCACATTGAGAGTGCCCTGATGGATGGTAGGAGCTGAGAGTTCTCCCCTCCAGCCTGAGCCAGTGGATGGAAGAGGGCTCAGTACAGTTTCCTCATTTTTACAGAGTTTTGAGGCAGTTTTAAAGTCTGGCTGACAAATCTCCTTTCCAAGCACTTAAATTTTAGGAGCAAAAACCCAGCAACTGCAAAGCTAAAGGTATATCAGCTCATCTTGACCCACCAGGCCACAGTTCTGAGCTCTTACAGGTGTTTAAAAAAAAAAAAAAAAGTGTTGTGTTCAAAAAGACAACACAGGAGGGGCAGGTACAGTTGTGCATTTCCCTTTCTGGATCAATGGATTTGCTTTTCCTCCCTCATTCCCCCTTTCCCCCTCAAAGTCTCACAGTGTGACTGTGAGGAGGCTCCTCAGCTGGCGGGGGAAGGATGGGAAGGGATTAGTGACCCACTGGGGATGGAAAAGCAACAAATCCAGGCACAGAATTTGGGGGTCATTGTCTGAAAGGAAAGAGAGGCCTGAGCACCTTAAAAATCAGCCCAAATTTGGGTCCCCAAGGGACCATTGCAGCTCCTGGCTGTGACTCCCAGCAGTGGTTTAACTGGAACCTTCTGGAACCCTAAACTGGGGCCATCAAGTTTTCCTCCCCCAGTCTGAAAATGCTTTGAGGAGACACCTAGTCCTGGCAATAATAGAAAGATGTCTTTATATATATACGTATATATATATATATAAAAATTGTAATTATGAGCTCCAAGGAGGTCAGATTTATTTTTACAGTGTTACCTGTTGTTTCTTTATGTCACTTAGGAAGCTGAATGCAATCTGTAAGCACTTTGTTACTCTTTATAAAAACAAACCTAATAAAGATTTTTTTTCCTCCACGTGCCTGCCTTTTAAATCAGAAATTAAACAGAGAAAAGAGTTTTTAAAATGTACCTTCCACAGGAATGATGGTCAGAACATGTTCCAAAAGAACCTTTCCCAACCTTACCTGATTAAAGGGCTGTTTTCCTCCCATAAAAGCCACTTTAAATCTGTATCAAGGATTTATTTTCACTGAAAAGTGTAACAAGTTGAGAAAGTTGCATATACAAACAGCTGGAACAAAATCCAATTCCACAGCCCAGCAGCTCAGGGAGGAGGGATTTGGGTGGGATTTTTTTTAAGCTTTGAAAATATGGATCCTGATCACATCCCAAAGCTTGAAAGGCAAAAGTTTAAGACTCTTTTATAATTTAAAAAGATCAGGATTGAGAAATGGCTTCAGTATTAAGAAGAAGAGTAAAGAAGGAGGTGGGTGGTGAACTCAGTCCAAAGGGATTTGCTGCAGGATTCCAAGGGCAGCAAAGCCTTGGAAAATGAGGGCTGGCTCCTCATTCACCTGTCACAACACTGAGTGAAAAAGTGAGGATTGCTGAGCTTCAGCTGCAAGGACTGACAGCAGAAAGAACAATTCTGGCCAGAGCTGCTTAATGACAAAGCTAAAAAATAATATAAAAGGGTTTTTTTAAAAAAAAGAAGGGAAAATGGGATGAAGCTGGTAACAAATGGCTGTGGTGGGGCTGGGACACACCTGGGCCTCCCCACACTCCATGTTCCACTCCCTGGCAAAGCTGGGGGTTCTCAGCCCAAAAGCAGCTGAAGTCACTCCCCTGTCCAAGTGTCACTGATCCAGATCCCACTGAAAATTCCAAGGCAGCACAGAAGAGCTTCTTCCTTTGAACAGACATTTATTGGGAGCCTCAGGGAGGCTCTGGGCTCACATTTGGTATCGTTCTGTCCCAGGATTAAGAGGAAATGCTAAAAATGGAAAGGCTGTAAATGCAGAACTTTTAATCCTGCAAAAAGTAAGGTTGGGAAAAAAAACCCCCACACGTTCTGAGTTTAAAAAAAAAATACAAAATAATTCCTATCAGGACTTCCTCTTGGAACTTCCTCATCCTGAGGCCTGGAGGCAGGAGCAGCTTTCCTCCCTCAGGGGGTTTATTGCTTTGAGCTGGTGGAGCTGCCACGGCCCCACCACGTCCCTGGGCTCTGTCCCTCAGCCCGGGGCCAGCACTGTCCCCTCCTCTCCAAAGTCACATCCAAAGGCTGTCCCTGGTGGATGTGGCTCCTCCTGGGCCCCCCCCAGGAGCAGGGCTGGAGTTAAGGCAGCAATAAATACCGAGGTCCGGGCCTGTGTCCCCCTCCGCGGGCAGGAGGGAGGGGCTCAGGCTCAATACACACGTTTTTTTTTGAGGGAGGATTCCGTGTAGCGCACGGCGGGGCCCGGGGCCGGGAATTCCACGGGACTGGGCTCAGGGGAGGACACGAGGTACGAGGAGCTGCGCTTCTCACTGCGGGCTGGAGCCACCTGGGGACGAAGGAAACGAGGGACACGTGAGACACGGCAAAGGAAGAAAATAAGTAACATTCCAGGCTGGAATAGTCACGGGGCAGGAGCTGGGAAAAGGCCTGACTCCCTCAGCTCCTGAGTCAGGGTTTGTGCCCTTTCCCTAAAAAAAGGCCACTCCTGAATGCCCTGGATACCCATCTGTGAGGGTAAGGGCTGCTCAGGGGGGCTCGTTCCAGAGCTCCTGGTAAGAAAGCAGTGGGATAACGCCAGTGTGAGCAACCTCCTCTAGTCTCCTCCGACTTCATTTACCTCCTTCCAGGCACCTTTGCACATCCACACCTTTCCAAGAGGGTTGTTCCCCAACATCCAGCCTTGCTTTGCCTGAGGGCAGTGAGGAGCTCTGACCTCTGACGTTCTGGGACTGGCACATCCTTCCCTCCCCCAGAACTGTGTGACCCAGAGCTGACCGGGAGCAGGGCAGCAGTGGGAAAGCCCTGCCTTGGCCTGTCGTGTGTCCCGAGTCCACTCGGTGGCAGCACAAGGCACGGGAGAAGCGTCTGCGGCTCCTCTGCTCCACCTCCTCTCACCTGAGCCAGCGGATTTGGGGGAGGAAGCTGGGATGCCTGCTGGGATCCCTGGGCTCCACTCAAAAGGGGAGGCACGACCTGCAAGCAGGTGCTGTAGTTTGGGAAAGATCCACCTGGAGATTCCTAAATGCAGAAGGGGATCCAGGATAAACCAGTTTAATAATTCATTTTCCCTGAGTCAGTTGTAACAGGAGGTGCAGCTCACAGCAGCCTGGGTGTGCAGTGATGGCCTGAGCAAAATCTGGGATTTGGAGATGGCTGACTTGACATAATTCCTTAAAAAAGTGCCCTTCTCTTTGGCCACAGGAACCTCAGCTTGGGCAAGAAAACAGTCCTGGGAAATTCAACCCTGGGAAATCCCATCATGGTTTGGTGTTTCCTGGTGGGAGTATTTTAATACTCCTGAGCTTTCCAGGTTTTGTTTTGTGGGATTTGGGGGGGGGATGACTGGGGTATGAAAGCCAGGGAGTGCAGGGCTGTCCTGCAGCAGGTGACCATGCAGGGCCCCTCCATTCCATGCTCTCCAGCCCCCTCATTCCCGGGTCCCCATGGCAGCAGCCACACCAAGCAGGTGTCTGAAGCAGCCCCACAGCTCAGGGCAGACACAGCCAGTGCAGCAGCAAGAAAACAAAGTCATTGCTCACCTCAGAGGCTTCATTTTCAGCTCTGGCCTGGGTACAGGGATGTGCCTGAGCATAGTGATACCACTGAACAGCCTCCTACAAAGGAGGAAAAATCCTCTCTCCCATCTCTGTCTACAATTCCTATGCCCTCAAAGCTCAAAATACATGTCACACCAGTGATAAAGCTCAAATCAAACACTTAAAGTCTTGCTCTGGCTTAAAAGACACACAGGACACCTTGGCAGAGAGGCAGGTCCAGTGTAACTCCTGTTCCATGGAAGGGGAAGAGTGGCAGGGATGGTGACAAGTGGCATCTGCCTCATGTGGCACCATTTATTAGCACAGGGAATCTAGTAAAGCAATACCAGAGCACTGCTGATTTTTTGGGAAGAGTAATTTAAGGATTTGGGTCAGGAACTCCCTCCAGGAGCCAATAATCAGACTAAAACAAAGTCTCCCAACCCAAACCATTCCAGGAAGAATTAAAACTCATCTCATTCCACCTCCTGCCATGGGGCAGGGACACCTCCCACTATCCCAAACTGATCCCAACCCCACCCAACCTGGCCTTGGGCACTCCCAGGGATGGGGCAGCTCCCTGGGATATGCAGGAACTGCTGGCAGGGACAGCACTCCTCTCTGGGATCCAGACAAAGCTCAAAAAGCCTTGAAAACTTCCCAGAAAGGGAAAGAGAAAAACTTGACAGTTTTGAAGACAGACAAAAGCCAAGGCAGAGGCTGCAAGAAGTCACTTTTTAGTGACTGCCCTGAGTTCAGGCTCTTAAAGAGCCATTTTCCAAGGGTTATGATTCCAGCAGGGAATGTCCTTTGTGCTAAACCTCCTCTGAACACTGAGATAAAGTGTTAGTGAAGAGGTTCAGTCTCCAGAGGAGGGTGGGTTTGGGTGTAGGAAGCCCAGGAGTGGTTCCTGATGCTGGAAAGAGCTGTCCAGGGCTCTCAAGAGCAGCTCTGGGAGGAATCTCTGCCAAAATTCCTGCTGGGATTGCTCCAGGGACAAAGACAGCCCTGCAGAACATGTACCTGTGTGTACTCCCCGTGCTGCTGGGAGGAACTGAAATAATTTTCCACTGCCTGTTGTGATGGAGTTCCCTGAGACACAGCAGCATCCAGGACACTGTTGGGAAGGCCAGGCTGGGGATTGGAGGCTTTGCTGGCAATTGCTGCTGGGAACACAAAGGACACACAGTTTGTACAAACACATGGTCTGTATAAAACACACAGAGGTGGATTTCTGGGATTATACCAGCAATGAAACCTCCCCAGATTAGGCTGTGCTCAAAATTCATCAGTGCTACTGGTAAGTGAAAGGCTTCTACAAGTTGGGAATTAATGAAATCAAATATTGACATTTTAAGCCAGACTACAAGATTTGAGGAGAAATGTGGTCACTGGATTTCCCAGGCAAACAGAATAAACATCTGCCACCCTGTGGGTGTGGGAAGCTGCATTCAGGCCATGGGGTGCTGGCTCACCTGGCAGGCAGATCCCTGGCAACACACTGGCCAAGTTCAGGTAGGGGTTGGTGCTCAGACGGATTTCTTTGGGGGGGTCCCCAAGCAGAGAAGTCTGTTTTTTGAGGGGAGTCTGTGAACCAAGAGGACAGAGCAGTTGGTGTGATAATCCCTGAAGATCTGCCAGAAAGAAGTTTGGGAATGGAACAAGAAAACCTTAAAGCAAAGCCTAGGACAAGGATCTGGACACGTTGCATGTGCTTTTTGCTCCCAAATTATTTGGTAGGGATGTTTCTCTTTGGACTGCAAGTTCCTAAAGGATGTTACAAAACAAACAGAGGAAAAGCTTTTATGTGCAAGCAAAGGAATAATAATCCATAAACTCCAGGTGCAGGGAGTGAACATTAAGTCCAGGGCCAAGGCCAAATCCAACTCTTTTCACTTGGAGACACAAGGAAAAAAGGCCAAATGAGCCCTGGAGAGATGATATTGTCTGAAATCTGCCATTACAACACACTCCAGCCTCCAGCCCAGAAAATATTATAAAATATTAAAAATGTAGTATGTTACAAAAAAGTAAATTGTGTGTTAATGGCAGGAAAAAACATCTCAGAAAGGAACAGATCTTTCTTAAAGGGATTCAGCTTGAATCCCATTCCATCATTTTGCTCCACTTCACCCTCAAGGGAATAAATAATCCATGAAAAAATGACACAGACTAAGAATGTCAGCTGTGGCTAAGAGGGATTAAAAGTGGAACATGTATAAATATTGACATAAAATATATTATATATACTTTATATATATATTGCTTATATATAAAATAAATATATATTTTTATCTTTTTAGATATAAGTAGGTATTATCTCTATATCTGAATATATTCATATATGATAATAATATACATAAATACTAATGAACACACTCCCCCCCTCCCAGAACTGCTCCTGATTAGTCACGAAATTCAACCACAAATTCAATTTTCAGCCTTTAAAAGAGACGCTGCCCTGGAGACCAATTTCATCACCACATACTATGAGGCAAATCCATGGCAAAAATCCCTCCAGCATTGTGAACATTCCTTTGTCAATTCACTTGGACCACCAGAGAGCATTGTTGTTCTAATCCCAGTTCCTCCCAACTGCAGTGACCTTAGGATGTCTCATGGCTGAGCCTGTGAGCCAGCAAATTGGAAGCATTTTAACTTAAAACTGTGCAAGAAAAAGAGAAAACCTTTGTGTGCAAGGCTCCTTACCCCCAGGTTTGTGTCAGGACCTTGGAGCTGGGTCTGTGCTTTGGCATGTGCAGCCCTCAGAGCTCCTGCAGGAAGGTTTGGGTAAGGTTGGGATCCTTCTGCCACGGCTGCTTTGTCTGGAGCATTGTTCTGTCCAACAATGTGCTGACTCGGGAAGAATGGCAGCATTCCCATCCCTGCTGCTGGAATGGGAGGCAGATTAGATGCTGCAGCCAACCAGAAATGGGGAAACTTGGCTGTTGGAGGAGGTTCAGCAGCACATTTTGTTTGTGGCTTTTACTGAGTGAGGAGAAAACCAGTTCACAGCCTCCCAGAACATGGGAGTTATTCTTCCTTTACCAGAAACAAACAAGTCTATTTAAGAAAATACAACTTCTCTCAGCATTCACTAGGATAACTTTGTTAGTGCTTCCTCTCACTTTTAAAAAAACTGGGAACATCCCAGAGCATCCTGTATTGGAACAGAGGGGGAAACCTCACCTCAGCTCACACTAGTAGAAATTCTTTTAAATTTTAAATTAAAGAGCTTTAAAGTATTGTCCACAATTAAAACCCAGATATTCAGAACAGGGTTTTTCCCACCACCACCTTTTCCCTGCTCCTGGTTATGACCATTCCTCAGCTTCCATCCAGGACTGCAGGACACAGAGCTCAGTGGAGGACACAGGAGATCATGGAATGCTGGAATGGTTTGGGTTGGGAGAGACCTCAAAGCTCAACCTGCCCTGGGCAGGGACACCTCCCACTGTCCCAGGTGGCTCCAACCTGCCTTTGGAACTTCCAGGGATCCAGGGGCAGCCACAGCTTCTCTGGGAATTCCAGCCCAGCCCCTCCCCACCCTCCCAGCCAGGAATCCCTTCCCAAGATCCCATCTCTCCTGCCCTCTGGCAGTGGGAAGCCATTCCCTGGGTCCTGTCCCTCCAGCCCTTGTCCCCAGTCCCTCTCCAGCTCTCCTGGAGCCCCTTGAGGCTCTGGAAAGGGCTTCAAGGTCTCCCTGGATCCTTCCCTTCTCCAGCTGAACACCCCCAGTATCACAACTGGTCTTTCCTCATAAAAATTAAGGGCATCACTAGCACAGAAATTTGGGTCCTAAATAAAGACACATTCCAAGTGGAGCAAAAAGCAGAGTATTTAACAACCTGCTTCTGGCACAGAGGGAGAAAGTTCAGGTGCATAATTTCTAGTGCTTTGGTGTGAAATAAAATGTCATTTACACTTGAGAGCTTCTCCTCGGGATCCCAGTCCAGAGCTCACTGCTGGCACCACCCCTATTCCCAGCACTGTCTGCAGGAGCATGGTTGGAGGCTCTCCCAGCAAACCTGGCTTCTGTAAGGAAGGATAAAAACCTGGGTAAATGATCAAATAATCTCTCACACCTATTTCTTTTAACTCTCACATTCAGTTCATCCTTTTTAGAGACATTAATTCTACTGGATCACAGAAATAAGGAATGGGCTGGGTTGGAAGGGACCTTAAGGATAATTTTCTTCCAACCCTCTGCCACGGGGTTGGAAATAATAATAAATGGTAGAACCATGTAATAAATTATTGGGTTTAGCAGAGTCAAGACTGCAGGGATGACCTTACACTGTTAGCCTGGATGCTCTCCATCTTGAGGAGCTGCTGCTGGGGCAGAGGGAGGTGGGCAGGGCTCTGCAGCAGCAGGTTGGATGTGCTTCCCAGGATGGAGCCCTGAGAAAGGATGAAAACAAGAGTTAAGTTCACAATCAGGGACAGCAGAACACTCTGGAAACCTTTTGAGGTGGTTGAAGAAATGGAAGAATTTCATTTAATGCAGCAAAGGAAAATAACCATTCCCTCCACAGAGTTAATTTTAGTTCCCTCACAGAAAGTTATTTCAAGTTGGTTTAACCTCCCAGGCCTTTTTTTCACCTCCCAACCACTTGATGGCTTTTAAAGGATCAAAGGTATCTCCAAACACATCCCAGGCTCCACAGCAGCCCCGGGATGGACTGGAGTCACCTCCAGGGCCTGTGAGATGAGCCTGGAGGAGCTCAGGGAATTAGGAGCTCTGGGAAAAAGGGCTTCATTGTCTGTTCACATTTGCTTTGTGCAATCCTAACTCCTGATCTGTATTATCTGTGCCCCTCACAGGGCTCTGCTGGGACTCCCACCCCCTGTTTTACAGTAGCTTTAATTCTCAAGAAAAGATCCAGATGTGCTCCTCCTCCCTCCTACTTTTTAGTGGCAACTGTCCACATGAAATCCCACTCCAGAGCCATTAAAAAGCTCCCAACTCACAGACTGGAAAGTCTATAAAATATTAATATTTTTAAGTGAAAATATTCTGGGTCAGTTTGCCACATAATTAATTAAGTAATTAACTTTGGGGCACACATCCAGGCTCTGCTAGTGGGATATTCAGCACAGAGGTTTAAAATAAACCTTAAAAGACACCTTGATTTATGCTTTTTATTGACACCGTCTTTGTGGCAGCAGCTCCTGAGAATGATTTGCCAGGTAAAATACAGGTTGTCCTACAAACTTTTCATACAGTGGGACAAGAACAGATTTCTGGGGCAGTGACAGTGTCAAACCAGGACAAGGACAGCTTCCCTTAGTTTTTTTGAAGTCTTCTACACAGCAAAAGTCACCAAAACCAGGTAATGAAGGTGGAATGCCCCCCCAAAAATAGCAGCTCTCCTCATCCATAGCTTTGCACATTTTGTAGCCTCCTGCAAAACACCTCATAAATATTTTCAAATATTTCAGTCTTTTTCAGTTGTTTCAGTGATTTCCAGCAGGAATCAGCCAGGGCTGTTTACTGGCACCAAATAAACTTGGCTGCAGCAACAAGGACAATGTACCAACCCAACTGCAAAACTGGGAGAAACACAAGAGTGGAAAAAGCAGTTTGGGTGGAATCCTCCAAGGAAAGGCTGTGAGTTATTAAAGATTTTCTCAACTGCTGGGAAACTGAAGAAAACATCACTGAGAAAGCTTAAAATGCATTATTTTGGCACCTGAGAAACTATAACTACATAGGAGCAATTAAAAGAAGTTGAAAGGTTACCTCAAGTTCAAAGTTCAAATCCTCTCTGCTGAACTTTTTTTTTATCAATTGTTTTGGAATATTTTTGCATAACCATCCTAAATTAATGTTTCTGATTTCATTACTTTAGAAAACCTTGAATAATCAAACACAAGCCCAAGACATGCAGAAGATAAATCAGTGGGACTGGGGAGCTGCCTGTTCCTTCAGATTGTGACAAAACTGAATTTTAAGACAATAAAAAGTGTAACCTTGTTCTCTAGCTTTGGAAAATTCTCCAAAATAATCCACTTAATAACAGCAAAAACGTGCCTTATAGAAGAAATTGGGATAATCAAAGTATTTAATAAAATTCAGGCTGCAGACAACTAAACACACCAATTGAAAATGTCATTTTAATAAAAAGCACCCAAAGAATTGTGTACTTTGCATCTGGACAAAAGCAACTCAGTTGATGGGGTAGAAAGAAGTAGCGTTTATTCAAAATTAATATACTCACCTATCAGAAAAAAGGAAAAGCTAAATATACTTATAGAAGGGGTATCTCTGAAATGTAGTTTGGTGTTTTAAAGATCTTTGCCAAAAACCAGCAGGAAATCTAATGCTCAAGGGGATTTTAGTTTTTAAATGGGAATTTCTGCAACATCAGAAATAATAAATCTGAGGGATTGACTCCAGGTCCCTTGAAGAGATTGTGAAAATCCCTACCAGGAATATTGAAGGTAAATTTGGCAGAAATCCCTGACAGAAACAACTCCAACAGCTCCAGGGGGAACTCATCCCAAATATCCCTCAGAAATCCTGGTGTCCATCTGGAGCCACAGAACCTTGAGGGGTTTGTGGCTAAGAAGGAATTTCTGCAAATCACTGTTTTTAAGGCACATTTTGAACCTTTAAAATGAAGACAATGCTGCTCAACTTGTTGGTTTGACTGAGATAAAACAATCAAGTCTCTACAGGAAGGAGGTTTGAGCAGCTCTAGGAGAAAGGGATGTGCCATTGCCCTGGAAATCAAATTTAAACAGGATTTTTTTGCCAATAATGACAAATTGGTAGGTGCTAATAAATCAGAAGCTCAGTTAAGATAAAATAACTCACTTGTGGAGCTTTCTCTTAGACAGAGAGTTTGATTTTATTGTGATTCCTTAAAACTTTGATAGGATTTCCCATGCTGAGATCTCTCCAAATATCTCTTTTCATTGTTTTGTCACATACCTGATGAACTTTATTCAGCTGCAGAAAAGGGGGCCCAACTGCTGAATTCACCAGGTGAGGTAAAGCTGCAGATGCTCCAAGAACTGCTGAACAAACACACACAGAAATTGCAGTATTTTACAAGTTTAGGCAGGAAAAACCTCTATCAATTATTCTCTGCTGCTTAAATTTGGTTTCCATGCAGTGTTTTGATGTACTGGAGGCCACTGTAACAGAAGCACAGACCCTTTGGGGTTGGAAAAGGTTTCAATACACCCAGGTTTGAGCTGTAATTCCCAGCATTTGGGAGCTCAGAGGTGTCTCCAGGAGCTGAGGGATTCCCTGGAAGATGCAGCTCCTGTTTCTAACATTTTCACTATTTCCTCTGTATCAGAATGGGGCTTATGTGTTTACTCACACCCATTTTGGGTTGTTGTTATGAAATGCTCTGGCAGCATCCAGAATAAAGAATTACATTGGGAACACAAAGACTCAGCTTCCAAAATTCAGCTCTAAAATCAGGTTTTAACTTAATGAAGTCTTGCAAGATATTTCTTTCTAATCTATCATTAATCCACCTCATTTCTGTTTGATACAAAGATTCAAAGACCACAGAATCACCAGACAACATCTGGAGGTACCACCAAATTTTACCCAGAGAGGGTAACAAACCCACTTTTTTGCTTTTCTAAATCTACACAGAGACGCTGAAGGTTTAAAACCTGTGGTTTTAACAAAGTATTTCCACTTGTCTGCTGAAAGCCTTGGGGCACTAAGGTAAGAACAGGGTTTCTCTTTTGAAATTCAAACAACTCACCAGGTTTCACAGCGTGGCCTCGTAACTGGGGCTGCAGCAGCAGCTGCAACATTGCTGGGTTATTGAAACTCTTCATGATCTGCACTGGGTTTGGCTCTGGAAGCAAACCTTTCCTGTTGTTCCTCATCTCCAATGAAGAGAGAGGCAAAAATGTTACAAGCAAGGAAACAAAGAAGACATTTACACCCCTCAGACCCATGGCACGTTTCTTTTGTACACAAATGTACACATTTCATCGGTGCACATTTCATTTGCCACAGAAAAAAAATTCCTTCCCTTTTTCCTGCTCTTTTCCCTCCTATGAAATACTTATTTCCCTTTAAACCAAGATGGGATTACCAATAAAGGAGAGTAAGAAAAGCAGTGTTGGTATGAACATCCTACACTGACTTTAAATCACAGATTACTCATCTATTTTACAAAGATGTGGTTTATCCCTGGCTGAAGAGAGAAAACTGTGCTGCCTCTACATTTAAGACAGTTCCATGTAACAGTTATCACATCCAATTCTCCAGGAAATAATTTGATAAGACATGTGGGTATAAAACCTTTCTTCTACATGGAGCATGAAATTAAACTATTTTTTCTCTTACCTTGAAATTTATCTTCAAACCAACCAATCCTTGCCTCTCTATTTTAACCCGTTTTAGCCTGTCAAAAGACTCCACTCCCAGTTGGTTTTCATTCATCTCACAACAAACTCCATTCTCTAAAAGCCCAGAGCTCTGCAGGTGGAACTTGGGGATATCTTTGCCGTGTTCTACCCTTCTTTTTCAGGGAGGAACCTGCACTGGGTTGACACAGAGCCACGGACTGGTTTGGGCTGGGCTGGGAGGGACCTCAACTCTCCTCCCACCCCACGGGCCCCGTCCCGCTGTCCCGACGCTCCTTTTCCTCACCATCCTCTGCGCTGCAATCAGCGCTGCCAAGGTGCTCCTACCGGGGGCTCCGGGGGCGCAGAAGGACACCTGGACCCTCCTGCCCTGGATGCTCCTCCCGTCCGTGGCCTCCCGCACCTTCTCCGCCTGTTCCGCCGTCTCGTACTCGACCACGGCGAAGGCCCCGCCGGCCCCGTCCTCCTCCTGGGAGAGCTGCAACGACACGCCCGGCACGGGGAGCATTCCCGGCACCGGGAGGATTGAGTCCCAGCGCCGGGAGGATGGACTACCAGCACACGGAGCATTCCCAGCACACGGAGCATTCCCAGCGCCGGGAGGATGGAGTCCCAGCACACGGAGCATTCCCAGCACTGGGAGCATTCCCAGCACTGGGAGCATTCCCAGCGCCGGGAGGATGGAGTCCCAGCGTCGGGAGGATGGAGTCCCAGCACATGGAGCATTCCCGGCACCGGGAGGACTCCTCGCAGTGTTTCCACCTGTCCCTCCCCAAATCCTCCCCGTTCGGTGCCCGCCCAGCCCGGGGAGTTCCCGGCCCAGCCGTGCTGCTTGTACACGGAATTCCCAGTCTGCTCGTGGCGTTTGGGATGCAGGGTTCTCTGCCCTCCAGCCTGAGCTCAGCTATGGAATGATTTAACACAGATTATGGGATGTGTCCGACACGCCCCGACAGAACAGAGGGGGAATGAGAAGCAAACCGTCAATACAGCCGTGATTTGGGGAGTGCAAGAGAAGAATTCTAAGCTCGTTATTGTGCAGTTTTTTAGCTGCAGTGATTAAAATGTCCCTCCTCAGCTGCGGGAGAGCTGCTGAAAGGCACGACAAGGCACGTGGTGCCTTTCAGGAGAGGGTGAAGTTGGTGGCTGTGCTGGATGCCAAGAGAAGATGCCAGACTGATCAATCAAGCAGACTGGAAAAGGGCTTACGTGTCACACAGGGCTCTGCCCTTTGTTTGCAGAGTTTGGGAGCAGAATGAGAGATTTACACCACACAAAAAAAGAGGCTGCGAAGGGAGGGACCAAGCTTAGGCAAAAATCTCCAGTCCCAAAATGAATAGAAATGATAAAGTGATCCCAGCTCTGATGTGGAAGAGAGGAAATCTCCAGACTTCACTGGATAAAAACAACCTCAGGCCACAATCTGGCAGCTGAAATAGAAATGTGAAGGCAAAAGAGGGTGGGCACTGGAAAACACACCCTGGGATATATAAATATCCCACAAATAATTGTGTGTGTGTGTATTTCTGTTTTAGTTTGATGAAATGCACTGGGGAAGACCTGAGGTACCTGTGAAAACAAGGGTTTGCAGCTGGGGAATGTTTTGTACTTTCAGGCACAGTTAAGAACTCCCTTAACGTGGACTATTCTAGCAGAGAATTCAGGAATTTTTAAACGTCCCAAGCAAACAGGTACAGAGGAAAGCCCTGCCCATACCCAGGTAACAGTGGAGACCTTCTGGTGTCAATTTGAAGGTTTTCTGGTCCTTTTTGTTGAAGAAAAGGGCAGAATGTGTTCCAAGTCCTAAAAAAGCCATTTTTCCCAATATCCATGTGTATCTGGCTTCAGCACTTCCCAACAATTCTATTGCCAACAGAGGAGAAATCAAATTGATTTAAAAAAAAAAGATTATAACTTTGAAAAAAGCTCTGAATTAATTTTGCTTCATTTTCTCCCTTGTACCTCTCCCCATCATGTCACATCCCTTCCTGATTTTTCCACACTTTCTTGAGTCTTCCTCCTCCTCCTTTCTTTGTCCTTAATTTTTAGGTCATCTCACTTATCACCCCATAATTAATTAGCACTGTTGTGATGAGAATTCTTCCCCCCTCTTCCCTTTTGCACCTATAAACCCTGAACTATTTGTTTATCTGTCTCTTCTCTCCTGTGTTTTACAGAAACAGGTATTTAGTGCCATTTATTGACCTAATGCAGACACATTTTTATGACACGATTATGATTTAAGAAGGTAAAAGCCAATTTTGAAGCAGAATCCTGTTAGTGAAACTCATCTTTGTCAAGCCTGTTGTTATTCTGTCAAGTTCAGGATTTTTAAAAGGATGTTTAAAATTATTGGGAAAGCTGATAAGAGCCTCTGGATTATGTGACAGCTGGAAAAGAAGCCCTGAAGTCCAAGACTTAAAGAGCTCAGTCTGTTCAGCTAATTAATCAAAGACTGAGCAAGAGACTTGATTGCAGGAAGAAAAGTGCGGGGAGCAAAAGCTCCTGAATTCAGCCATCAGTGAGGGGAAGCTGAAGGCCCAGGATGGGCAGCTCTGGAAAGAATGATTTCCAATTTATTTGGGGATGTTTGGAGCAGGAAAGTCACAGGATTGACTGGGGCTCCCAAAGAGCAGCAAGGAGGGTGTGGAGGCCAGACAGGCTGAGGGACCTTCTGCTCCCTCACTGGGATCTCCCTGATCCCTCAGGTTAATCCCTGAGCAGCCTCCCAATCCCTCAGCAGCCTTCCAAGAGATTTAAGGGAAGGAAAAGAATCCCAACCCAAAAACAAGCCAGCAATGGAAATGATGATGTGTGGTCTTGTATTTCAAGAGGGAAATATTTACACTACAAAGGCCTGTAAGGATCCACCTCTTCTGTCCCAAAAGAAGCACTACTTCTACCCCTGGCATGTTCCCAAGCCTACATTTTCCTTAGTTAAGGAAAAAAACAGGTCAAATATTCTTAAATATATTAATTATGTGCTTTACATCTTCTAACCCTGTGGAACTCACACCACTCTGCTTTTCTTTACTGAGCAATAAACCCACCAGCAGCATCCACTGGAAAAGCTCTCAAACACGAAATTATTTTCCCTAAGTGACATGGGGAAGGGGGGGATGTCTCACTAACATTTCATGGGAGTGGTGTCCTGCAGAATTACCAAGGATGAACCACTGCAAACCCACGGCAGTGAAGCATTTGCATCCCACCTCACACAGTGGGAGATGAGATTAGTTACAGGAAAAAAACAAAGACAGGATTTTCCAGAAGGTGGGATTTGTATCCCACCTCACACAACGGGAGATGGGATTAGTTACAGGAAAAACCCAAATCCAAGACAGGATGCTGCAGAAGGTGGGAAGCCAACGTACCTGGCAGAACACAGGTTTGTACTTGAGGGAGAAAGCTTGGAGGAGTTCTTTGGAATCAGCAGAGTCTCTGTGCAGTTTGTCCACACAAAGGCACTTGGAGTGAATGAGGTTTGTGGTGAGCTGGTTCACATCCATCCACTGTGCAAACAGGGTGCTGTCCTCCAGCTGCTTGCCCAGGAGCTCCAGCCTGGCCCTGGCAGCAGAATCCTTCTTCATGTACTCCACGAAGCCGTAGCCCTTGGAGCGGCCGCTGCGCTCGCTGTACACCAGGAAACACCTCTCCACGTTGCCATAGGCACGCACCAGCTCCTCAAACTCCTCCAGGGAGAAGGACACGGGCAGGTTGGTGATGCATAGCAAGGCATCTGTTGGCTGCAGCTGCACAGAGATCTCCTTCCCACGCAGGGAGTGCTGGTGGAACTTGCCAATGGCACTCTGGGCCTGCTCCCCGTTCAGCAGAGTGACAAAGGCTGCAAGACACCAGCTCGGGTCACACACCTCCCACAGCTCCCCTGCCTGCCCCTGGGACCCACAAACCACAGCTGGGGGGCAGCCCAAGGGCTGCAATTACCAATTCAACATCAGAGAGTGCCTACAGAAACACAGACATCACTCCTTGCAACCAAACAAAGCTCTAGAGTTGGGGGATTAAATTAGGATTTACTAAATTCAGTATCCTACTGACAACACCCCCCTTTGGGGTTGGTGGGTTTCTCAGCACTGGACACAGTCCCACAGCCCCAGACTGGTGAGGTTGTTCTGTCCATCCCCTGCCTCCAGCAGAGGATCCCAAAGGATGGGGACCCCACAGCCTCTCTGGGCACCCATCCTGCAGCACTTTTCCCCTCCCAGGGGAGCAAAGGTATGTTTTCCCCTCAGGCACACGTGGTTTGTCCTGGATCAGTTTTCCAAGTCTGAGGGTGGTTGTGTCCCAAGGGTCCCCACTCAGGGATTATTCCTGAGGAAGACCATCCCCACTTCTGGCCAAAATTCAGAAGTTCCCAACTCCCCACTGGCTCCAGCAGGAGGTGACAAAAAAGGGACAGTCAGTCCAACTGACAGCACAGGGGATGATTTCACCCACAGAATTCCAAAGTGTGACACTGCAAGCTGTGAAGTTCTCACCTGTTCTTTTATTTCTGTCCACATAACAGTACTTGATTTCATAATCTTTGAACAAGTCATGGATTTCCTGCAAGAGAAAAGGACCAGTAAGTCACCAGAACAAATAAGTGCATAAATTCATCTTCCTTTTAAACAAAACTAAACTCTTGCCCAACAAACAGAAAATCTCACCATAGAAACACTATCAAATATTTCTTTTTAAAAGAGCTGGTTACACTACTGCAGCAATGTTTTGATCTCCCACAAAAATCTGGCTCAGTGAATTTGATTAATTTACTTTTCACTCTGTGAGGTCACATAAACACAAAAGGGTGTCCTGTCAACTGTCTTTGCCTAAAGACCAATAACATCACAGTTCATTAAATAGAAAAACCCCCTCAGTTTCTCTCAAGTACAACTGGCACAGCTAAAATACCCCCCAGACAAGAATCACCCCACACAGTTTGACTGAGGGCTGGCAAAGCTCTCCCAAAGTCCAGCAGTTGCTCAAATTCACTTGGAAGAGATTTTCACTCTTTTAATAATAGATATTCTTTCACCCAGCAGATAATTGTGCCCAGAATACCCCCTGGAAAGGATCCTCTCTCAATTACTGTGCAGATGCTCTTTGGAGAATTGATCCCAAGAGTGTTATTTGCTCCCACTAATTAATGGGGAGGGGAGTGGGAGGATGAGAGAAGTGCAGGACCAGTCTGTTCCAGTTATTCCCAACTAAACCAAGGTGCACAGAAACCACAAACCTCACAAATAATTATCAGTCTAATGGTGAGAAAACAGAGAAGAACATTCACCACCCCCAAGGACAAACCATGAGCAGTCACCTGGAGATATGTGTTGGTATTTGAGTTTGATAAATCCCACACACAACAGCAAAGCACCCCCTGGACAAGCAAAAGAAGCTCTGCAAGTTTAACTGCAGCCAGTGTGGTAATTCAATATCCAGAGCCCAAAGGTTAATTGGGTTCTGTGTGAGGGGTATCAAGTGCACCCCTTTGAGTCCAGAGAGCCCCAATCTCCAGTTTCACTGGTTAACAGCTGTCAAATACCACATTAATAAAATACAAGAGCCCTTCTCCACCTCCCAGACACCTGATTCAGGTGGGAGGAGGATGTAGTTTCTGAAAAGCCAAATGTGCCCAAGATTCCAGCCAGGGAGGGGGTTTGACTGTGGATATTTCCCTGGAGGGAATAAATTCATTCTCAGTCATGAGAAGACAATTTCTGCACAGTTTTGTGCAGCTCAGCTGCACTGGGGCACTGAAGACTCAAAAAAAAAGTTATTTCTGCCCCACTTAGAAGAAGTTTTGCCTTTTTTATTTCCTGTATTATTTCACAAGAGCAACACAGAGAATTTTAGATGATCCTTAGGTAGCAGGAAATATTATTTCAAACAGCTCTGAACCCTCTTTTAAAAGTCATCTGTGGATCAGCTGATTCCACATGATTTCCCAGTAACTCTCTGAAAAGTTAAGAGGAAAACCAGCCTGGATTGAGCTTTTTTTGGGGGGGTAATGATGTACAAAATGCTGAGCACACGAGGCAGGTTTGACATGAAAGCCTGATTTCATTTCTCCAGGTGGCTGCAGACACTGCCAGGCTTGTGGTGTCCCAGAAAGGTGCTGGTTTGGGGCTGAGCCTTTCACCTGTGGAACTGGGTTAGGGCAGAATTTTAGTCCAAGTATTTTCCAGAGAATGCAAACACCCCACTGCCCACCCAGGCAAATGTGTTGAACAATCAAATCAAACAGCTGGGTGTGCTAAGCTGAGCTTTACTCTGAGCTCAGGCTCCTCTCTGAAATTCCTCTCCACCCAGGGCTGCTGGAATCCCACTGGGGTGTCCCCAGTTCCTGTCCCCAGGGAAAGGAGTGGGAATGCTGCAGCCTGTCTGGGTGCAGGAGCAGCCCCGGGGCAGCTGATCCCAGCGTGGCCCAGCAGGGAATGCTGACTCTGGGCCATCCAAGCCAGGTGTACTCCATTCCCTGGGGAGGAATGTAAGCACGGGGCTGTTCCCCTGAGAACAGCACAAACAAACAGCCCCATTCCCGGGAAGGGACAGGGAATTGCCTGAGGAAAGCAGGAGGAACAAACCCAGCCCTGGTGCCACTGCCTTGCCCACGCTCCCAATAGCCACAGCCAAACCTTCTGGGGGCAAAACTGCTCCTCCTCAAGGGTTTGTAACAATTTTGGGAGACTGGGAGGTGTCTTGTCCATGGCAGGGGGGGAATGGGAGGAGCTTTAAGAGCCCTCCCAACCCAACCCAACCCAGTGTGGGATCTTGCAATAGGAATATAACCAATAAACTTTAGCTACTGTAGAACCCCTTAAACCTCCACAGAGAATCTTATCAAGGGTAAAAAATAATCTTATCATGGGCAAAAAATAAAGTCCTAACTAGAAAATAATCACTTCATACATTAAAAAGCAACTCCAAATACATTAAAGGGAATTCAAGAGAATTACTGGTAAATCTAAGTTGAATGTACTTTAAAATGTATTATTTATACTGTAAATGTGCTGTTGAAATAAGGCCTGGCCTGCCTTGGGTAGAAAACTAAGACTTTTTACCACATACTGTCAACTTAAAACTTGCACCTCCCAAACAGAAAGAATTCCTTTGTGCTTCAGCACCTGCATTGTTCGACGCACAAGTGAGAAAGGGAGGCATTCACATTTGCCCCATTTATCAAATTCATAAAGCTCAGTGTATCATTCCTAATAAACCCAGCTTTTCCAACCCAGGAAAATATTCCAGACATTCTCAGTCCTCACCTGGAACAAAACACCACTGACAGAAAGCCTACAGCATTTTTCTCTCTCTAGATGGAAAACTAAATGTAATAATTGTGCTGTTCTGGCCCCAAAATATTGAACAATTCTAAGGGTGCTTGGCCAGATCTGTGCAGGGGAAGTTTCCAACCTAAACACTGCTCAGGCCTGGTCTGTAACTTGGCTCTTGCTGAGCAGCTGGAGGTTTAAACTTCACACACATCCACTTAAAATGGGAATCAATTAAGTTTTAAGTGGCTGTTTGGCTGAGCAAGAAGTTTTAAATCATCTCAGGACTGAAAAAGTCTCTGTTTTTATTTGGGCAGCAAAGAAGCTCTCAGAAAAAAAAGCTGCACATTTTCAAGGCATAAAATGGGGTGTTCATTTAAGTCAAATTTCAGAGCACTAATTTTTGGAGTCTGTGGCATGACACATGGATTTCACTGCAGAACAAAATGAAAGAAAAAAATAGGTAGTAAACAAGCAAACATTAACACATTAACATAAACTGTCCTTGGGGCAGGTATTTGGGTTGAGAATTGATTCTGACTCCTCTAAGATCTGTACTAAAGTCATACAACAAAATGTTAAGCCAGAAGAACAAGTTTCTCAACAAACTTATGATGGATTTGGAATGAAAACCTGTATTTCTCTGACCTCCCAGAGCCATCTCAGTGTGTTGGTAAGAGGAGCACTGTGAGACTGGAGAAGAATTCCATCCTTTTGATCAGGAACAGGTACCTGTGAAACATCCCTCAGGTCCCCAAATGCAGAGTAACTCCCTCTCCCAGGACTGCACCAGTCTCATCCCAATCCCTGAGGATTCCAGCATTCTCCAGACTGAAATAATTCCCCAGCCCCGCTTTGCCTCGTGTCCTACATCAGTGTACCCTGACAGGATGGGTGTTTTAGGCTGAGCTGAAACAAGAAATGTGCAGGTGTTACTTCCCTCCAAAGCCCTTGGAGCAGTTCTGGGACCATTCCAAGGTCCCTCTGCTTGTGACTTGTGCACTTCCCACCCCCTCTGTGCCTGTGCTCCCTGCATTTGGAATGGGGTGGTGATGGATCAGGATGGCCCAGGGAATGCACACACAGCAGGAGATCCCTCACCCACTGCCCTCAACAGAAGCAATTCCTACAACCACACTCACTTTGAAGTCTCTTGGCAAAGACTCTTGAGACAAACATCCCTCTTCCCACCCCACCACATGAGAGGACAGGGATGTCCCACTGTTGGATAGTTTTCAGACACCAACAGGCCAAAGTCTGGCTGTAAAATGTCACCCACCACTGCTCTGGTGACACCAGCCTGGGGGAGCGTGTTGGAGGAGAGCACATGTCCTGGATGTGAAGGATGGGACAGCTCCTGGAGAAGCAGCAAAGCCTGGTTCCCACCCAGGGATCAGTGGTGCTTCACCTCAGGACTCAGACAGCTCCCTTTGGGTCACTCCCACCCCACACAGCTCAGGAATCCCACGGGGATCAATCTGGGACACTTCACTGCACAGCTCAGCCCAGAGATGTTCTTTCTCCATGGCTGCAGTGAGAGAACTGCCTGAAAAAACACCAATCCTACAAAGCCCAGTGGAGAATCTCCTTGACAAAGCCTTAATTTGTCCTGCCTTTGGACTTGACACTCCATGAAACAGCCTGTAAGGGAGAGCTGACTGACCTGAGAGACTGCACAGCGTCTCCTCCAGGCTCTCCTTCCTCCCAAAAACTGCCTTGGCTTTCCTTAGGATCCAAGATTTTTTTAATTCAGTTAAGCACAGGTACAACTCCAAAGGTAATCAAAGATTACAAGTACAATAATGAAGTTAATATGTAGCTACAACTAGCAGAGCAGTATATTTATTATTTCATATGATTAAAGAGAGGGGGTTTTCCTTCCTAACAAAACAGGGTCCCCACCAATCTCTACCAGCAGAGGAGTTGTTTCTCACTTGAAAACTATTTTGGTCAATCTTGGCCTCACTCCTCACACAACAACAACAAAAGGCAGCAAAGCCAACACCCCAAAGAACAGGGATGAACAGTTACATTTAGGAAAACCTATTCTGGGACACTTGGCTGCACTTCAGCCACGTCCATGTCCCTCCTGAGAGGGAGAGCAAACTGCCAGGTCAGGAGCATTGATCTGATTTTAACTGGCTCCCCACTCATTTCCAGGGGAAAGCAGGAGACAAACCAGTGCTAATTTGCAGTAAGAAATCTCAAGTTTCATGGTAATTTTTGGAAATGTATGCACAGGTAGACTGAATGTGCCTGACCACAATCACAGCTCTCCTTTCCAGAACTGCTCCAGGACACAGATTTCCCACAGCACAACTCTTCTGCCTTTACACACCCACACCAGGGATGTTAAATAATAAAACTACATCTTTTAAATTGCATTTCAGGATCTGTACATGGTGGTAATCGTCCTACAGGGCAACATTAGAACCTTCCACGTGGAGCAAAAGGCATCCAAGTGCTACTTTTAAGTGATCAAAACAACTGGGAAACCTCCAGAAAACTCCTTGGCTGCCTGATTTCACCTTAACGTTGATATTGCTTTGTCTGCCCAAAAAGTGCCAAACTTTCACCCAGCTGAGATGTGCTTTTAACCAAGGCATGGGAACAAGGCACACAACTTTTGGAGCATCCCAAGAGTGACCCTGACCCGAAAATCCACAGCCAGCACCTGGTGACACGGCAGCAAAGTCCCTCCTGTCAACACAGCCATGGGGAAGATTATCAGGGTTCTCCCAGTCGTGACTCTGCTATTGATCAGCTCATTAGGCTGCTATAAATAGAGGTGACTAAAACACCATAAAAAAGCTGAGGTAACTGAAGCTCTCCCCACCCCGCAGCACGGCCACAGGGACTGCAAAGCACCACGGAACTGCACTGGGACAAGTGCAGGGGCAAACCGGGGGGGCTCTGGGTCGGGTTTCACCGAGGGCTGGAAGATTCTTTCCCAAATGAATGGTCCCTTTCTGCCGCAGCTCTGGAGAAACCGATCCCTGCACGTGCTGCTCTTACCTGCGGCTACAAAACCCACCTGCGCTGTCGGGAGGGGGAGGGCAAGAACAAGAGATGCACTCACGGTTGTTTTCTCTACACTCTGAGCACCAAGCCGAGCGTTTGGAGCTGGGAAAGCGACGGTGCAGCAGCGGAACCACCTCGACATCTGACTCACAGCGCCCGGTGGAAGGAAGAGTTCAGCGCTCTGCTTCCCACGAACGGCAAGTCACTGGAGCGGAATTTTCCTAAACCGCTCCATCAGACTGCGGAAAACCGCTTTCCCTGACTACGTGTGGCTCACAAACAATAACATAAAATTGAAAAATAAAATAATAAAAAAAGCCAGACTCGAAGTATTTTAGGTGGGTTCGGCACAGAAAGCTTCGGCCGTGCTGCAGCGCCCTCCGGGGCACAGGTGCTCCCGTTACCGGCGCAGCGCTGCCCTCACGGACCCGGCTCTGCCCTCCTGGACCCCCGGGCTGTTCCTTCACAGCTCTCCCGGCTCTGCCCCCACGGACCCCCGGGTTGTTCCTTCACAAGCTCTCCCGGCTCTGCCCTCACGGATCTCCCGGCTCTGCCCTCACGGATCTCCCGGCTCTGCCCTCACGGATCTCCCGGGTCGTTCTCTCACGGACCCCCGGTTCTCCCTTCACAGATCTCCCGGCTCTCCCCACACGGACTCGGCTCTCCCCCCTCACGGACCCCCAGGTCGTTCTCTCACAGACCCAGCTCTCCCCTCACAGACTCCCGGGGCGTTCCCTCATAGACCCGGCTCTCCTCTCACAGATCTCCTGGCTGTCTCCCCACACGGACCCCCGGATCGTTCCCTCACAGACCCGCCTCTCCCCACACGGACCCCCGGATCGTTCCCTCACAGACCCGCTTCTCCCCACACGGACCCCTGGGTCGTTCCCACA